>JAENHJ010000170.1:600000-965000 GCA_025330945.1 Mucuna pruriens | reverse complement strand
TGATAAAGTCACCACGACAATACAACATTATCAAAAACCGCCTAATATTCGTCCATTGTCGATTGAGGGCTTACATGACTGTGACCTCAAGTTAGTAGGGAGTACACTCGTTGTTGATGTAGGTTATCTATTAACTCCCTATAAGGTTGCTTATATTGGTTCTGACCAGTCCCTAATCTAGCATGATCTATTCCTACTATGTACGACCGTAACAAGCAAGAACAAATTAAGCTAACATGAATTATACACATAAAAGCAAAAAGGAAACAAATTCATTTATTGATTAACCAATGTACCGATACATGAAGTGGATATAGGGGAAAGGTGTGATCAACTTCCTACAACGACCGCCAATGGTAGTTGCAATGCTTTACCGGAGATGGCCAGGTATTGAGAGGTTGAATCACCAGATTGTGCCAAATTCCTAGTCAATCCTCTCTAGCAACCGGCTACTACCCAGACTTTGGTCCTACATCCACTCGACTGACTGAATGCCATACTGAAGCATCATGGAGCAAAGAAGAGTGAAGTGAGTACGGGGGTGAACGACGGAGTATGAGTGTTCGTGTGTTATTGATAATCTTCGCTCGCTAACCAATGAACTAACTATATCTCCTTATTTATACAAGTATAGCCTAACTAACTTTCTAACAGAAATAACCATCTGACATAACAGAAATAACAGACTCAACTAACTAACTAATTTCCTAAATGGGACGTTCTAAAATTGCTGGAGTGGATTTGGCCTCTACTTGTCGGGACAGATCTGGACGGATGGGAGTCGGCTGGACTAGAGTCGACATCCGGTTAGGAATTGACATCTGGTTTGGAATCGGCATTCAGATTGGAATCGGAATTCGGTTTGCAGTCGACTTCATCAAGTTTGGGTTGGTTCCGGTTTGTAGTCGGCATCCCCTAGTCAGGACTCTTCCGGCCTCAGTTGGGATGACTTTGATCTCTAGAATCGGCTACATCCAATCGGGATAGAGTCGGCCAGGAGAGGAACTCATCTAGTCAGGATGACTTCATCTGGCCGAGACGCCTTCAGTTGGCTGAGGCTCATTCGGTTGGCCGAGATAGTTCAGGAGGACTCGGTCTTAGTCTTGGTTGGAATGGTTCGGGACTCTAGTTTGACCTGCAAAATAAGAATACTCTTTTTGTTAGCTAAAATAAGAAAATTAGCATAAATTTGTATTTTCCCTATTTTAACTTTGGAAATCTGAATCTTAGCCAATACGTGATTCTTAACTACAATTTAGAGTCTATTCTATCCATCTTAAAACCTTGTAGAGTGTCTAAAATGTGAATTATTAAAGAGCCTGAGAGTAGTAACTCTATGACTCCATTTGTTGAGTGAGTTCAAAGACTTAGACTCTCTATAGTTGTTTTTACTAAGCAAGCAAGAATAGGCTTGACAATAGGACATGGTTGAGTTTGGCTCTACCCATCCTCATCCATGCAAAAAGAAGGGCAAGGCAGGGTTGGGTTTATAAAAGGCGGGGATGAAAAATTGAAACTCAACTGCACCCTATTAGGTTTTGTCGAGTTTGGGGAAAACCATGAGAATCTCATTCTACATTTTTTTAATTATTTATTTTACTTATATTTTTAAATAAATAATATATTAAGCTAACCAGTATATTATGTCTCTTGATATTATTTAAACAATACACCTTAGCCTTACTGCCCTTTTCCACATGCGGGACTTACTACTACAGTATCATTTAAATAATATACCAGACTGCCGTACTTCCAGGAAGACTATTCAAACATATAATGTTCATATTAAAGTTATTGTTTAAACATTTACTATTTACATATTGTTTAAATTAAAGTTACTGTACAAACATTCCAGATCCTTTTAAATTTATGTTAGACCGGTTTTGTGACGCAGATCTAAATTCCAGATTAGAGGATGTTTTAATCATGTCTAAATTGTTGCGCTCTTTTTTTTAAAATCTCTTTTCGTTCTAGCTCTTCAACATCCTTGAACTCTAATCCAAAAACCATTCATCTGCTCACAGAGCAAGATAATCAGACCCACGAGGTCACCCCAAAACACAATATCTTCGACGAAGAAGTTCGCTTCGAAGAAATAAACCAAAACATGGATGATTGGACTATTCTAGAAATCCCTCAAGATACATTATATGTTCCTGAAACAATTAAACAGAAACACAGTTTTGATTACATTATTAAAACTATAGAAAATAATATTCCTTTAGGACAAGATATTGGAGAAGAATTCCATCTCTTATCAAAAAATTCAATAATTGAACATATCAAAAAATACAAATACCTACACGTAGGATGTGTACAGGTAGCAATCAAACCATTGATAGACATGGGTATAGATGTCGCAGTTCTAATGTGTCTAAGAGATATCAAGCACAATAAACTTGAAGACTCCTTAATTGGAATAGTAGAAACTAGTCTAGGATAAGGACCAGTCTACTTCAATTGTTACCCAAATAAAACAATGAGTCTGATGGATAGAAATATCCTCGCTCTCTTTTCTTAAACATCAAATTTCATGGTTTAGACATGAAAGAAGGCTCAATTCCATCCGCCTTAATTTATCGGATTCAGTACAAGGTCATGAATACTTGTGCATCAAGAGTCCCTCTTAAACCTCAAAGAGGAGAAACAACTTTGTTTATCACAGATATGACAAAGGCTAATGTTTCTCTTCCAAGAACAATTAAATGGGATGAGGTTACCCTTCTTGAAAAATGGGTCATGGATAAGGCAGCACCTTCAATCCCCAGACCTGCTCCATGTATAGAAGACATTAGAAAAAATAATTCTGGAAAAGTTGAAATAACTTTCAATAGGAGAAATTCTTTCTCTTCCAGAATAGAAGCCTCACATTATGGATCTCCAAGAAGATCTTTTTCAGTACCAACCCCATCCATACCAATAGGATTATTTAGATCTGCATCACAAAACCGGTCTAACATAAATTTTCAAGGATTAGATACAACCTCTAATATCCCTAGAACCACGTACCAACAAGAATTGGAAGATGACCAAAGGTCAATCCAATCCCCAACATATTCCTTTATTAATGAATCTTATGATATTATCTGACAACTTTAGCATTGATAAGGACACCCTTAAAAAAGACTTTTACTCTGAAGAGAATAGACCTCAGAGAGAATGGTTTTTTCGACACTAAAAGGGAGAAAAAAGACAACAAATCCAAGACAAATTTTATATATTTATAGAAAAGGTAAAAATTAATATCCTTTTCTTTGATTTGTTCCATGCATATACCATCAGAGAAAATATAGATTATCCATGGAAAACTAAAATTATAGGTGATCTTAATGTCATTACAACTTGGCAAATTAAGGATGATGAGTTAATCCAATCTGAATTACCTCCTACAACCCAATACCAATTACCCAAAGTTAAAGATAGCAATGATAAACCTGTCTTAGCTACACCTTTCAAAACAAAAGATATCAATGAAGAAATCACCCCGAAGGATATTAAAAGCCTAATGGAACAGGCTAATTACACCAATAAATACCTTCAGGTAATAGGAGAATCAATTGGTAAAGAAAAAATCTTTACAAAATTAAAAGATAAGGAGGAAACACCCTCTCATATCCAAATTGAAAACCCATTATTCAAACCATTTAAGGTTAGTGAAAAAGCTAAGCAAAAATTCAAAGAATTAAGAAAACAAAATTTTACCAAAGAAGAAGTAGGTGATAGTAATAGTGAATTATTAACAAAAATTAATAATTTGCTTAGAACCATCCCGGAAACACCTCAAACATCTGAAGATTCACATAAGATTAGAACAAGACAAACTTCTAAGCTTATAAATATCATTGAAAAAGATAATGATAAGACTTCAGACCAAGCATCTAAAGACGCTTCAGTATTTGAAAGAGAAATAAACCCAATTAATACAAAAAATTGGAAAACACCTTCTAAACTTTATTACCAAAGACCAACAACCTCTGACATTCTTTTAGAAGAACGAGGTGAAGGTAATTTTAGAAGTTTTAGTGCAAACAACATTTATGAATGGAATATAGATGCTCAAACAGAGTATAACATAATGAACACACTCCAACATATGTCAATGGTAGCCACGACATACCAAACTACCCATGATTGCTCAAAAGAAACAATAGTCAATATTCTGGTAGTAGGATTTTTGGGTCAATTAAAAGGATGGTGGGATAATTATCTCACTAATGACGAAAAAACTTCAATTTATAATGCTATTAAGACAGATTTTGATGGCAAAGTCATAATCAATGAAGACAAGGAAGAAATCCCTGATGTGGTAAATACATTGATATTTACTATAGCACAACATTTCATAGGTGATCCATCATTATGGAAAGATAGGTCAGCTAAACTATTATCAAACCTTAAGTGTAAAACCTTAGCAGACTTTAGATGGTATAGAGATACTTTTCTAACTAGGGTTTACACTAGAGAAGATAGTCAACAACCTTTTTGGAAAGAAAAATTTCTAGCCGGTCTTCCTAGATCCTTAGGAGATAAGGTTAGAGATAAAAATCGTAGTTAATCTGCAAATGGAGATATTTCGTATGACAATCTTAGCTATGGACAACTTATCTCTTATATCCAAAGGTAGCCTTAAAAATATGTCAAGATGACAAAATCCAAAGACAATTAGCCAAAGAAAAAGCCCAAAATAAAAGGGATTTAGGGTCTTTCTATGAACAATTTGGGTTACCAACATTATCAAAACAAAAGAAGAAACAACAATCCAAAAAAGAATTTAAAAACAACAAACCTATTTCTAGAAGAAAATTTCCAAAAAAGAAATATGTAGAAAAACCCTCACCTAACAAAGAGGATAAAATGCAAAAAATTCCAAAAAATCCCAAAACAAAAATAGTCTGTTACAATTGTGGAAAATAGGGCCACGTAAGTAAATATTATAGGCTGAAAAAGAAAATTAGGGATCTCAACCTAGAACCAATCATTGAAGAACAAATTAATAATCTTCTTATCGAAACCTTAGAAGAAGAATCCGAAAAGGAATATTCTAGTGAAAACCATAACCAAATCTAGCAAGATGAACAAGTATCATCTTTAGAATCATCTTCAGAAGAAGAAGAAGCCCTAGAAATTAACACTTTGACAAAAGAGCAAGATCTTTTGTTTGAAGCCATAGAATCTATCTTAGACCCACAAGAAAAGAAGGTTTTCCTGAACAAATTAAAAAAGACTTTAGAATCCAAACCTAGGCAAAAAGAGTTTATTACTAGTAATAAATTCGATGTTTGCAATATTCTTAAAAGATTAGAGAACACCTCTGCAAAACCAACTACTATTCAGGATCTCCAAACAGAGATCAGCAATCTTAAGAAAGAGGTTAAAGACCTTAAACAACAATAGGAAATCCATCAAATAATCTTATCTCAATTGGAAGACCAAAGTGATTCAGATAGAGAAACTAAAGGAGAAAATGAAAATGAAAGTAGAATAGAAGAAAACTTCATGGGATTAATCAATAGGATTAAAATCCAAAAGTTCTACATCCCTATTAAAATTATAGTTAATGACTTTGTTCTGGATACTTTAGCTCTATTTGACACAGGTGCTGATTCAAATTGTATTTTGGAAGGATTAATTCCTATAAAATTTTTTGAAAAAACTTCAGAAAAACTAAGTACAGCAAGTGGATCAAAATTAAAGATTAGTTATAAACTATCCAGAGAAACTATAGAAAATCAGGGTCTTAGGATAGAAACTAATTTTCTTTTGGTAAAAAACCTTAAGAATGAGGTTATCCTAGGAACACCATTTATTAAAGCCTTGTTTCCTCTTCAAATAACAAAAGAAGGAATAACTACGTGGCATTTAGGGAAAAAGATTACATTTGAATTTTCCTCAAAACCCATCACTAAAAATATCAATCTAATACAGAAAAAGATGAACCAGATCAATTTCCTAAAAGAAGAGGTTTCTTTTGGTAATATCCAAACTCAATTAAATAAACCTCAAATAACAGAGAATATTCAGTCTCTATTGAAATACATCAAAACTACTATCTGTTCAGATTTGCCACATGCATTCTGGAATAGGAAAAAACATATGGTCGATCTTCCACATGAGAAAAATTTTACAGAAAAACAAATTCCCACTAAAGGCAGACCAATTCAAATGAATGAAGAAATGCTTCAATATTGTCAAAAAGAGATCAAAGATCTTCTTGACAAAGGGCTAATAAGAAAAAGTAAGAGTCCTTGGTCTTGTGCTGCTTTTTATGTAAATAAAGAAGCAAAACTTGAGCGAGGAACGCCAAGATTAGTTATTAATTACAAACCGCTGAACCAAGCCTTACAATGGATTAGGTATCCTATTCCTAATAAAAAAGATCTACTAAATAGATTGAATTCGGCAAGAATATTTTCAAAATTCGACATGAAGTCGGGTTATTGGCAAATTCAAATAAAAGAAATAGATAGGTATAAAACAGCCTTTACTGTTCCCTTTGGACAATATGAATGGAATTTAATACCATTCGGTCTAAAGAATGCTCCTTCAGAATTTCAAAAAATTATGAATGACATTTTCAATCCTTATTCCAAATTTACTATTGTCTATATAGATGATGTTTTAATCTTTTCTCAAACAATTGATCAACATTTTAAAACATCCTCTAGTATCATTACCCTCATCTGGTTCCATAGAAATATTTCCATAAAGGTATCTGTTGCTGATATTATTAGATTTGGTAAAATAAAATAATTTATAACTCTATTTTTTTTACACTACAATATAGCTTGAATACTTTCCCATAGCCACCAGTATATAATGTCTCTTGATATTATTTAAACAATACACCTTAGCCTTACTGCCCTTTTCCACATGCGGAACTTACTGCTACAGTATCACTTAAATAATATACCAGACTGCCGTACTTCCAGGAAGACTATTCAAACATATACTGTTCAGGTTAAAGTTACTGTTTAAAACATTTACTATTTACATACTGTTTAGATTAAAGTTACTGTATAAACATTCCAGATCCTTTAAAATCAACATACAGATCCTTTATAGAACTAGTCCTACTTCCCTATCAGGCTTTGATACCAGAGACTCCCAACAAAGTGGATCTAAAACGGACTTAAGAGAAGAGGACACAATATAGAAGAATTATATGATGATATGATATGCAGAATGTGTAAAATACTGAATTAAAAACTAAATTTAAAACAATGCATAAAAGAACACTGAAACGGCGGTAGTCTACACTGGATCAGTGAAGAGGGAAAAGAGAAGAAACTAAAACTACGGTAGTCCGCACTAGATCAATAAAGAGGGAGAAGAGAGGGGATACAGAAAAGAAATTTTATTACAAGAAAGAAGGAAGAAAGCTTACAAAGATGATATCTCAGAACTTCTTACTCTAACTTCTCTCTAGACTATCTATTTTTCAGGGTACCTCACAATATGGTCGAGGCCTCCTTTTATAGAATTGAAAATCATTGTAGCTATATATATATATATATACACACATACAATGAGGTGGGTTCAAGAGTAGGGACAAGGCAGGTAGTTACATCCTTGTACCTATACCCAAATCCACTTTCTTAAGTTGAGAAAAACTTGAACTAGACCCATCATCAATCAAAAAGGGTTTTCCTCGTCAAAGTCAAGGTGGGTCATATGGGTACCCACGAGTTCGAATTCAATTGTCATGCCTATGCAAGAGAAGATGGGTGAATGTAGTTTATTCATTAGGCGCATGTAAGTGTAGAACTTTCTGTAGTCCTTGCTCGCTAAGCAAACATATAGACTCACTAAGCGAACCCGTCAAGTTTCCAACCTCATGGGAAGGTGTGAATGTAATGAATAGGGGTTCCCCTAAGCTATAGTCTTAAGTGGTATGTTTTTGTGTGTGTGCGTATGTTGTTGCACATTCAACCTAACCCCTTTTTTATTTGTGGCAATGAACCGTATTCTCACTCCTTTTTATTTGTGTTTTGTTTGTTTTTAAGTTGAACATAATTTGAAGGCGACAATGAATAGGAGCTTGACAATTGAGCTAGACTCCTTATTTACTACTTTATATTTTTGTTTTTTTTTTGGGTTTTGATTCACTCTTATAAGACATGTAATATCGAGAACAATTGTATTTGATCACTAAGAGGTATGTTTAATTTTTATGGATTTTGAATCTTGATAGATTTAAATTTGCCTATGGAGTGCTAGTAGGACTTTATACTTTGATTTTCAATATGATGAAAAGTTATGTGAATTCTTTACTAGATGAATGAAGTTTAAAGTTTTAATTATTGCATAATAGTTATTCAATTACTAGTAAATTGGTCACATGGTAAAAGGTGTCATAGACGACATCTCTGATTTCTCTAGCTTTCTTAAACCTAGCCCTTGATTACACGCCCATCTACCTAAGATGTTGCTATGACAGTTTAGGAACATCTTAAGAGTCCCTCGTTCGCTACCTGACCATTATCCCACCTTTAAGGCATGTGATAAGTGATTTAATGAGTGAGAAATCCACGTTGTCGACATTGATGGTAAAGGAGCACTTGTGCCTTAAGGTTTCCTGTGGTCCTGCATGCATGTTAAAGTGGTTTCATCATGTTTCTCATTCATACGTCATTCTCCTAATAAAGAGAGATTCTCTATGAGCCCCTTTATGAGTACCTATGCAACATCCTAAAGGTAGCCAAACAAAATCTTCGCCAAGTGGCTCTTATGATTCTTGGTAATTATCCATATCTTTCTCCTCTGTGTATTGAATGATAATCAAACCTTCATAATAATTATTTATATTTTTTTTTGTAAGTGTAATTTGATAGGATAACTCAAAATATGTAGCACATACTTAATTTTATGGATATTTACTAATGGCACCAACACTTATACCATCACATAGGATACATTGGCATTCACACAATCAAGCACTTCAACGAGTTGTATATATTGAAGGAAGAGAAGGAAGACTCGTTGCGAGTAACATTTTGGATTTTATTTTGTATCTACGAACTTGTTTCATTATTTTGTATTTTATATTGTTTGATATTATGTTAGACTTATTTTGTAATGTTTCATCTTCACCTCTTTTGTATTGTTTCACATTCAGTTAGACCTATTTTTATCGTGTTTGCTACTTGAAATTGATAATGATATTTCATGTCGCTTATGTTAGACTTATTTTACTATATTTGTTGTTTGGAATTGCTAATGATATTTTATGTCGCTTGGAATGTTGCAATACATAACAACTTGTGTATGTGACTCTATAACACAACAAAATCATGTTTTTGTTGTGTATTGTTCACAATGGAAACATGTTTTTATTGAGAGTATTTTTGTAAAAAAATGAGGGTTAAACTTAGATAATAAGGGTGTGAGAATAACAATTCCCTTAACTTAATTAGCAAAGTGATACCTTATATCTACAACACACTTGTTATTCACACCCTCTTTCTTTTCTCTTTACACCCCTTACTTTTTTTTTTTTGCTTTTTTATATTCCTAAACTACTTTTATCTTCACACCCACTCCCTTCTATTAAAGATGTAAAATGCTAGTTATAAATTAGTTAAATCGGTTAGAAAATTAGTTGTTTGGATTGGTTATATACGTATAATTATACTCCTTGTAATCTCACATTTTCATTTAATATACTTATGCTTTGTGAGTTCTATACCCTTCTCTCAATTTTCTATCTCACATTTTTTGGCATTTAGTGAATTTCAATTATTAATTTCTATGAATTTCTCATTAAAGTTCGTTTTGGAGTCGCATTTAGCTCCAACATTGTTGGTTGTCACTAATTGCAACTTTGACAATTTGTGGCCGTGTTTTTTGTTCTTCCTTAAAATAGTGAGAGTCTTCTTCTTTTGAATTTATTTAGTTTGATGGAGACGTACATTCGAACATCAAAATTTCTTTATTGTTGAGATCTTATTCATTGTCATTTGTATTTTGTTGAATCTTGGTATTGATACTCTAAATTTGCAATTGTGACCTTATGTTTATTGCCCACGTTCTGTTGACCTTGTCTTTGAGTACAATCTTAGTCTTGTCATAATGGTGTTGTACAACATGATAATGTTGTCTTCCGTCATTGCTAAGTGTTTATTAAAATGAGTAATACCTGAATCCTTTGGCTTGTAAATAAACTTAATTGAATATAATCAAAAACCTGAATTTATTCTTGAATATTTAACTAAATGAATCTATATGCTATGATATTAGAATTTAAATTAAATTCTAACACAAAGATCTTAATCAAGAAAAGTGTCTTAGTGACTTTAGTGGTAAAAGGGGAGGTCAAAGGTTCTAATCTCATTCCTCATATGTTTGTACTCACACATATTATGTGAAGAAAATAGAAATAATCTAAATTAAATAGAATCAAACCATAAAGCTTAGCAACGAATCATAAATTCCACCTAATTTAAAAACAAAAGATAATTTCTATATTTATTAGGATTTGATTAGCCTTGATTGACTAAAATTAAAGACAAAATCAAAATTCCTAAAATTCAAAATTTTTTCTCTCTTTACAGTTAGTTAAAAAACCTAATTGTTCCTTACACTCATTTTGTTTTCAACCAGTTGCAACTCTCTCTCACGAATATTTTCTCTTCCAAGTCCTTAAAAAATGTCAAGAAATATAGGTCCAATGGTCACCTACCTTAGACTTTTTCACTTTACCACTTCAACGCACAAATTTGGTAAGTTTCACTCCACCTTTTTGGTCCTACCTATTCAAGTGATGATTTACCTTCTCTAACCTTTTATTTCCCCCTTTCCTTCCATAAAAACAATGGTGATGAAAAACTATGTGGACAAAAGTCCAATACCCTCAAGTCCACTAGGTTTCTCTCAATAGAGGATAGAGGTTCAGATTAGGAGGGTGAGAGAGTTAATTTTCGCAACCAAAAAGAAATAGAGAAGAGAAAGAGGAAGAAAGTGTTCTGTTTTCATCTCTACACAGATCAGCACGAAGTCAAAATTGTGATATCTCCTTCGTTAATCGTTGAACCAGGCTGAAACTTTGACAGTAAGTTCAACATACATAGTTCTTCATCTTGATCATTCGTGATCTTGATTTGGAGATATGTGATGTGAGATATCGTGCTCGTACAATAGCACGATTTTGTAAGTTTTTCACTTTCTTGCTCTCCATTTGCAAGCTTTGTTGCTTGATTGTGTTGACTAGATGTATGCACATATTTGTGCTCTTGATTGAACACTCATGTACCCTTGTTTGATAATAATGGATTGATTTCTTTGGTTTAGAGGACCCGTGGTTTTTACCTCTCACATTGAGGGGGTTTTTTGTGTTAAAAAATTTTGGTGTCTCTTGTATAATTCTTATCATTGTTACTGCCATTTTTATTTGTGATTACTCCTCATAGATTCTTGCAAGAAGGGAAATTTATATCCCCTACGTTGTTGCCACATTGATTGTGTACTGTTGTTTTTTCCTATCACTTATAACATCAATAGATATTTTTTCAAAGGTTTAATCTTGTTGCCATTTTTTTCACCCTTCCAAACCTCTAAAACTCATCAATCTTCAATAGATAAAGAGAAGTTTACCCTTTTTCTTTTTTTATAGAAAAGTGTTAGGGATACACTCTTTAACCTACTCTTTTGAATGCATTTTTTTATTGGTTGGAATTTATTGAAAACTATAAAATTAAGAGAGATTCATTAAATAACATGTGAGACTCACAAATATTTGTCATTTTCAATCAATTTTAACTAATAAAATAAAGTGCTACTATCACTACTCCTATTTATATTGACCGAATGATGTATAGTTAAATATGATTAAATGTGGTTTTATTTCAAAATGGCACGATCTCATATTAATTGATGATGGTTAGTTCGTAAAAGACAAAAACCCTTAATTTGATATCGTTTATATTCCTTGGTTGGTGATTGTTTAGAATCTATGAAAATTATATGTTTCAAGTGATATTAAGGTTATTGTAAATTTATTGTTTTTATGGATTTTATTATGTTATTATAATTATATAAAAAATTATTGAAAATAATGTATGTACCATGTTGCTTAAAGTTTGGCTAGTTGAACCATGATTTTATGATCTATTGGTGACCATGAATTTTTTGTGTTTTTGTTAATCAACTGAGAGCATTGAAGTGGTAGAAATTTTAGTTTCTTCCCTATAGTTTATTTTGGTCAATTAATTTTGAGAAATTTGAGGAATTATAATTCATAAAATTTCTTAGCAAAATACTTAATAAAATGTAAATACATTTTTCTAGTGGCATCCTTTGGCATGAGAGTTGTTAACGAATGCTTACTACTAGTCTAACTCGTGGAGTTCGAGAACTTGAAGAACAAGGACGAATCTTGAAGTTTCATGACAAACAGGTTAATATAAAAGTTTAAAAGAAATGATTATAATGATATAAAATTCAAATAATTGCTCAACGGTATTATATAAGTTAGTTACCAATGGATAAATGTTATTTTACAATTAAAAAGTTTATAGATAATTTTTAATGAATTAAAAAAATGTAAAAAGTAATTCAAATAGAGCTAGTTTTAATTTAAAAATATAAATAAATTGCTAAAAGAGGTAACTGTGATGATGACTTTGATAATTTTTACTATATTATTTATGAAATAATTTCATAATTTAAAATTTTATCTAGTATTTTAAAAAATGTTGGAAGTGAAATAAGACTATTTCATGGAAATTTTCAAATAAAGGGAAAAATTGTCATTTAATATTTGGAAAATAATATTTTCTGTCTTTGAAGGATTATTACCCATAATTTTCAGAAATTTTACTTTTAGAATTTATTTGAATTAAATACACCATTCATAGTGTGTCAATATAAGATAGTGGTAGAATGGTAATTTTATCCAAAAACGAATTTAGAAAATTTTGAAAACTTTTCCAGCAATTCTGAACAATAATAGGAATTATCAAAATTTTAAATTTAAATAAAGTTATTAGAATCAATATGTAATTTCGAAGTTAATAACATTATAAAAATACGAGAATTTATGTAATCTCCAATTTTATTTAAATTTGAGATTTTCATAGTAATTCAGTATAGGATGATTAGAATTAAATAATCAAATTTAAATTTCATCTAAGATTTGAAAGTGAAACATAGATATGAAATGAAGATGACGTGAAATGAATATTACTGTATTACAAAAGATGATGATCAACCTCAAGAAATAATTAAGAATTTTGTTGCTAGGCTAATTAAGTTTTGAGGAAACCTCACTTGAATGTGATGGCAACATTTGTAATAGTTTTTTAGTTATCTTGCGTGTTTCTGTGATTAGGTATCTTATCTTAAAATCTTTTTAAATAACGATCCAACTATTGTTATACATAGCACACCGATACTTTAGTTAAAACTCGTTGGGATAGAAAATGAATTATTAAATGGACATTTGCTTATTAATGAGACAAAGACGAATGGATAATAAGGTGGCCCAACTTGTGGGTATCCGTACTTTAATACTATTTAAATATTTTTAATTATATATACAAAAAATTCCTTTATTTTACTTTTAGTATAAATATATATTTTAAAATAATTTACTTTTACATAAATATATGTTACAAAATTATTCTTTTTAATATAAATACGTTCCAAAAATATTTTTTTAGTTTTATTTTATTTTTAACTTTTTATTTAAAATATTATATTTTAACAAATATTCACGGATATTCATCAATGTTAACGGGTATACATAAATTTTTGTGGATATCCAATTAAGTATGAGCAAGTCTCAAAAGACGACTACTCATACCTACCATGCCTTGATGTCACCCCAAGTTATACAGTTAAAGTTAATTTAATTTGTGGAAGAGTTAAATTTTAAAGAAAATTTTGATTAATTTGTTTCACAAAAAATGTACGTAGGTCTTTTTCTCTTTTGCATTTCAAAACATATTTATTATACATTATATCGATCCAAAATTAAATAATGATAAGTATAACATTAATAGATAAAGATGTCTCAAGTCATAAAATAAGTGTCAAAATAGTCTCAAAAACATCACATCCTAAAAATGCAAGCTAGCACAATATAAAATTTTGAAAACATAAATCATGCGTAACAAATGAACATACCCAATAATAAAATAAGTACAACTAAAAAGGGTAACAAAGTGTATAATCATAATATAAATCATATTGTCACTCCAATGACTAACTAAAATAAACAACTTATAAACCATCCTTACAACTTGGGTTGATGTCACACCCTATTAAAGCATAAAAACCCAACAAAAAACAAAAGCAATAAAGGAACCCTAGCTCATTCTTCGTGCTCTTACTCTACATCATCTACAAGAGAAAATAAGCCCAAATACAAAGATAACCCAAACAACATAGAGTGAGAATATATCTCAATATAAGCTCGTGGTAGTATGAGCATAAAAGTTGAGTAGAACACTCAAAACATACCACATAGCTTGAACAATCAACATTCGACATAGTTACATCATATCACTAACAATTACATAAAAAATATTTCATAAATTCACATGGATTCTGGCAATGTTCCCTAATTACTACTTTGTATGTGATGTAGTACTGACTTTAACACAAGAAGTAAGCTAGCGGTAACGTTGCTCAATCCTTTAGTTGGCTTGTTCCATTCTAGCATGATATAGTTGGGTAGCATGTCACATGATACTCAAGTTGCATCATTTCTTCCTAGCATGATATAGTTTGGTAGCATGTCAAATGATGCATGACACAACTCATTTTATCATTTCACTTTTAGAACATTGGGCTAGTGAAGACCATTTTCTCTTTTGAAAGACTAGACACCTCATCTTACAACCCATCAAAATTAGTAAGCATCATCCTTACCTCTCTTAAGATAGGTCATTCACTAAACAAGTGTCACCTAAGACCATTTGTGTCTTCTCATAGGCTAGGTCACAGTCACAATGACACGCATCCTCAATTACTCATTTTTAATTTAAATATCCTAATGCAATGCGTTCCAAACATGACTCAATAGCAATCATATCATGATTTCAATAATACGCATAACATA
Organism: Mucuna pruriens; assembly: GCA_025330945.1. Taxonomy (NCBI): domain Eukaryota; kingdom Viridiplantae; phylum Streptophyta; class Magnoliopsida; order Fabales; family Fabaceae; genus Mucuna; species Mucuna pruriens. The sequence goes on along the minus strand of JAENHJ010000170.1, from coordinate 949,942 downwards.
TCATGAACACATAACACACTTGCAGTATAACACAGATACTCATTACAATCAATAAAAAGTTGTACATAACAACCACGTCACATGCAAGCACTTCTAAGTTGACACAAGCATGATCCTAGATGCACAATTAGTGTCGGCCTTGCACAAGCATGCTCATCATCAGCACATGTATGCTCATTGCTATACAACTCACAAATTTTCCAACTTTTGCTTAGAAATGCAAATCGGTATGGGAACCTAAGGGTCTTCTACTCCTTCACAAATTAACACATATGCTCAACAATTGATGCAGAAAACTTATCCCTATCTAGGGAGTTTAATCTCCCCTTTAAAGACACCCCAAAACATACAATGTTAGGGGTTCTAAGGAACCTCTCAACCCACAATAACAAGGTTAAAAGTCATGCATTCGAACAAAGATGACAAACTAGGATCTAGGGCTAACCCTTCAATTAACAATCACAAAGTTAAAAGTATTGTACTCAATCAATTGACAAAGACAATCAAACACAACCAAACAACTAACCACAATCAATTGGGGTTTAAGGGTCAACCCCTCATGATGAAGCCTTGGATCCACAATCAAAACCTAAGTTCAAAGGAAACCCGAAATGCCTTGCAAAAGTAGTAACTGAAAATTAGGAAGAAAAAAATGGATAAAATGGAAGAAGGAAGAAGATGACTTGCCACTAATTCATGGATTTAGATAAGATATTATAGAGATTCACCACAAGCATCATGAAAGCTTGATGAGAATTAGGTTTCTTGTTCAAAACAAGTGAAGAGAGAAAACTCTCCAAAGTGTTAAGCACATATTCAAATTCATTCAAAAGTATTTAAGCTAATTACAAAAAGAGGCTTATATAGCCTTCCCCTAATCCTAATTAAGAGTCCCTTAAACTCACTTAAACAAGTTACATGAAGCCCATAAGCCAAGCAAGCCCAAATCAAGATAATTGGACTTCTTAGCCTAGCAACGAAAATAACAATGAATTTGGAGACAGTTTTAGTGACCGATTTTCCGTAGCAAGGAAAAAAAAGGTTCAAAGAGGGCTTTGGCCTAAGACTAAGCTATAAAATGAAAATAAACCTAATCTAAAATGAAAATATAGGGAAAATATGGTCTAAACAATTTTATATAGGACCAATTTGACAACTGGACAAGTTATACAAGATATGTCCTTCTTGGGCCTCTCCTTGGCCATTAAGGGTGGCCAATTTGTATTGCACCTCTTATTGAAGCCTTTTAAGTCTTCCCCTAGTCATTGGTCCTTCAAGTGCAAGGGTTTCCTCTTCATTAAGGTCTCCTTGAGCTCTTGATCATGACCCTCCATGTATGCATCATCCTCCCTTTTTTGAACGGAATTTAACCTCAAATTTGGAGCTTGAGTACCTACAACAAAAAGAGTCAAGTCAATCACATTAAAAGTAGTGCTTCCCCCATATTCTTGGGGGCAACTCAACTTTATAAGCATTGTTATTTATCTTTTTCAAAATTTTAAATGGTTCATCTTCTCTTAAAAGAGTTTAAATCTCCTAAAGTAAGGAAATCTCTCCTTTCTCAAGTGGACCCGCACAAGATCACCCTCCTTAAAGATCACTTCCTTTCCCTTTTATTAGCATTTTTAGCATATTGTTCCCCTTTCTTTTCCATATGTAACTATGCCTTTTCATGGTGTTTCTTAACAAATTGGGCTTTGAAAAGCCCCTCGTCATTCACCCAAGAAGGCATAATAGGTAAATACAACAAGTCAAGAGGGGATTAAAACCATAAACCAACTCAAAAGGAGAATGAGAAGTAGTAGAATTGACTACCCTATTATTTGCAAACTCAAGATCTGGTAATCAATCCTCCCTAGCTTTCAAACACTTCCCTACAAAGCACCTAAGGAGTTGGCCTAAAGTTTTATTGACCACTTCGGTTTGCCTATCTGTTTATGGATGATAAGTGGTTGCAAAGAGTAGCTTTGTGCCAACCATACTCCATAGGGTCCTCTAAAAATGTCCAAGGAACTTGGAGTCCTTATTTGAAACAATGGTCTTTGGAAGACCATGCAACCTCACTACCTCCCTAAAGAAAATATTGACAACATTACATGCATCATCCACATTATGGCAAGGAATAAAAGGGGACATTTTTTGAAAATCTATAAACCACAACAAAAATAGAATCTTTACCTGCTTTAGACATAGGCAAACCAAGTATAAAATACATAGAGATATCAATCCAAAGTGGGAATAGGGAGAGAGGTATATAAACTATGAGGTGAAACTTTAGACTTAGCCATTTTACAAACCAAGCATCTCTTACAAACATGATGAATGTACTAGGCACACACAATCTCTTTTCTTTAAATAAAAAGCCATCATGCCTATAAAAGCCACCATTGGCCGAATGCACACACAAGGCATAGGCTTCACCAAAATCAATATCATTCTCATAATTCCTTAAGGCATTCAAGTCCAAGCAATTAAGTTTCAAGCATAGCAATCAAGGCATATCTCCTAAAAAGAGCATCCGCCACTATGTTCATCTTACCTTGCTTCACAAGAGCATAAAACTCTTGGTCATAAGTAGAATAATTAAGGTAGGCACCTTTAAGCTCTTCACTAAAATATGCAATGGGGTGCCTTTCTTGTACAATCTCTATAACAACATTAGAGGCATGACACTCTGATGGGTCATGAAATGCACATCTTAAGTGGACCTAAGAAGGGTACCATTGAACAACTTACGAGCTTAAAAGATGACTGTTAGCTAAGATCCAGATTAATGGCCTAAACATGAGTAAAACACAATTTGTGCTTAATCAAGGTTTTTAGCTAACTATCTCTTCATTGCAGGTTCAGCCAAACTCAGCCCGCCATCAGAAGCCCAGGCCGAGATACTCTCAGCCAGGCCAAGACTCAACCTATACAGGGAGCCCAGTCAGGTAGATCTAGGTGGAACTCCACGTCAGCAATCAGAACCACCTTGGGTCCAGCTCAGCCTCACGTCACTACTTGGAGTAGCTTGCAACGCAAGTCACATCAAGGGTAGAATAGGAATTGTACATGTAATTCTGTTAGCATCGTTAGCTGTGTCCACTCTTGTATAAATAGATAGAACTCTGAATGAATAGGGGCTTTTGGCATTCAAACCTTCCCGCGTCCATAATTCCCAAATTCTCTCAATTTCTCCTCCTCCATTCACGGTGGTACACGGTGCTGTTAATGGCATTTATCTCGATTGAGGAAATGCAGGTTAGGAACTGAGAAGCTGAAGGTTATCAGAGGAGACCGATTGGAGCACCAACGCACTCTGGTGGATCTGAACCTTAGATTCCTAGCTAGCAGAGGTGAATCATCACCGTCGTCCATGGCGATCGTCGTGGAAGATGGAATCATCGAATCCAGGCCCTGTGTTTGTATTTTGCTTTCAATATTATGAGCGTTTTCTGAATTCTGAACTCCATTGCATTCCTGAAGTTTAAGTTCAATTACTATGTTGCGATTGCACCTGGTAACGAAACAATGTTAAACTAAGCCGATCGGAACTAGTTTAGCTAATTCAGTAGGTAATCACTTAACAATTGTTAATTGAGAATCTAAAATCAACTTGAACTTAATCTCTGCCAACTGATGAGGTGGCGATTGTGTAAATCCTCGGTATGGTAAGGGACGGACCTTTGGCGATTGCCATAAGAACACTGGAGGTTGATGAGGACTGTAATTGGAGTGATTGAACCAGAAAGAACTTGATTATTGGAATGAAACATGAACAAAGTAATAGCAATAGCATTAGGAGTAGTGTAATTGTATTTGATTATAGTTAACCTCTGTTTTGATTCCAATTGCATTCCAACCCCCCTTATTTACTGCTTTTAGTCTGAGACAGAGATAGTCCATCTCTATAGCGTCTGTCTGCACTCAGTCTCTGCCGAGAGCCGCTCGGCCAGTGCCAAGGGGAGTCAGTACTTTACATCTCAGATTCTTCGTCACTTCACTTAACACCAATTCACAACTGAACACACTGTGTCCTTGAGAAGAATGACCTAGGGTTAGCTATGCTATAGTTAGCTTTAGTTATTTGGTAAGCGCGTGAAACGACTGTAAAAAGCACGCATCATCAAATTGGCGCCGTTGCCGGGGACACAAGTTCTTTTGTATTTCGGTGTGCCAAGTAAACTGAGTCGAATCCGAGTTGTAAGAAGTTTTGTTGAGAGTTGTTGAGTTTGAATTTGTCAATAAATCTCTACGTGAATTCACTGATAAAACAAAAACAAATATATACATATAGATATAGAATAAATTCTTAATTCTGCATTGCATACATTAAATTTTCTAACTCTGCATTGCACTTAATTCAGCATTACATAGTGACCACATTCTGTTTCAGTAGAATTAATTGTTGTTTTAGTTACTTTAAATCCCGCATGATGCATGACTAGGAGTAGCACTGACCCATTGCGTGTTTTTGATCCAGAAATAGAACTAACTTTACGCAGATTGCGAAAAATTAGAAATACCACAGTAAATATCAGTAGTGGTGTGAATTCTACCGTTAACTCTGACAGTTTTGTACTGACTATTTTATTACTAGTACTAACAATTTCGCAGAGCCAAGGCAGATGGAACACCAAGACAGGACGTTGAAAGAGCTAGCCACTCCAGATGTGGTGTACCAACCATGGTGTATCCAGTACCCACAATTGGAGCCAGCTCAGACATATGAATTGAAGTTTGGTTTGATACACTTGTTGCCTAAATTTCACGGTCTTGCAGGAGAATACCCCCACAAGCATCTCAAAGAATTTCACGTGGTTTGTTCCACGATGAGGCTGCAGGGAATCCCAGAAGATTACATCAAGATGAAGGCATTTCCATTCTCTCTGGACGGAGCTGCAAAGGACTGGCTATATCTGCAGCCAGCACTCTTCAACACCTGGGGAGACATGAAACGGACCTTCCTAGAAAAATTCTTTCCAGCTTCTAGGACTGCGACCATCAGGAAGGAAATCTGTGGGATAAGGCAACATACAGCAGAAACTCTGCACGAATATTGGGAGCGCTTCAACAAGCTATGTGCCACCTGTCCCCATCATCAGATCAGCGAACAGCTGCTGATCTAGTACTTTTACGAAGGACTATCAATGATGGACAGAAGCATGATTGATGCCGCAAGTGGAGGAGCGTTAATGGACAAAACACCAGTAGCAGCAAGGCATCTGATCTCGAATATGGCAAGCAACACTCAACAATTCGGGATCAGAGGGCCGAATCAGTCTCGACCAGTGAACGAAATCGGTGCAGCCGACAATCAGAGGCTGGAGAACCAGTTAACCGAGTTGACTTCCTTGGTGAGACAACTAGTTGTTAGTCAACATCATTCAGCCATGGCAACAAAGGTTTGTGCCATATGTACTTCAGTGGAGCATCCAACTGATCTGTTCCCCACTCTCCAAGAGACTGAGCCTAGCCAAACTGAAAGTGTTGGAGCCGTAGGAGGATTCCAGTATGGGAAGCAACCTTATCAGAACCGGCAGTTTGATAATCAACCATATGGGAAACAACCGTTTCGGCCAAGCCTACAACAAGGTCTATATGCAGCCCAAAGAGCCGGATCCATGCCGAATGCACCCTATGGAGTATCTGGTTACCAACAGCCGAGTCCGCAATACCCAGCACCATCCTTCCCGCCACAGCAGCAGAGAACTCTTACTCAAGGCAATTTTCCATCACTAGAAGATTTAATGAAGCAACTGGCAACAAGTAACCTGGAATTTCAACAATCAGTAAGTTCCAGCAATTTACAATTCCAGCAAAATATGACCGCCACCATCCAGGATCTCAAGATGCAAATAGGACAGTTGGCAAATACTATGAGTGAACTACAATTAGCCGGCTCAAGCAGCCTTCCCTCCCAACCCATTCCGAATCCGAGAGGGAATGCCAATGCAGTAATACTTAGAAGCGGCAAAGAATTACCTTCGCCTGCACAGCATCAGGTACTGCAGCCAGCTGAAGCCGACTCTGAAGCAATGGCCGACTCACCGTCTCACCCACAGACAACTGTCCCATTGCCGTTTCCATCCCGGACTGTCTCGGCACGGAAACCAGATTCTGATGACGAGCTGCTGAAGATGTTCCGGAAGGTGGAAATCAACATTCCACTTCTCGACGTGATCAAGCACATTCCGAAGTACGCAAAATTCCTCAAGGAATTGTGCATACACAAAAGAAGAAAGATGAAGGGGAATCGAGAACTTGGAGGTGTGGTCTCAAGCTTAACTAGGAATAATCCCATTGCAGCGATTTCACAGGTCTTACCAAAGAAGTGCCGAGACCCCGATATCTTCTCGGTCCCATGCACAATTGGTGATTGCACATTCGCTGACGCTATGTTGGACCTGGGAGCATCAATCAACGTCATGCCGACATCATCTTACAGGTCCCTCAATTTCGGAGATCTGGAACCCACAGGGATGACCATTTAGCTTGCTAACAGAAGCATCGTGCAACCCTTGGGAGTTCTCAAAGATGTCCTCATCCAAGTGAATGAACTAATATTTCCAGCTGATTTTTATGTGCTTGACATGGAGGACGAAGCATCCGGAAAAGGATCAACATTGATACTGGGGAGGCCATTTCTAATGACGGCAAGGACGAAGATCGACGTACATGCCGGAACGCTCTCTATGGAATTCAGTGACACGTTGGTGCAATTCAACATCTTTGAAGCCATGAAACATCCCACCGAAGACAACTCTCTCTTTGGTTTGGATACAATGGAAGAATTAGTAGAAGAATACTTCCAATTAGACAATTGCAGTGGAATAATGGAAGACCTTGCAGGAACTACTGAAGTCAGTAGCTGCTCCAAGGCCGACCATAATGGAGTACTAGAGTCCCCAGACTCTGAGGATGATCATAGTGACGTCAGCAACTTGGCATTTGAAAAAGAACTAACCAGGTTAATAAACCAAGTCTGCTACCCTGACCCCTTAGAGAGTGAGAATAGTGCAGAGATAAAAGTTGCCGAGACTACGAAGCCTCTACCTGCACAATTGGCAACCATATTCGCGGCCGAAATGAAGTCGGCTAAAGAAGACCGAGTCAACGCAAGGTCAAAAGTCAACTCGGCCGAAAAGTTAACCACGCAAGCCGACACACTTTCCGAAACCGTCTCAACCAGTAAGGACCAGACTCGAGCCAAGAAGCTCATTACTCCACCCGGATCCGAGATCGAAGCTACAAAGGAAGCCGAAGCCGACCTCAATCCGAGTCGGCCGAAGCAGTACAAGGCCGAGGCCATGACGGCAGTCCTAATGCCGAGTCGGGAACGAGCCGGCCAGACGGATCCGAGAGCTGTAACTCAGAAATCTCCAGTTCCATCTCCACTGCCCACAGAGCTGAAACCATTGCCTAGCCACCTGAAATATGCCTTTTTGGACAGTGAACAGTAGCTCCCGGTCATCATTGCAAGCAACCTCCTCCCGGAGCAAGAAGATAGGCTGTTAGAAGTCCTTAGGCAATACAGGCAGGCAATTGGGTGGAAACTTTCTGACCTTCCAAGTATTAACCCCTCCATATGCATGCATAGAATACTAATGGAGGAGGACATTAAGCCCATAAGGCAACAGCAACGAAGGCTGAATCCTACCATTCTAGACGTAGTCAAGAAAGAAGTCACAAAACTACTTGCTGCAGGCATCATCTACCCTATCTCAGACAGCCAATGGGTGAGTCCTGTGCAAGTAGTGCCATAGAAATCTGGAATAACCGTCATGAAAAACCAACAAGATGAGTTGGTATCTACAAGGATTCAGAACAGCTGGCGGGTGTGTATAGATTACAGAAGACTAAATCAGGCAACCCGCAAGGATCACTTCCCCTTGCCTTTTATTGACCAAATGTTAGAGAAAATAGCAGGGAAATCCAATTACTGCTTTCTGGATGGTTTCTCAGGATACATGCAAATACACATAGCATCGGAGGATCAACATAAGACCACTTTCACATGCCCATTTGGTACTTTTGCGTACACCTGCATGCCATTCGGCCTGTGCAACGCTCCGAGCACATTTCAACGTTGCATGATGAGCATCTTCTCGGATTTGCTATAGGATTGCATGGAGGTGTTTATGGATGACTTCACGATGTATGCAGAATCATTTGACGCATGCCTGAACAACCTGTCCAAGGTGTTGAAGAGATGCATGGACATGAACTTGGTTCTCAACTTCGAAAAATGCCATTTCATGGTGACCGAGGGAATAGTATTGGGACACCTGGTCTCCAACAGAGGCATCGAAGTGGACAAGGCGAAAATAGACATAATCACTTCCCTTCCAAACCCTTCTTGGGACATGCAGGTTTTTATAGAAGGTTCATGAAGGACTTCAACAAAATAGCTCTGCCTCTATCCCAACTTCTACAGAAGGATGTGGATTTCAAATTTGACCATCCCTGCATTGAGGCATTTCAGGAGCTGAAGAACAAACTCACATCTGCACCTATCCTGCAAGCACCAAGCTGGGACCTTCTATTTGAGCTCATGTGCGACGCATCCAATTCGACACTAGGAGCTGCTCTCGGCCAGAGAGCGCGATTCGGCCAACCAGTCCATGTTATTACGTATGCGTCCAGAACCATGGACTCGGCCCAACATAATTAGACGACGATTGAGAAGGAACTCCTGGCAATTTTTTTTCCTTGGATAAGTTTCGTTCCTACCTTCTCGGTTCTAAGATAGTCGTGTTCTCCGATCACGTGGCTCTAAAGTACTTGCTGAAGAAGCCGGATGCCAAGCCGAGACTGATCCGGTGGATGCTTCTTCTCCAAGAATTCGACTTAGAAATCAGAGATAAGAAAGGTGCTGAGAATTCTGTAGCGGACCACCTCAGTAGGATTGAAAGAGAAAGCGAACAATTGCCTATCCGAGACGAGTTCCCTGACGAGCAACTTCTGCACCTCAAGACGGCCACACCATGGTTTGCAGATATTTGTAATTTCGTGGCAACATCTCAATTTCCACCTGAGACATCTCGAATTTACAAAGAGAAGATCAGAAGTGATGCTAAGTACTACGTATGGGATGACCCCTATCTATGGAGACTATGCAACGATAAGATCATCCGCAGGTGCATTCCTGATACCGAGATCAAGTCGGTCCTCCACTTCTGCCATTCGGCCCCTGGAGGAGGTCACTACGGCTCATCTCGGACTGCCAGGAAGGTGCTTGATTGTGGCCTCTATTGGCCTTCTATTTTCCGAGACGCTCATCAATTCGTCTCCTCCTGCGACAGATGTCAAAAAGCAGGGATAGCCCTAAACCAAAGACATGAAATGCCCCAACAGCCCATCCTATTCTGCGAAGTCTTTGACGTCTGGGGCATAGATTTTATGGGGCCATTCCCAATCTCCAATGGCTATTGATACATCCTGCTTGCCGTCGATTATGTATCAAGATGCGTAGAAGCCATTCCCACCAGAACCAATGATGCCAAGGTTGTAGTGGACTTTCTCAAGTTCAATATCTTCTGTAGATTTGGTGTTCCCAAAGCACTCATCAGTGACCAGGGAAGTCACTTCTGCAATAGAGCCATGGCCACCCTTCTTCAGAAATATGGGGTAGCACACAGGATAGCCACAGCATACCACCCCTAGACAACTGGGCAAGTTGAAGTGTTTAATAGGGAAATCAAGCATACACTGCAAAAGATGACAAATCCCAATAGGAAGGACTGGAGTAGACTCCTTGAGGATGCTCTATGGGCACATAGGACCGCATACCGAACACCTCTAGGGATGTCTCCCTACCGGGTTGTTTTCGGGAAATCCTGTCACCTCCCTGTGGAGCTCGAGCACAAAGCTTACTGGGCAGTTAAGCAATGCAACATGGCTTATGACCAAGCAGGAGAGCATAGGAAGTTCCAACTTCAAGAATTAGATGAACTTCGCATGGAAGCCTACGAAAACGCTAGGATCTACAAGAAAAAAGTGAAAAAGTTTCACGACCAAAATATCCTGAGGAAAGATCTCCATATTGGCCAAAAAATGTTGCTATTCAACTCCAGATTAAAGCTCATAGCAGGTAAGCTTCGCTCTAGATGGGATGGACCTTTTGTTATTACTGACATATTTCCCCATGGTGCAATGCAGCTAAGGGAAGAACAGACCAACCGCACCTTTTAGGTCAATGGGCACCAAGTCAAACCTTTCCTCGAAGGTCCAGCACGAACAGGAGAGAAAATGGAGAATATTTCCTTAGCGGAACCGACTCCACCAGATGGCACAGCCTAAGCCAACTCGGCCACCCTCTTCACATTGAGGACAATGCCAAAACTAAGTGTGGGGGGGTTCTGTCCATTTGGGAACTGATCATTCACGTCATATCTGCCCTTCTCTTCTCTAACTTTTTCATTTCCTCTAACTTCTTCATTTCGCTTCATTTACTATTTTAAGTCTCACTAGTATTTTTGTTGCTTAAGTTTATGTTTAATAAAAGAGTCTCCACTGCCGAGTCCGCCACAGCCAGAATGGCCTCACCTTAGCAGAATTACGTGTCCAAAAAGAAGAGAGGAAATTCCTTATTGAATCCGAGAGTCTGACGAGCTAGCGGAAGGAATCTCTTCATTCCTGAGCAGAAGCTACCTCTGCTTGAAGAGAGCCAAACCTCTGGGTCCCAAGCGGTAAGTGGCTGAAATGGGAAGAGGGAACCTTCAGAGTGAAGAAACAGAATTAGCCAGTGGGAGAATTTGAGCCTTGCATCAGAGATGGCTTACACTCTGCCACCTCCCTTCTTTCTGAGTGATTTTGCAAGCATGTTAATTGTGTGTGCTGAATTTTGCCTTAACTCTCTGGATACAATTGTTTTACACATGCAGGAATGAAATGATCTAGGCTATATTTCTTATGAACCCAGAGCCAAATAAGCTGTCCAAAAACAAGCTGACCCTTGTCACCCCCTTTTGAGCCTAAATTGACCACTTTTTCTTGCAGCTCACTACAAGCCGAGGCCAGAAAAACCATTCTTACCTCACCCTCGAGAAGCCGAAGAGCCGTGGAATCGTCTTGGGAGTGAGTTAGAATCAAGTGTGGGGGAAGTCTAGGGAGCAGAAGTCGGTCAAAAAGCAGCTGAAGGTTCAGAAGAAGAAAAGAAAGAGAGAAAATGGAATGAAAGAAAAGAAAAGAAAGTACATAAAAACAGAAAACAGGCAACTGAAATAAATGAGCTGAAATAAACAAAATCAGCAAGTTGCATGAGTAGAAGAAAGAAAGAATGTAAAACGGCAAAGTAAATAAAGATCAAAGGAGACCACAGCAACCGGGATTGCCCTCATACTGGTTACACTCACTCCCCATTGCTCCTCTCCTCCCCGTGGGTCCTGAAGCTAGTTTTCATACATCTATTCGACCCATAACCTCAACCTCGCTACAAGCCAGAAAAGCCCTAGTGATCATGACTGTTGTGTTTTGCAGGTGTAAGAGGAGAGCTCTTTCAAGATATGGTAACACTAATTCTATGCAATGTTGAGTGTAAGCACAGCCCAGACACTTGAGAGAAGCGAGAGAATTGAGCGCATAAGTAAAGGTTATATCACTCTTGGGCACCCCTTCCCAATTGGAATCAATGAAGGCCCTTGAGAACCAAAGGAAGTAGCTCCCTGATTGTATGAGCGCTTTGATCCGGGATGAAAAGAGGCCGACTCTGTAAAGTCAGCTTGAAGAAGTCAAACGGAAGAATCTCTCACTAAAATCACCCTTATTTAAGTCATATGTTTTTCCCGGGAGTGCAAAAGGTTAAGTGTGGGGGTTTGATGGGTCATGAAATGCACATCTTAAGTGGACCTAAGAAGGGTACCATTGAACAACTTACAAGCTTAAAAGATGACTGTCAGCTAAGATCCAGATTAATGGCCTAAACATGAGTAAAACACAATCTGTGCTTAATCAAGGTTTTTAGCTAACTATCTCTTCATTGCAGGTTCAGCCAAACTCAGCCCGCCATCAGAAGCCCAGGCCGAGATCCTCTCGGCCAAGCCGATACTCAACCCATGCAGGGAGCCCAGTTAGGTAGATCCAGGTGGAACTCCACGTCAGCAATCAGAACCACCTTGGGTCCAGCTCAGCCTCACGTCACTACCTAGAGTAGCTTGCAACGCAAGTCACATCAAGGGTAGAATAGGAATTGTACATGTAATTCTGTTAGCATCGTTAGTTGTGTCCACTCTTGTATAAATAGATATAACTCTGAACGAATAGGGGCTTTTGGCATTCAAACCTTCCCGCGTCCATAATTCCCAAATTCTCTCAATTTCTCCTCCTCCATTCACGGTGGTACACGGTGCTGTTAATGGCATTTATCTCGATTGAGGAAATGTAGGTTAGGAACTGAGAAGCCGAAGGTTATCAGAGGAGACCGATTGGAGCACCAACGCACTCTGGTGGATCTGAACCTCAGCTTCCTAGCTAGCAGAGGTGAATCATCGCCGTCGTCCATGGCGATCGTCGTGGAAGATGGAATCATCGAATCCAGGCCCTGTGTTTGTATTTTGCTTTCAATATTATTAGTGTTTTCTGAATTCTGAACTTCATTGCATTCCTGAAGTTTAAGTTCAATTACTATGTTACGATTGCACCTGGTAACGAAACAATGTTAAACTAAGCCGATCAGAACTAGTTTAGCTAATTCAGTAGGTAATCACTTAACAATTGTTAATTGAGAATCTAAAATCAGCTTGAACTTAATCTCTGCCAACTGATGAGGTGGCGATTGTGTAAATCCTTGGTATGGTAAGGGACGGACCTTTGGCGATTGCCATAAGAACACTAGAGGCTGATGAGGACTGTAATTGGAGTGATTGAACCAGAAAGAACTTGATTATTGGAACGAAACATGAACAAAGTAATAGCAATAGCATTAGGAGTAGCGTAATTGTATTTGATTATAGTTAACCTCTGTTTTGATTCCAATTGCATTCCAACCCCCTTGTTTACTTGCTTTTAGTCTGAGACAGAGATAGTGTATCTCTGTAGCGTCTGTCTGCACTCAGTCTCTGCCGAGAGCCGCTCGGCCAGTGCCGAGGGGAGTTAGTACTTTACATCTCAGATTCTTCGTCACTTCACTTAACACCAATTCACAACTGAACACACTGTGTCCTTGAGAAGAATGACCTAGGGTTAGCTATGCTATAGTTAGCTTTAGTTATTTGGTAAGCGCGTGAAACGACTGTAAAAAACACGCATCATCACACTCCAACTCAAAAGATTTTGCAATGGAGTGCTAAAATTAGAGCTTGAGTGAGCCTATCCTTCAAGGCTTGGAAGGCTCTCTTTTAGCTCTCTTCCAACTTAAACCCAACACTTTTTTAATTATTTCATTTAAAGGGGTCGCAAGTGCGCTAAAATATCTCACAAACTGCCTATAAAAGTTTGCAAGCCCATGGAAACTTATCACCTCACTCTCAATTTTTTGTGTTGGCCATTCTTGGATGGCCTTCACTTTTTCCTCATCAACCTTGACTCCATGGGAGCCAACAATAAAGGCAAGTAAAACCCCTTCATGAGTACAAAAGGTGAATTTCTCTAAATTAGCATACAAAGTTTCCTTCTCAAAATTTCCAAAACACTTCTCACATGCAAGAGATGATCATTCAAACAAGTAGAATAAATCAAGATATCATCAAAATAAACAACCACACATTTGCCAATTAGGCTTCTCAAGACATGATTCATTAACCTCATGAATGTGCTTGGAGCATTAGTCAAGCCCAAATGACATGACAAACCACTCATAAAGACCAAACTTGGTCTTGAAAGTTGTTTTCCACTCATCATTGCCCCTCATCCTAATTTGATGGTACCCACTTCTTAAATTAATTTTAGAAAATATTTGGGAACCATGCAATTCATCTATCAAGTTATCCAAACAAGGAATGAGGTGTCTACATCTAACATTTATATTATTAAGGGGTCTATAGTTAGTGCACATCTTCCAAGTGCCATCATTTTTTTGGCATAAGAATCACAAGCATGACACATGGGCTCAAGCTCTTTCTTATCCATCCTTTTTTAATTAATTTACCAACTTGATTTTGAATCTCCTTGGACTCTTCCAGATTCGTCCTATTTTGGTAAAGTTTCTCAAAGAGTTAAGTATATGTGATATTCAATACCTCTCAAGGGTGGCAACCCATGAGGTACATCATTTGGGAATACATCTTTAAACTCCTCAAGTAACTCCTCCATACCTATAGGAAAAGACATCAAAGAAGGAGAAGGATATAAAAGCATGTTATTTGGCATAGCAAACAAGGGTTCCCTCTTGGCTAAGAGAACCCTTCTCACCTCCTTATGACTCACTAAAAAGGATTCCTTGCTTTTTCCTCTCTTGGTTGGCTTTTATTCTTTTTCATTTTTCTCACTCTTTTTTGTTCATTTTTCTCTCACACTTATGCTTTTCTCCCTACCTTTCTCCTTTTCCTTTCTTTTTCCTTTTTGACTTTTCTTTCCCTCACCTCCTTCTTGTTTTTATTCTTGACTTTTCTCTCCTCTTTTTTCATTATCCTTTTTATTTGACTTTCACTCACCTCTCTTAGAGACAAAGGCTTGAGGACTACCATAACCTATTGGTAATTCCATCATGAGTCACCTTCTTATCATATTGTCACGACCTCCCTTTTCACTCTCTACCTCCCCATTATCTCTCAAAACCATAGTCCTTTTATTTGGGCATTGGGAAGCTATGTAACCCTTACCCTAAACACTTGATACGACTAAACTTAGTAACATTAAAGGTAGGGATAGGTGGTGTCTCCTTTCTGCAATGGGAGATATCACTCCCCTTCTTAGGACTCTTGTCCCTCATTACCTTCTCCTTCTCCCTCTCTTTATCTTTCCACCTACTAGAACTTAGGTAAGGCTTCCTAAAGGCATTTCTTCTCTTAAATTGCAACACCACCTTAATGGCTTGGTGGACTAACTATTCTATTGTGGGATAATTTTGAAGCTCAACTACGTCTTGGATTTCTTTATTGAGGTTGTGAAGAAACCTAGCCATAGTTTCCTCCCTACTCTCCTCAATTTGAGTCCTTATAAGGTCTATCTCCATCTCCTTATGGTACTCTTCCCACATTCTTAGAACCTTGGTACAATCTTTGGAGTTTATTTTAGAGGTCCCTAGTATAATAGGATAGTACAAACCTCTCCCTCATCAACCTCTTCAAGGTTGCCTAAGTCTCACATAGTTCCTTCCTTCCCTTCCTTATCTCCTCCAAGATTTGGTTCCACCAACCAAGGCATAATCACCAAATTCTAACGTGACCAACCTCACAACCACACACCCATGGTAGTCAAAATAACTTAAAATTTACTCCACCTTGAGCTCCCAATCTACATATACTTCTAGTTTACAATTCCCCTAAAAATGGTTGGATTTTGCATTTCCCCATATCAAGCTCTTCTCTCTTTGGTTATCTTCTCCCCTTCTATTCCTTTCTCTCCTTACCTCCTTATTATCCCTTACATTCCTCTCTACTCTTTCATGCCTTTCCCTCCTTAGAGTCCTAGAAGACTCATTTCTTTCACTATAGTGGCCTTCATCATAACTACCCTTGCTTTCATGTAGGAATGCCACTTTAGGCTTCTCCTCCTTGTCTCTACTAAGGGCTTCTACCTTGGCATTGACACTTTGAATGTCTCTTTGGAGCGAATCCAGTCCTCTCCTAACCTTCTCCAACTTCTCTCCCAACTCCTTCACAAAGTTCATCATGTATTGAGTTTTTGGGGAAAGGTTACCCTAAACTTGGCTAGATTCTCCCATCTCTTCTCTTAACTTCCGTTCACTCGAACACCTCCTAAAATCTCCCAAAAACCTGCAGAAAAACTGAGACACACAACCTAAAGAACTCACCACTCTCTATGTGTTTCCACTCTCATTCATGTTTCACTTTTCTATGGCTTTTTCTCTAGTGTGTTCTCTTTCCTTTTTTCTCTCAAACTCTACTCCTAAGCTTTGCACAAGAAATAAAATCTACTAATCAAGCAACCAGCTACAAGTGAAAGCCAAGCAAATATAAAAAATCACTTAAGAAGTTCAATAAAAGAAAACTCCAAAGACAAAACTAGGAACCCAATGAAGACAAGCAAGAAAAGCTAAACTCAAATGGAATTTAAAGAGACAATTAAGAAGACTCAATGTCTAAAAAATAGACACAAGAATACAAAGGAAATGAGAACATACATGATTATCCATAGCGTTTTACAAGGCAACAAAATTGAAGCACAAAAACTAGCAAACTAACACTCTAGAAATTAGGTGTGTTTTGTTTTTGCTTTGGACCTTCCACTAACTTTTTCTTTTCTCTTTTTTCACTTGTTATTATATGGTTATACTCTATTTTAGTGCACTTTTTTTTGCCACTTAATCACTCTTTTTCTTTCCTCTTTTGTAACTTTTTGACAATACTTTTGGTCCTTAATTTTTCTTATAACACCACTATAATTTATAATTCATCAAACACTTGGTGCATTCCATACATATATAAAACAACACCTTATAAAATGACACAAACCAAATGAATCTCAAATACTAAAGCAAGGGCGAGAAGTATAGGCTAAGCATACAACACAATATTCAAATAGTAAGCATCATATCACTTGTAAATAAAAAATCTCAAAGTTCTTCATGTATGAACCCTAAAAATTGAAATCAAAAAGCTAGAATAGGAATTTTTGAAATTTGAAGCATGAGAATATAGAGTGTTAAGTGAGCAAAACCTAATAAGTAGGAAATAAAACAAGGTTTGAAGTTATAAATGGAAGATGACACTCACCTTGAAAGGTTCTACCAAAACCTTTGTGTTTCCATGGAAATCCTTCATTTCTTTCATGAATCCAACAACTAGGTGATGATTGAAAGCTCTAACACCAATTGATGAAGCCTTGGATCAACAATCAAAACCTAAGCTTGAAGGAAATCTGAAATTCCTTACAAAACTAGTAATCGAAAATTAGGAAGAAGAAATGGATAAAATGGAAGAAGGAAGAAGATGACTCACCACTAATTCAAGATATACAAGTTCATACAGGGCCAATTTGGAAGTTGGACAAGTTATACAAGATATGTCCTTCTTGGGCCTCTCCTTGGCCCTTAAGGGTGACCAATTTGTGTTGCACCTCTCCTTGAAGCCTCTTGAGTCTTTCCCTAGTCATTGGTCCTTCAACTGTAGGGGTTTCCTCTTCATTAAGGCCTCCTTGAGCCTCTTGACCATGACCTTCCAAATTAAACGATTAGAAACTAATCTAAGCATAAAAGGTTAATTTTAATAAAATCTTTAATTAATTTAATATCTAAAAATTGTGACTAAACATTTTACTTTTTCGTGATATGTGTCAACCATGAATATAAATCATACATACCGCTTGTTGACTAAATAAAAGCATGCATCATGAGATAAAACAGAAGAAGTGTGTACAAGTTATCATAAACATAGCATGTGCCTTATGGCCTTGCAATCACCAAAAATAAACTGAAGTTGATGGCTAAATATTTGGCCAAAACAAATGATTCAATTGAGGGTGAAGGAATACATAAAACACCCTATAACTTAAGCTAGTCCCTACAAAAGAAATAGCAACAATGATGTCACTATGAAATAGCAAAAATGATGTATCTATGGTAACGACAGTGGCATAGATGTGATCATCATAGTCACGATCATCATAGTCGCATACATACAACATACAACTATAAGAGTAAGTTACTACAGAAAAGACCTTATCTCTATAAAGATAACTAAAAATAATAAGTATACTTCACAACAATCATAAACTTCACAAGTTAACAAAGAGCCTCAGTTTATAACAAAGAAATCATTATCAACAAATTATATTCATCAATAATAACATAAATATATAACTACTTTATGGAGATTTATAAGTCAAGCAATCACTCCTATCACTTCCTTAACATACCTTTAGTCTTGGTATTGGGGAAAAAAGATGTGATCCTGTGGATCGAGAAACGTTTGGGTTGAGATAGGTTGTTTGTGGGTAGCGAATTTCCATGGTCAATAGTCCTTGCAAAGACTACACCTTGGGAGACTGCTCGTCTACCTATCTCCAAGGCTACACAACCCCACTTCTCTTAATCTAGCACTAGTCGTACACTGATAACTAATGTCGATGTAGTCCAAAATAAAACTAGATTACCTATGATTTTTATAGCATAGGGTGTAACCTAGGTTGAATCTCTCAAGGACACGTGTATTCGGTTTGCCTAGTGTAGGAAGCAAAGAATCATGCAGAATACAGAAATGCAAAATGTAGACTCGAATAGTATATAGAAATGTAAAGACAGGGGGTTTTGGTTTCTACTTGGAACTATAAAGTAAATGTAGAAAGTAAACTACCTACAAAATGAAGAACGAACAAACAAATGAATATTTAACATATCAATCCAAAGTTCAGCAAGCAATCAGTTCTGGTTCTTAGTAACAGGTGCAATTCCAAACCAACCCAAGTTCTTAAGACGACCGCTTAACATTCGTCCATTGCCGATTGAGGGCTTACACAATTGCAACCTCGAGTTAGCAGAGATTACTCACGTGGTTGATTTTTGGTTCTCCATCGATTACCTAACAAGTTGTTAGATCAGTTCCAATCAGCCCCTAATCTAACATGATCTACTCTTACACATGCATGATCATGACACAAGTAAGAAGCAAAGAAATAGAACATGAATCACATACAGAAAGATAGAGAAATGCAAACCAGTTCATTGCATAAGTAATTGTATCGATACATGAAGTTGTGGAATCATGGACTCAGCCTCCCATAGCGATCGCCATGGAAGAACTGTAGTGGTCCACCGAAGATGGCTAGATAACAAAGCGGTTAGTCCACCAAAGTGTGCCAGCTAAATTGGTCAATCCCCTCTAGTAATCGGCCGCTACCCAGACTCTGAACCTGCACCCACTCAATCGATTGGACGCCATATTGAAGCATCATGGATCATTGATCAATGGAAGTGAGAGTAATGGATGTGTGAGTGTACGGGTCGAATCTGATCAGAAAAGAATGCGAACGAAGGAATAAGCTACTACTCTCCTTATATACACATTGTGATTAACCAACTAACTGTTTACATTAACTAACTAACGATCCTAACTACTAACAACTAACAACTAACAAAAGTAACTAACTACATAACAAACTAACTAAATTAACTAACTAACTAACTACTAATGGCTTCCTGAATGAACACGTGCCGAAATTGCTGGAGTGGAGTCGGTCTTGCTACTAGGACGGATCTAGATAGGTGGGACGAACACGACATATGGAGATGGAGTTAGCTACTAGAGTCGGAGTCGACTGATGGAGATGGAAAGGTCTTGGTTACTAGAGGCAAAGTCAACATGGAGAGGAACTCACCTAGCCGAGATGACTTCATCTGGTCGAGACGCCTTCAATTTTCCGGGACGACTTCATCTGGAGGGGTCGACTTCATCTGATCAAGACGCTCGTAGTTGGCTGGGACACCTTTAGTCTCGGCTGGGATGGCCGAGAGGACTCGTACTCGATCTCGGCTAGGATGGTTCGGGACTCCAGTTTCGACTTGCACAATGAATTAACCTTTTTGTTAGCTAAAATCCATAAATTAGCGGTGGTAAGTTGGTCTGGTCGGAACGAATCACCTAGGTGGAGACTCTTCTTGATGGGCCGAGATCATTTGGAATTATTCTGCAAAGAGGGATGAATCTTTATTAGCTAAGACCTGCAAATTAGCACAGGTTTATAATTTCTCCATTTCTAGGTCCATAATATGAATCTTAGCTAAGACTCAATTCTTAAGCACCAATTGATCTCTAAAACACTCATCTTAGGTCCTTGTAAGGTGTATAAAATATGACTCATCATTGTCTGCCACCGTCAAACTGCTGGTCTTGTTCGTTGGCTCATCTCTTCCCTATTCTAACTCCTAAAAATTTGGTGGGAAGTACTGTAGCTGGTAGATCTAAGTTACCGTGCTGCTATTTTTTATTGCAAGTATTTAGAACTGTTACTTCTCCTCATTTGTTCACTGTTTGAAGTTAAAAATGGCCACTGCTAGTTCCTTTTCACAAGGATCTATTATATCTTTTTCGGGAACCCCAACTATTATAATAGAGAAACTCAACTGGAAAAATTACAGTGCTTGGTCAAAATCAGTTGATTTGTGGTTTTTGGGACAAGGGTTTCATGACCATTTGGAGAAACAAGAGGCTGAAATACTAGAAGAAAACAGAGTTCCATGGCTGAAGCTTGACTATCAATTATGTACCATTTTGTGGCAGTATATTAGCCCCAAATTATTAGAAATCTTAAGTTCATTTAGGACCTGCTATTCCTTCTGGACGAACGCTAGAGATGTCTTTGCTAATGATGTTCAACGTCTTTTTGATTCAACTCAAAAGATTTTTTTCCTTCAACAGACCTATGGTGTTGCACATAGCCAAAGCCAAGGCTGCTGCTAAAGAATTGAAAGGTTTACTTGTGTGTAACTGTGTTGAGGAAAAAACAAAGCGAGTTGACAAACTATTGATGGTTCTAATCCCGCGAAGTCTGCATCCTGACTATGAGCATGTTTGGGATCAAATCCTATCAAGTGAATAGATTCCCTCTATGAATAGCCTGGTTACTAGGCTTCTTTGGGTTCCTACCATAACAAAAGGTAATGGTATCGTTGTTGAAAACTTTGCTATGGTAGCCTCTCATGGTAGAGGAAGAATCGGTCATGGTACTAGAGGAATATTACGAAATGGTAAAGGTGGTCGTGGTAGGCATATCTGCTCACACTATGGAAAAGAAGGACACCTACAAAATAGATGTTATGATTTGATTGGTTGACCAGTCAAAACTGCAAATATATCTTCGAGTGATACCCCTTCAAACGGAAGGACTAGTTATATAGAACCTTTTATGCCGATTCCTTTGTTATAGAGAACCGGAATATGGGCCAACTGATTGGCAAAGGACATGAATCAAGAGGGCTTTATTACTTATCCAACAATTCCTCTACATTATGTTTTGTGTCTGTATCTCCAAAGCTTTTGCATAATCGTTTAGGGCATCCTAGTCTTGCAAAGCTAAAGTTAATGGTTCCTGGTCTCAATAAACTGTCTACCTTAGAGTGTGAGTCCTATTAATTAGGCAAACATGTCAAATCCACCTTCCCTAACCAAGTCAACAAAAGATGTAATTTGCCTTTTTCTATTGCCCTTTCAAATATTTGGGGACCAAGTCGAGTAACATCTTTTGGTTTTAACTACTTTATCATATTCATTGATGAATACTCACGATGTACTTGGGTCTATTTGATGAAAGAAAGATCTGAACTTTTGTCCATCTTAATGTCCTTCTTTAAAGAAGTGGAAAATCAATTTGGAAAAACCATCAAAATATTGAGAAGTGATAATGCAAAAAAATATTTTTCTTCTGAACTAAACTCATATCTGTCGTCAAAAGGAATCTTACATCAATCCACGTGCCCTCATACTCCTCATCAAAATGGTATAACTGAAAGGGAAAATAGGAATCTGGTTGAAACTGCCCGCACCTTACTTTTAAGTGCAAATGTCCCTACTAATCATTGGGGTGAAGCCGTTCTTACTACCTGTTTTTTAATAAATTGAATGTCATCTGCTTCACTTAAGAATCAAATCCCTCATTCAATTTTATTTCCTAAAGATAAAATGTATCATGTGCCTTTGATGATTGCTCGTTTTTAGTCGTTTTACGCGCTTATCAAATAACTAAAGCTAACTATAGTATAGTCAACCTTAGGTCATTCTTCTCAAGGACACAGTACGTTCTATGTGTGTTTCAATGTGGAGTAAATGGAAGCAAAATCTAAGTGTAAAGTACTGACTCACCTCGGCACTGGCCGAGGTGCTATCGGCAGAGACTGAGCCGAGTTGATCTCGGCAGAGACAATCCGGCTTGGTCTTGGCTAAGTGCAGACAGACGCTACAAAGATGGACTATCTCTATCTCAGACTTGAAAAACGGTAAATGAGAGGGTTGGAATGTAATCGAAATCGAAATAGAAATTAACTACAATGCAAATGCCAATTACGCTCCTCCTAGTGCTACTGCTATTACTGTGTTCATGTTTAGTTCCAATAACCAAGGCCCTTCTGGTTCAATCACTCCAGTTACAGTCCGTATCAGCCTTGGGAGTTCTTATGGCAATCACCAAAGGTTTTTCCATTGCCACACCGAGGATTTACATAATCGCTACCTCATAAGTTGGCAGGGATTATGTTCAAGCTGATTTTAGATTCTCATTCAACAATCGTTAAGTGATTATCTACTGAATTAGTTAAACCAGTTTCAATCGGCTTAGTTCAACATTGTTCACGTTACTATGTGCAATCGCTATGCAGTAATTGAACTAGATATTAGGAATGCAACAGAGATCAAAATTCAGAAAACACTTATATTATTGAAAACGAAATACAAACACAGGGCCTGGATTCGATGATTCCATCTTCCACGGTAATCGCCATGGCCGATGGCGATGATCCACCTCTGCTAGCTAGGACGCTAAGGATCAGGTCTACCGGAGTGCGTTGGTGCTTCAATCGGTCTCCTTTGGTAACCTTCGGCTTCTCAGTTCCTAGCCTGCACTTCCTCGATCGAGAGAAATGCCATTAACAGCACCGTGCACCACTCTGAGCGTAGGAGATGAAGAATGAGAGAAAATGAAGATAATGGAAGCGGGAAAATGTGAATGCCAAAGACCCCTAATCGTTTAGAGTTCCGCTTATTTATACAAGAAGCTAAACTTACTTAACAGAATTACAAGTGAATTCCCTATTCTACCACAGATTGTTCTTTTCTCTATTTCTAGGTCCTTAATCTGGATCTTAGCTAACAATCATCTTTTAAGTTCATGAGTTACTTAATGGCACTCTTCTTAGGTCCACTTAAGATGTGTATTTTATGACTCATCAAACCCCCACACTTAGCCTTTTGCACTCCTGGGCAAAATGTAATGACTTGGACAAGGGAGATTTCGGTTGAGGGGAGAGATTTATCCGTTGACTTCCTTAAGTTGACTAGACAGAGTCGGTCTCTCTTCATCCCGGTTCCAAGTGCTCATGCAATCAGGGAGCTACTTCCCTTGGTTCTAAGAGGCTTTCATGATTTACACATGGGAAGAAGTACCCTAGAGTGATAGAACCTCACTAGGTGATCAAATTCTCTCGATTCTCTCGAGTGTTTGGCTTGTGTTTACACTCAGCATTGCATGGAATTGGCGTTACCATATCTTGACAGAGCTCTCTTCTTACACCTGCAAAACACAACAATCATGATCACTAGGGGAGTGAGTTTTATCAGTATGAGGGTAGTCCCGGTTCTGTGGTCTCCTTCCATCTTTATTAGCTCGCCCTTTTTTACATTCTTTCTTTCTTTCTACTCATGCAGCTTGCGGATTTTGTTTAGCTCAGCTTATTTATCTCAGCTGCCTATTTTTTTTTCTTTATATGTACTTTCTTTTCTTTCTTTTCTTTTCTTTCATTCAATTTCCTTTCCTTTTTCTCTTCTTCTGAACCTTCAGATGCTTTTTGACCAAATTCTACTCCCTAGACTTCCCCATACTTGATTCTAACTCACTCCCAAGATGATTCCAAGGCTCCTTGGCTTCTTGAGGGTGAGGTAAGATAATGGTTTTTCTAGCCTCGGCTTGTAGTGAGCTGTAAGAAAAATGGTCAAATTAGGCCTAAAGGGGGTGAACAAGGGTCAGCTTGTTTTCAGACAGCTTATTTGGCTCGAAGCTCATAAGAAATATGGCCTAGATCATGTCATCTCTGCATGTGTAAAACAGTTGTATCCGGAGAGTTAAGGCAAAGTATAGCATACACAATTAACATGCTTTGCAAAAATCACTCAGGAAGAAGGGAGATGGCGGAAATGTAAGCCATCACTGCTGTAAGGCTCAAATTCTCACACTGGTTGCTTTTGTTCCTTCACTCTAAAGGTTTCCTCTTCCCATTTTCATCACTTACCGCTTAGAACCAAAAGGTTTGGTCCCCTTTAGGCAGAGGCTACCTCTGCGTGCTTCTACTGGTTCGTTATACTTTCGGACACAATCAAGAATTTTCTCTCTTTTTGGTTTGGCTTCGTAATTCTGCTAAGCCGAGACCATTCTGGCTGTGGCCGACTCAGTAGGGAAGCTCTTATTAAACAAATGCAGATATGCAGAAATTAAAAGTACTAGAAACAACATAACAGATATGGAAAAGAAACAAATTAGACTAAAGAAAATAAGGAAGTTAGAGAAGGGCAGATATAAATGATTAGTTCCAGATGGTCAGAATCCCCCCCCCCACACTTAATTTTGGCATTGCCCTCAATGCATAGATAGAAGGGGGTGGCCGAGTTGGCCTAGGCTGTGCCATCTGGTGGAGTTGGTTCCACCAATGAAATGATCTCCGTGTTCTCTCCAATTAGTGCTGGACCTTCATGGAATGGTTTGACTTGGTGCCCATTGACCTGAAAGGTGCAGTTGGTCTGTTCCTCTTTTAGCTGCACTGCACCATGGGGAAATATGTTAGTCATAACAAAAGGTTCGTCCCATCTGGAGCGAAGCTTACCTACTATAACCTTTAATCTGGAGTTGAATAGCAACACTTTTTTCCCAATATGGAGGTCTTTCCTTAGGATCTTTTGGTCGTGGAATTTTTTTACTTTTTGCTTGTAGATCCTGGCATTCTCATAGGCTTCCATGCGAAGTTCATCTAGTTCTTGAAGTTGGAATTTCCTATGCTCTCCTGCTTTGTCATAAGCCATGTTGCATTGTTTGATTGCCCAGTAAGCTTTGTGTTCTAACTCCACAGGAAGGTGGCAGGCCTTGCCAAAAACAATCCGGTAGGGAGACATTCCTAGCGGTGTTCGGTATGCTGTCCTATGTGCCCATAGAGCGTCCTCAAGGAGTTTGTTCCAGTCCTTCCTGCTGGGATTTGTCATCTTTTGTAATGTGTGCTTGATTTCCCTGTTAAACACCTCAGCTTGCCCATTTGTTTGGGGATGGTATGTTGTAGCTATCTGGTGGGCCACCTCATATTTCTAAAGAAGGGACGCCATGGCTCTATTGCAGAAGTGACTTCCTTGGTCACTGATGAGCGCTTTTGGTACACCAAACCTGCAAAAAATATTGGACTTAAGAAAGTCCACTACAACCTTGGCATCATTGGTTCTAGTGGGGATGGCTTCTACCCATCTTGATACATAATCAACGACAAGCAAGATGTACAAATAACCGTTGGAGACTGGGAATGGCCCCATGAAATCTATACCCCAGACGTCAAAGACTTCACAGAACAGGATGGGCTGTTGGGGTATTTCATGTCTTTGGTTCAGGCCATCCCTGCTTTTTTGGCATCTTTCGCAGGTGGAGACGAATTGATGGGCGTCTCTAAAAATAGAGGGCCAGTAAAGGACACAATCCAACACTTTTCTTGCAGTCCGAGATGATCCGTAATGTCCTCCTCCAGGGGCTTAATGGCAAAACTGGAGGACCGAATTGATCTCGGTGTCAGGAATACACCTGCGGATAATCTTATCACTACATAATCTCCAAAGGTAGGGGTCATCTCATACGTAATATTTGGCATCACTTCTGATTTTCTCCTTGTAGGACCGGGATGCCTCAGGTGGAAACTTAGATGTTGCCACGAAGTTGCAGATGTCGGCAAACCATGGTGTGGCCGTCTTGATGTGCAGGAGTTGCTCATCAGGGAACTCATCTCGGATAAGCAATCGTTCGCTGTCTCTTTCAATCCTGCTTAAGTGATCTGCTATAGAGTTTTCAGCACCCTTCTTGTCTCTGATTTCTAAGTTGAATTCTTGGAGAAGAAGTATCCACCGGATCAGTCTCGGCTTGGCGTTCGGCTTCCTCAACAAGTACCTTAGAGCAGCGTGATCAGAGAACACGACTATTTTGGAACCAAGAAGGTAGGAACAAAACTTATCCAAGGCAAATACAATTGCCAGAAGTTCCTTCTCAGTTGTCGTGTAATTTTGCTGGGCCGGATCCATAGTTCTGGATGCATAGGCAATTACATGTGTCGGTTGGCCGACTCCGGCTCTCTGGCCGAGAACAGCTCCCAACGCCAAATTCTATTGATAATGAATTTTCTTTTCATTCATTGCACTCTTATCAAATAACTAAAGCTAACTATAGTATAGTCAACCCTAGGTCATTCTTCTCAAGGACATAGTGTGCTCAGTTGTGATTTGGTGTCAAGCAAAATGTTATCGAATCTAAGGTGTAAAGTGTTGACTCTCCTCGGCAATTGGCCGAGTCGCTCTCGAAAGAGACAGAGCCAAGATGATCTCAGCAGAGACAATCTGGCTTGGTCTCGACTAAGTGCAGACAGACGCTACAGAGATGGACTATCTTTGTCTCAGACTAGAAAACAGTAAACAGGGGGGATTTTGAATGTAAGCGAAGCAGAAAGTAAATTAAGACTATGAATGCAGTAAACATATACTACTGTTACTAGTTATCTATTATTATTATCATTATTAACTGTGTCCGTGCTTAGTCCTGTAAGTCCAAATCCAGTCCAATTTCTACACTCCAGTTCTCAGTCCATATCAGCCTTGGGAAGTCTTATGGCAATTGCGAAAGGTTTGTCCATTGCCATACCGAGGATTTATTCAATCGCTACCTCATCAGTTGGTAGGGATTAAGTTCAGAGCTGATTTTAGGTTCTCGAATAACAATCGTTAATTGATTACCTACTAAATTAGTTAAACCAGTTCCAATCGGCTTAGCTTAACATTGTTCACAATTTAATTGCAATCGCGGATTAAATCATGAATTAAAGGAGAGGAAGAGAATGGAGATAAGAAATGCAGAATGAAGTTGATTAACAGAAACAGAATACAAATATAGTGGTCTAGATTCAGGTGGATCCATCTTCTACGATGATCGCCATGGTTGATGGTGGTGGTTCACCTCCGTTAGCCTAAGCGCTAAGGATCAGCTCCACCAGAGTGCGCCAGTAATCTGATTGGTCCCCTCTAACAGACTTCGGCTTCCCAGTCTTAGACCTGCACTTCCTCGATCGAGAGAAACACCAAAGCAACACCGTGCACCACCGTGAAAATGGAGAGAACGAGAGCGAGAAAATGATATAATGAAAGTGTAATTAGGGTGAATTCCAACACGTGTAAAAAGTGCACAGCTCCTCCTATATATACACGAGCTGTGATATGCTAATCCTAACGAATCCTAACAAAATCACAATGTGAATTTTCTATTCTACCCTTATGCAGATCTTCCAGAGTGGCAGATTCTCCAAGAGCGACGTGGCAACTGAACTGCGCTGAGGTGGCCTCTAAGCTGAGTAGCTGACATGGACAGCTCAATTGGGCCATTGGGCTGCAAGACGTGGACTGTCGGGACGGGTCTAGCTTGGTCGAGACGGAGTCGGTCTGGCCGGGACGACTTCATCTCGGTTGAGACTCTTTCGTTGACCCTAGTCAACTCGGCTTGTCCTGCAGAAGAAGTAGTGATGCTTTTTATTAGCTAAGACTTCTGATTTAACACAGATTTGTACTTTCTCTCTACTTAAGTCCATAAAATGAATCTCAGCTAACAATCCATTCTTAAGTGCAAAATAGTCTTGCTACCACCCTTCTTAGGTGTCTAAAAGATGTACAATTTGTGACTCATCATGGATGCATCACACATCAGGTGAAAAGGCAGGTCCCAGTTTGGTGCTTGCAGGATAGGTGTGGATGTAAGTCTGCTCTTCAGCTCCTGGAATGCTTCGATGCAAGGCTGATCAAAATTGAATTCTACATCCTTTTGTAATAGTGTGGGCAGTGGTAGGGCCAGTTTGTTGAAGTTCTTGATAAACCTTCTATAAAAACCTGCATGTCCTAGAAAAGAGCGAACTTCTCGTACAAAAGTGGGGTTAGGAAGGGATGTGATAACATCTATTTTTGCTTTTTCCACTTCAATGCCTCTGTTGGAGACTAGATGTCCCAACACTATTCCCTCAATCACCATGAAATGACATTTTTCGAAATTGAGAACCAAGTTCGTGTCAGTGGATCTCTTCAACACCTTGGACAGGTTGTTCAGGCATGCGTCAAATGATTCTGCATACACCGTGAAGTCATCCATAAACACCTCCATGCAGTCCTGTAGCAAATCCGAGAAGATGCTCATCATGCAGCGTTGAAACATGCTCAGTGCGTTGCACAGGCCAAATGGCATGCATGTGTACGCAAAGGTACCAAATGGGCAGGTGAAGGTAGTTTTGTGCTGGTCTTCAGGTGCAATATGAATTTTCATGTATCCCGAGAATCCGTCCAAAAAATAGTAGTGGGATTTCCCTGCTATTTTCTCCAGCATTTGGTCAATGAAAGGCAAAGGGAAATGATCCTTGGGGATTCCCTGATTTAGTCTTCTGTAATCGATGCACACCCGCCAGCTATTCTGAATCCTCATAGGTACCAACTCGTCTTGTTGGTTTTTCATGACAGTCATCCCAGATTTTTTGGGTACCACTTGCACCGGGCTCACCCATTGACTGTCCGAGATAGGGTAGATGATGCCTGCAGCAAGCAGCTTTGAGACTTCTTTCTTGACTACATCCAAGATGGTAGGATTCAGCCTTCGTTGCTATTGCCTTATGGGCTTGATGTCCTCCTCCATTAATATTCTATGCATGCAGATGGAGGGGTTTATGATTGGAAGGTTAGAGAGTTTCCACCCAATTGCTTTTTTGTGCTGCCTTAGGACTTTCAGCAGCTTCTCTTCTTACTCCGGGAGGAGGTTGTTAGCGATGATGACTGGGAGCTACTGTTCACTATCCAAGTAGGCGTATTTCAGGTAATTTGGTAATGGTTTCAGCTCCATGGGTGGTCGAGATGGAGATTCCTCAGTTGTAGGTCTCGGATTCGTCTGGCTAGCTTGTTCTTGAATCGGCATCATGATTGCTGACATGATCTCGGTACTATGCTGCCTCGGCCGACTCGGCATAGTGGTTTCGGTTCTCGTCGTATTGAGGTCGGCCTTGACTTTGTGTGCAGCTTCTGACACGGATCCGGGTGGAATAATGAGCTTTTCAGCTTGAGTCTGAGCTTTACCGGTCGAGATGGTTTCGGCAAGCGTGTCGACTTTCATTTTTGACTCTTCAGCCAAGTTGACTTTCATCCTCGCGTTGACTCAGCCTTCTTTGGCCAACTTCATTTCGGCCGTGAATATGGTTGCCAACTGTGCAGGTAGTGGCTTTTTGATCTTGACAACTTTTACCTCTACATTGTTCGTGCTCTCTGAGGTCTTAGGGTAGCAGACTTGATTTATTAACTCCATTAATTCTTGTTCAAGTGCCAAGTCAATGACGTCGCTATGATCATCCTCAGAGTCTGGGAACTCTTGTGCTTCATCATGGTCGGTCTTTAAACAGCTGATTGATTCAGTGAGTTCAGCATAATCTTCCACTTTTGCACTGCAGCTGTCTAGTTGGAAGTACTCTTCAACTAGCTCTTCCATTATGTCTATGCTAAAGAGAGAATGGTCTTCGGTGGGGTGCTTCATGGCTTCAAAGATGTTGAACTGCACCAACGTGTCACCAAATTCCATCGAGAGTGTTCCGGCATGTACGTCAATCTTCATCCTTGCTGTCATTAGAAATGGTCTCCCCAGTATCAAGGTTGATCCCTTTCCCGGTGTCTCGTCCTCCATGTCGAGCACATAGAAGTCAGTTGGAAATATTAGTTCGTTCACTTAGACGAGGACATCTTCGAGAACTCCCAGGGGTTGCACGATGCTTCTGTTAGCAAGCTGAATGGTCATCCCTGTGGGTTCCAGATCTCCTAAATTGAGGGACCTGTAGGTTGATGCTGGCATGACGTTAATTGACGCTCCTAGGTCCAGCATAGCGTCAACAAATGTACAATCACCAATTGTGCATGGAATCGAGAAGATTTTGGGATCTTGGCATTTCTTCGACAAGACCTGTGAAATTCCTGCAGTGGGGTTATTCCTTGTTAAGGTCGACACCACGCCTCCAAGTTCTCGGCTCCCCTTCATCTTTCTTCTTTT
Organism: Mucuna pruriens; assembly: GCA_025330945.1. NCBI lineage: Eukaryota > Viridiplantae > Streptophyta > Magnoliopsida > Fabales > Fabaceae > Mucuna > Mucuna pruriens. The sequence goes on along the minus strand of JAENHJ010000170.1, from coordinate 919,849 downwards.
GTGTACGCATAATTCTTTGAGGAATTTTGCGTACTTCGAAATTTGCTTGATCGCGTCGAGAAGTGGAATGTTGATTTCCACCTTCTAAAACATCTTCAGCAGCTCGTCATCAGAATTTGGTTTCCTTGCCGAGATGGTCCGGGATGGGAATGGCAATGGGACAACTGTCTGTGGATGCGATTGTGAGTTGGCTGTTGCTTCAGAGTCGGCTTTGGCTGGCTATGGCACCTGATGTTGTGTAGGTTGAGGTAATTCCTTGCCGCTTCTGAGTGTTACCGCATTAGCATTCCCTCTCGGATTCGAAATAGGTTGAGAGGGAAGGTTGTTCGAACCAGCTGATTGTATTTCACTCACAGTATTTGCTAGCTGTCCTATTTGCATCTTGAGATCCTAGATGGTGGTGGTCATGTTTTGCTGAAATTGCATGTTGCTGGAACTTACTGATTGTTGAAATTCTAGATTGCTTGTTGTCAGCTGCTTCATCAAGTCTTCTAGTGATGGTGAGTTGTCTTGAGTAGGAGTTCTCTGTTGCTGTGGCGGGAAGGATGGTGCTTGATATTGCGAAGTCGGCAGTTGGTAACCAGTTGCTCCATAGGGTGCATTTGGCATGGATCCGGCTCTCTGAGCTACATATGGTCCTTGTTGTGGGCCTGGTCAGAATGGTTGTTTCCCATATGGTTGGTTATCAAACTGCCAAGGTTGATATGGCTGCTTCCCATATTGAAATCCTCCTACGGCTCCAACACTTTCTGTTTGCACCGACTCTATTTCTTGTAATGTGGGGCATTAATTGGTTGGATGCTCCATTAAAGTACATATGCCACAGACCTTAGCTGCCGTGGCTGGATAATGTTGACTAACAGCCAACTGTCTCACCAGGGACGTCAAATCGGTTAGCTGGTTCTCCAGCCTTTGGTTGGAGGCTGCACCAATTTCATTCACTGATCGAGACGGGTTCGGCCCTCTGATCCCAAATTGCTGAGTGTTGCTCGCCATGTTCGAGATCAGGTGCCTTGCTGTTGGTGGTGTTTTGTCTATTAAAGCTCCTCCATTGGTTGCATCGATCATACTCTTGTCCATCATTGCCAGTCCTTCGTAAAAATATTGGATAAGAAGTTGTTCGCTGATCTAGTGGTGAGGATAGGTGGCATAGAGCTTGTTGAAACGCTCCCAATACTCATGCAGAGTTTCTCCAGTGTGCTGCCTTATCCACAAATTTCCTTCCTGATGGTCGCAGTCCTAGAAGCTGGAAAAAAATTTTCTAGGAAGGTCCGTTTCATATCTCCCCAGGTGTTGAAGAGTGCTAGTTGCAAATATAGCCAGTCCTTTGCGGCTCCATCCAAGGAGAATGGGAACGCCTTCATCTTGATGTAGTCTTCTGGGATTCCCTACGGCCTCATCGTGGAACAAACCACGTGGAATTCCTTGAGATGCTTGTGGGGGTCTTCTCCTGCAAGACCGTGAAATTTGGGCAACAAATGTATCAAACCGGACTTCAACTCATAAGTCTGAGCTGGCTCTAGTTGTGGATATTGGATAAACCATGGTTGGTACACCACATCGGGAGTGGCTAGCTCTTTCAACGTCTTGTCGTGGTTCTCCATTTGCCCTGGCTCTGTAAAAATGTTAGTACTAGCAACAAAATTGTCAGTATAAGATTGGTCAGAGTTAATGACAGAATTTACACTACTACTAATATTTACTGTGGTATTTCTAATTTTTTGCAATCTATGTAAGGTTAGCTCTATCTCTGGATCAAAAGTATACAATGGGTCAATGTTACTCCTAGTCATGCATCATGCAAAATTAAAGTAATTAAAGCAATAATTAATTCTACTAAAAACAGAATAGGTAAGGAAATGAATGTAGTTAATATGTAATGCAAAGTTAATTGTTTCTAATATATCTATACGTATATATATTTTTGTTTTAATAGTGAATTCACGTAGAGATTTATTGAACAAATACAGACTCAACAGGCTCTAAACAAAACTCTACAGACTCGGATTCGGCTCGGTTTACTTGGCACACGAAAACACAAAGGAACTTGTGTCCCCAGCAACGACGCCAATTTGATGATTGCTCGTTTTTAGTCGTTTTACGCGCTTATCAAATAATTAAAGCTAACTATAGTATAGTCAACCCTAGGTCATTCTTCTTAAGGACACGGTGCGTTCTATGTGTGTTTCAATGTGGAGTAAACGGAAGCAAAATCTAAGTGTAAAGTACTGACTCACCTCGGCACCGGCCGAGGCGCTCTCGGCAGAGACTGAGCCGAGTTGATCTCGGCAGAGACAATTCGGCTTGGTCTCGGCTAAGTGCAGACAGACGCTATAGAGATGGCATATCTCTGTCTCAGACTTGAAAAACGGTAAATGAGGGGGTTGGAATGTAATCGAAATCGAAATAGATATTAACTACAATGCAAATGCCAATTACGCTACTCCTAGTGCTACTGCTATTACTGTGTTCATGTTTAGTTCCAATAATCAAGGTCTTTCTGGTTCAATCACTCCAATTACAGTCCGTATCAGCCTTGGGAGTTCTTATGGCAATCGCCAAAGGTTTGTCCATTGCCACACCGAGGATTTACACAATCACTACCTCATCAGTTGGTAGGGATTACGTTCAAGCTGATTTTAGATTCTCATTCAACAATCGTTAAGTGATTATATACTGAATTAGTTAAACCAGTTTCAATCGGCTTAGTTCAACATTGTTCACGTTACTATGTGCAATCGCTATGCAGTAATTGAACTAGATATTAGGAATGCAACAGAGATCAAAATTCAGAAAACACTTATATTATTGAAAACGAAATACAAACACAGGGCCTGGATTCGGTGATTCCATCTTCCACAGCAATCACCATGGCCGACGGCGATGATCCACCTCTGCTAGCTAGGACGCCGAGGATCAGGTCCACCGGAGTGCGTTAGTGCTCCAATCGGTCTCCTCTGGTAACCTTCGGCTTCTCAGTTCCTAGCCTGCACTTCCTCGATCGAGAGAAATCCCATTAACATCACCGTGCACCACCATGAGCGTAGGAGATGAAGAATGAGAGAAAATGAAGATAATGGAAGCGGGAAAATGTGAATGCCAAAGACCCCTAATCGTTCAGAGTTCCGCTTATTTATACAAGAAGCTAAACTAACTTAACAGAATTACAAGTGAATTCCCTATTCTACCCTTGTTGTGACTTGCGTTGCAAGCCACTCTAGGAGATGATGTGGCGCCTAGGCTGGAACCGAGGTGGCTCTGGATCGCTGACGTGGAGTGCCACCTAGGTCTACCTGATTGGACTGTTGGCCTGCATGGGCTGAGTCTCGGCCTGGCTGAGAGGCTCTCGGCCTGGCTGAGAGGCTCTCGGCCTGGGCTTCCAATGGCAGGCTGTGAGCTTGGCTGGACCTAAAATGAAGGAATAGTTAGCTTAATGCCTTGAATTAATACAGATTGTGCTTTCTCTATTTCTAGGTCCTTAATCTGGATCTTAGCTAACAATCATCTTTTAAGTTCATGAGTTGCTTAATGGCACTCTTCTTAGGTCCACTTAAGATGTGTATTTTATGACTCATCAGCCTCCTAAAGTCTTTGGTTGTGTGTGTTTTGTTCTTGATGTCTCTCTAGGTCGTGGTAAACTTTCTGCAAGAGTAATCAAATGTGTGTTTCTTGGATATTCTCGTCTTCAAAAAGGGTACAAATGTTACTCTCCATCTACAAAAAGACACTATATGTAAGCTGATTTTACATTCTTTGAGGAAACTATGTTCTTCACCAAAGATGATTGTGAGTCTATCTAACACGTACTACCAATTCCATATCTTAGTCCAATAGAGTTGTCATCCCTTGAAACATATAATCAAGACACATTCTAACCTTCCTCTTCTATTCATTCTCAAGTTGAACTATCTCCACCTTCAATGTCTACATGTCAAAGCAGGACACAAGAGATGGGTACCCCAGTATGTGAAGATTCACTTTATTCATGTTCTCTACCCTCAACTGACCCCACACCGAATCCTCTTCCATCCTCACCTTCCCATGATTCTAACATTGGTTGGCCCATTGCTCTTCGGAAAGGTATTCGGTCCACTCGTAATCCTCATCGTATTTATCTTAGTTATCATCATTTATCTCCTTCGTATTTTTCTTTTGTTTCCTTTGTCTTGCCCATTACTGTTCCTAAATTTGTCTGTGAAGCACTTGATCATCTTGGATGGCGACAAACCATGATAGTTGAAATGCAGGTGCTGGAACAAAGTGGTACTTGGGAGTTAGTTTCTCTTCCCTCAGGCAATAAGGCAGTTGGTTGTAGATGGGTATTTGCTATTAAAGTTACACCTAATGGCACAGTTGATTGCCTTAAAGCCCGGTTGGTGGCCAAAGGATATACTCAAGTATATGGTCTTGATTATGGAGATACTTTCTCTCCTGTGGCTAAAATCACTACTATCCACCTCTTACTTGTAATGACTATTATTCGTCACTGGCCTCCTCATCAATTAGACATCATAAATGCTTTTGTAGTACATGGTGACTTGGATGAAGAAATATACATGGAGAAACCTCCTGGTTTTGTTCTTCAAGGGGAGTCTGGTTTAGTATGCAAGCTTCGTAGATCCTTGTAAGGACTTAAACAGTCCCCAAGAGCTTGGTTTGGAAAGTTTAGCCAAGTTGTTCAAAACTTTGGGATGACAAGAAGTGAAGCAGATCACTCTGTATTTTATTTCCATTCCTCTTCCGGTAAATGTGTGTATTTGGTTGTTTATGTGGATGATATTGTCATCACAGGAAATGATGATATCAAAATTTCCCAATTAAACAGTACTTATTTAACCACTTTCAAACCAAAGATCTTGGTCATTTAAAGTACTTTCTTGGCATAGAAGTCGCTCAATCCAAGGAAGGCATTATTATCTCTTAGAGAAAATATACTCTTGATATTTTTCAAGAGAGTAGTATGAGTAATTGTAGGCCCATTGACAGTCCCATGGATCCAAATATGAAGCTAATGGTAAAACATGGCAAACCTTACTCTGATCCAAAAAGGTATAGAAGACTAGTTGGAAAACTCATTTACCTCACTATCACTAGACCTGATATCTCCTTTGCAGTGGGAGTTGTAAGTTAGTTTATACAAGCACCTTGTGTTGATCACTGGGCAGCAGTCCTCCGTATCCTTAGATATATCAAGAAGACACCTGGACAAGGTTTACTATATGAGGATAAGGGAGACACCCATATATCAGGTTATTGTGATGCTAATTGGGTAGGATCTCCCATTGATAGACGATCTACTACAAGTTTTTGCATATCTATTGGGGAGAAATGTGGTCTCTTGGAAAAGTAAGAAGCAAAATACTATTACTTGTTCTAGTGCTGAAGCAGAATATCGGGCTATGGCTTCAGCCACTTGTGAATTGATATGGGTAAAACAACTTATTCAAGAATTGAAATTTGCTGATATCCAACCATGAAACTGTATTGTGATAATCAAGCGGCTTTTCACATTGCTTCTAATCCTATATTTCATGAGAGAACCAAACACATTGAGATTGACTGTCACTTTGTACGAGAGAAGTTGCTGGCCAAAGAAATAAGTACAGAATTTGTCAACTTGAGTAATCAACTTGCTAACATTTTCACTAAATCTTTAAGGGGACCACAGATACAAGTTATATGTTCCAAGCTTGGAGCATATAATTTATATGCTCTAGCTTGAGGGGGAGTGTTAAATATATTACTGTTTTCTTGTATCTTTTCTGATATGACTTTTATTCTCTTTGTATCTTCTTGATATAGTTTCCTTATTTCCTTTTTCTAGGCTTAGATGTTTACCCTATAAAAGGGAGATTAGAAATTGTATTACATACACTACTCAGTTCAATATAGTGGTCTGTTTAACTGAGAACATGTGAGGGACAAACGACTAGAGGAGTAGGTTCCAAATAACATTGGAATAGCTTCTCCCAAGGGTGAGGGTTTTACATGTTTAGGAAGGATAGGCCAAGAGATGGTACGACAACATAAAGAGGAGTGTTCTTAGGTCCAATCAGCTTGAACTCTTCAACATCTTAAGACTTCAATGGCACAAAGAGCTAGTCATCAAAGTGATAAGAGCTAATATCCTTTAGAATAAAAAAGCTACCTTTGGACATCATAGGAGTGTCCAACTTTTTCTAAGGAGTCATATGACTACAAGAATCTTAGTGACTATGGATCTAAATATTGTGTCTCCATAGTTGGCAAGCATCTTCTTCATCAAGTGAACCACAAAGCATCTTCTTCATTAAGTGAACCAGAAAGCATCTTCTTCATCAAGAGAACTAGAAAGCATCTTCTCATGTAGATAGAAGCGAGTTGCAACAGAATAACTCCTAAGAATACACTATAAAAAAAACATGTTTGTAGGGGTTAAAATTACAATTTTTGGCTGTTAAGAACTGATACAAATGATATTTCTGGGAGTTAAAATAACCGCTAGTGCTGCATACGCTAGAAATAATTTTTGGCAGTTTTTATCTAACCCTTGGTTTTTTCGCTAGAAAATAATAAATATTCATTAGGGGTTTAAAATCGCCACAAAATGAATTTTATTCTTCTTTCATTTAATATTTAGTGGCGTTTAAAAACTACCAATAAATGTATCAAAAGTAAAAACAATATTTTGTTAGATTTCTAGCCTCATCACTTGATGACCAAATATACAACAACAAAACAAATTAACAAAGACAAACTGAACGGATCAGCCATGCCTCTAAATCAAACCATGCCTAAGGTGGAAGAAAAATATCTATGGATCAGCCATGCAACTAGACTAACCAAACCTCACCAATGATCCAAGCTTAGTAATATGAAAAATTGACAGCAAAATAAGAAAACATAATTTCCTGAAAAATCTGCAAGAAGATTGACTCATTTGCGTTGGTTTCAAATCTTTAATAATGATAATATGATTAATCTAGTGAGTATGGATAACATAAGGCTTCTTAAATTCTTAGCTAGTAAGGGATTGTGAGCCCAACAATGGTTGCACATTAAGTTTCAAATTCTTAAAGGTTAAAAAATTGTTTCCAAGTAAAATTTGTATGAGTTGAAGTGGAAGATAGGGTTATCCTCTTGAATGGAACAAATTTTTGAGAACAATGAAACAAATCCTTTCTTCGGATGTCTGATTTGACAATGTATTCTATGTGTGCCAAAGTAATAGGTTTATACATTGATGTTTTGACAGAATAGATGTTTCACGGATGTAGATATCATCAGAAAGCATTCATGTCCCCACAGATCTCCATACTCTGGCAATTCTTAGTATATTACAAGACAGAACAACGTGTGTGAATGTTCCTAGTAACTAGTACAACTTTGTGGAAGCAGGCAATTGAATAAAACTAGATCTTGTTCAAATGTTGTGTATATCTCCCTCTCATTAATAAATATAGGTTATGTATGGATTAATAGGAGATTAAATGGAAAAGAGCAGAATGGAATAATGGAATTGAATAAAACCTCTATTTCATCATTTGGAAAGTAAACGAATTCAAATGCACTTGGTTGGTATCATTCTACAAAATCCAATATTTATTAAATTCTATAGAGGTGTTAGGCTCACACATGAAGAAAACTACATTACCACTCAATCTCTACCACACAAATTGAGAAAGAAGATAATTAAAACCACGTACACTAACAATAGAATCAGAGATAGGGAAACTCTACTGTAACCCTCCATCCTGTCTCTCTACTATATAATATAACATCACCTTATAATGAACACCAGGAAAATATAGCTAACATGTTTATACTTTACATGCAAGGAACCATTTTTGAATAATCCAGGCAAGATAACCTATGACTATCAATGCAATTCATCACATCACCTTGCCTTCATCCTCCTCGGGGTCACGAAGAGTCCCAAACATCCAGTCCATCCATATGGTGTAATGGTTGTAGTTGTGCTGATATTTAGTATGATGAATGGTGTGGTAACCAGCACAAACGTGCCACAGTTTTCCATGAATGCGGTCATGAATATTTTCAGACCAAATGACCTCAATGAATTACAGCGCTAAATGTGTAGTAAAATGGATTGAAAAAAAAAAACAAAGCAAGGCATTGTGGTAATGCCTGCAGTATCCATCAAGAGGGTGAAATTCCAAACCTGAGATACAAGGGAAAAAAGTCATTATACCCTTCATATAAAAAGAAATCAATGATGGAGTAAATGAAGATGTGTACTTCACTGAGCCAGAGTTGTATGCCAGAACAACACAAATGAATGTGAAACCAAATTTGACTCCATTATCTAATTGTTAGCTCCAATTCTGTAATTAGGAAACCCATTAGAAGCAAACACAACATTAGAAGAAACCTCAGGCACAACCTATTTTTGCATTGTATCAACAAAATCACGAGTCACCCTCGTCATTTTCCACAACCAAACACCTCTACCAGAGGCTCGATGTGATGAAGATACGTTGCACGAAACACAATTCCAAACACTACGCTATAGAAAAACAGGTCCATAATTCAATCTGTATGTTTTGTGATCAAGTCCAAAGAATTAAAATAATAAAGAGGAAACCCATCGAAGAAATTAATGTATGTGAAAGCGAGAGAGTTACCTTGGAGGTGGTAAATGATGAAGTAAAGCTTTACCATGTTTGAGTTATCCTAGATGGTTCACTCAATCTTTGTGAGGGTTTTGAATGGTGAGAGCTTCAAATGAGAGGTTTCAGATCTCGCACGAGAGAGAGAATGGAGAGTTTCGAAAACATAGTCTTACTGGTGGCGAATCATTATTAGTCCCTTAGTCGTAGAGATACAAGAGTTTATAAGGAATTAAAAATAATAATTAATATGCCAAAGAAGAAACAATTGTGGCGATTAAAGAAACTTTCAGAAATTATATAATTTTGTGTCAATTTTTCTAAATCCCCACAAATATATCATCAATAAAATTTAATTTATTTGTAGTGATAGGCTCTTGGTAGTAGGGTTGAGGGATAATCGAGATTCTGGTCTTGGCTTCTTTATACTTGTTCAAATCTACCATTAGAAGTCTTGGACAGATTCCAGATGGTTAGATCAGAATAGTGAAGTGTTGAACACATAGCTCTAAGCTTGTATTATCAGTCTACTCATAATGTGAGCTTTAGCATCAGGAAAGAAACCAAGAGTCAGAGCGTCCAATAGGCAAAACTTTAGATCTTTAGTAAAAATATGAACTTGGACTAAGTTAGGTTTCTTACTCCTAGAAAGGGACTCCCCATCAGCTTTAAAAGGAATGATGTGCCTTTGAATCCTAGGGTGAGAGACGATGATAGATCTTGGTTTGAGGAGGTTGGGGTAAACTTTTCTCTGTATGCTATAGAGGTAGAGCAACATATAGAGGGCCAAGATGGTTGGATATCTAACTCGGGGGTAAAGATGTAGGTTCAAGAGGTGTGTATGTGGCTAAATGTGGATAAGAGGGTGTAGGGATATGTTGTAGGTAAGTATGAGGTATGGTTGTCTCTTTGGAGTTGGTTCAGGTTTAGGGTGTTGTAAGAAAAGAACATGTCATTCTTTTCTTAGTTGAGTTTCAAGGTCAACCAGTTTAGTAGTAGAGGTGTTCAAAGGGGTTTGGACAATGATGTGAAGAGGTGAAGGAGGGTTGTTATGTATAAGTGAAGTGTTTAGGGTTTAAAAAGGTTGTTGTTTCTCAAGTATTATGAAGGTAGAATGTACAGGTGGAGGTGGTTTAGGAGATGGTGAGGGGGTGTCCAAAAGGTTGATGGTTTCAGGTTCATTGATAGGTTTGAACAAATGTGTTTGAGGTAAGATAAGAAAGAGAGGAAGAAATATAAGAGAGAAAATTTTCTGGTTTTGATGGTTGGAAATGGTTTTGAAACGTTTATTTTTGGAAAAGGTAGTCAAAACTATCGGATTGGATGGCTTGGTGCCATAGGAGTCTGCATCAAATGCCTTCCTCTTGGTTAGTATCATGATCAAGGGAGCATTATCATCATCATGATCTTAATAGAAGGTGGTCTTGCTTCAGCAACCACTTTTTCTTCAGCATCTTACTTAAGGAGAACTAGTTTCCTTTGCTTCTTAATAGAAGCTCTAGTGTTCCTTAAAGCTTAAGCCATATGTTTGGCCTTTTGGACGACTTGGTAACACTTGCTAACTCTGCTTTGGAAGGCTTGATGTTTGTAGAAGGAAGAGTCAACTTAATGAAGTCAAGCCTTATAGGTGAAATGTTTTTCCTTCCAAACCGATATTGTCTGTAGGAAGGGGCGTACTTTTCTTGTTTAGAAGAAGGAAAAGCATAAAAGGCGTCATACACCTTCTGATCCTAAAAGATCTTCATGACCAAAGTAGAATGAGTCACATTATTCTTCTTCACTCATTTTCCTTTCATATTCATCCTTAAGTGAGCAAATAACAGACTTGGAAGATGAAACTTTTGACTAGTCACCATATGAAAAAGGGAAAAAAATGAATATTAGATAATTGGTCCTTAGAACCAGGCTTGTGTAATATTCCCTTATTTAGCATTTGTTATCTTGTCCAAAGCATAAGGACCTTCAGCATTTGATATGAGCAAAGCATCTTCCACCATAGTCCTTTTCCCAGCCAAACTTGTAGACTTTCCCAATTCTTTTGTACCAGGTAGTTGTGGCTATGGACAAAATGTCCACTTTGACTTCCACTCCTAGGAATTTTCCAATAAAAGCATTCTCTTAGAACACATAGTTCATCCAGAATTCCCTTATCAACTTTGGACACACTCCTTGTTCATGGTTGAAGAAAGGAAGAATACCACAAGCAATCAACTCTAGTATGTGGTCAAGACCCATCTAAGTGAGGGTAAGGATATTGAAGAAATACTCAATGTACACCACCAAGTTATCAAGATTGTTGGTTCTATCTTCCATAGAGGTGCCAAGGAGATCAAGATTGCTAAGGTCAACATTTTGGGCCACAATGGAGGCTAGGGTTTAGGTTTTGGTCAATAAGAGATCAAAGAAAGATTTGAAAGTAGTGTCGCAAGATATTCACAAGCAAATAGTTTTTGAAAAGATTTCGAAAAGAGAAAACCATTTATAGATAACAGTTTAGGAAAAACATCAAAAGCATTTATGCTTAAAACATATCCATTAGAGATTTTACAATGATAAAAAATGTTTCACTAAGAGAGAGAGAGAGAGAGAGAGAGAGAGAGAGAGAGAGAGAGAGAGAGAGAGAGAGAGAGAGAGAGAGAGAGAGAGAGAGAGAGAGAGAGAGAGAGAGAGAGAGAGAGAGAGAGAGAGAGAGAGAGAGAGAGAGAGAGAGAGAGAGAGAGAGAGAGAGAGAGAGAGAGAGAGAGAGAGAGAGAGAGAGAGAGAGAGAGAGAGAGAGAGAGAGAGAGAGAGAGAGAGAGAGAGAGAGAGAGAGAGAGAGAGAGAGAGAGAGAGAGAGAGAGAGAGAGAGAGAGAGAGAGAGAGAGAGAGAGAGAGAGAGAGAGAGAGAGAGAGAGAGAGAGAGAGAGAGAGAGAGAGAGAGAGAGAGAGAGAGAGAGAGAGAGAGAGAGAGAGAGAGAGAGAGAGAGAGAGAGAGAGAGAGAGAGAGAGAGAGAGAGAGAGAGAGAGAGAGAGAGAGAGAGAGAGAGAGAGAGAGAGAGAGAGAGAGAGAGAGAGAGAGAGAGAGAGAGAGAGAGAGAGAGAGAGAGAGAGAGAGAGAGAGAGAGAGAGAGAGAGAGAGAGAGAGAGAGAGAGAGAGAGAGAGAGAGAGAGAGAGAGAGAGAGAGAGAGAGAGAGAGAGAGAGAGAGAGAGAGAGAGAGAGAGAGAGAGAGAGAGAGAGAGAGAGAGAGAGAGAGAGAGAGAGAGAGAGAGAGAGAGAGAGAGAGAGAGAGAGAGAGAGAGAGAGAGAGAGAGAGAGAGAGAGAGAGAGAGAGAGAGAGAGAGAGAGAGAGAGAGAGAGAGAGAGAGAGAGAGAGAGAGAGAGAGAGAGAGAGAGAGAGAGAGAGAGAGAGAGAGAGAGAGAGAGAGAGAGAGAGAGAGAGAGAGAGAGAGAGAGAGAGAGAGAGAGAGAGAGAGAGAGAGAGAGAGAGAGAGAGAGAGAGAGAGAGAGAGAGAGAGAGAGAGTAAAAAATTATTGACTTAGTAATAAAAGATAGAGTTACTCATGTGAGACAAAAAGGAATAAAACATGCAATGCAATCATGTGTATTGGATATACATATAATGGACACTGAAAGCTTATGGACTCATAAAGGTTTTAATGCATAAACCACATAAACTTTAAACTTCATTCATGAATTTCATACCAAGAAGATCTCTTATATGAATGAGTTTATCTTCAAGAAGGGGTTTTGTAAATATATCAGCCAGTTGTTCATTTGTGCAGATGAATTTCATGTCTAATATTCCTTTCTGAATATAATCTCTTATGAAATTATGTTTAATTTCTATGTGTTTAGCTTTAGAATGCAATATAGGTCTTAGAAAGATTTATAGCAATAGTGTCATCATAAAGTAAAGGAATTTTACTTTCAAATATATCATAATCCTCAAGTTGATGCTTGATCCAAAGGAGCTGAGAGCAGAAATTTGCAGTAGACATGTATTATGCTTCTGTAGCAGACAAGGCAATGGTGCCTTGCCTCTTGCTTGCCTAGGAGACTAAGTTTGCTCAAATAAAGTGACATCCTCCACTAATGTTTTTTCTCTCAATTTGGTCTCCATCATAATCAACATCATAGTAGCCTTTTAACTTGTACTTATCAGATTTCTTAAACCACAAACCAAGATTAGTAGTACCTTTAAGATATTGAAGATACATTTAAATGTTGTGAGATGTGATTCTCTAGGATCAGCTTGAAAATGTGCACATAAGCATACACTACACATAATATTTGGTTTAGATGTAGTTAAATATAGGAGAGATTTAGTCATACCTATGTATGCACTTTGGTCTACCTTTTTATTTGAGTCATCTAAAGTTAAGATAGATGTAAGGTGTATAAGAGTAGACATACTTTTGTAGTCATCAAGATTGAACTTTTTAAGTCATTCCTTTACATATTTTGTTTGATGGATGTAGATTCCATCTTCTACTTGTTTGATTTGAAGTCCCAAAAAGAACTTCAATTCTATGCTTATTTAAAACTCTTTTTGCATAAGCTTAGAAAACTCTTCACAAAGAGATTCATCAGTAGCTCCAAAGATAACATCATCCACATAAATTTGTACTATGATAAAATGTGAGTCATAGTTTTTGCAAAAAAGAGTTGTGTCTACTTTTTCTCTTGTAAAAACATTTTCCATAAGAAAATAACTCAACTTTTCAACCAAGCACAAGGTGCTTGTTTGATCCCATAAATAGGCTTCTTTAGTTTGAAAACATGATTAGGAAAAAATAACTCTCAAAACCAGGAGGTTGTTTCACATAAACGTCCCATTTATTATACCATTAAAAAAAGAACATTTGACATCCATTTGATGTAGTCTTACATGATTATGACTTGCAAAGGATAGCAAGATATGAATGACTTCTAATTTAGCAATATGAGTAAAAGTTTCAATAGAGTCTATTCCCTCCTATAGAGAATAGCCTTGAATTACTAACTTGGCTTTATTTCTCACAACCTTACCAATTTCAATAAGTTTGTTTCTCAAAACCCATTTAGTTTTAATGATGGGCTTATCTTCAAGAAAAGAGACTAGCTTCTAGACATCATTATTTTGAAATTGGTCTAGTTCTTCCTACATTGCTTTTATCCAACCTTTGTCCAAAAGAGCATTATCTATGCTTTTTGGGTTCAACTTCAGAAAACAAAGCAACTCGAGATTGATCCTTGAAGGTAGATCTTGTTTTGACTTTGTGTTGAACATTTCCAAGAATTTGTTGCTCTAGATGATAGGTCTTCGTTTGCTAGTTTATGGAATGACTCAAACTTGTCATCTTTTGGGTCCTCGTCCTAATAGGGTTCTTTGGATGACATTTGTAAGTTTTAAAGATTAAGATGTGCAATAGAGTCATTTAGCTTGGATAATTCCTTATTAGGCTTAAAGTCATTAAATCTCACATGGATGGATTCCTCAACTATCAAATTTTTAGAGTTATAAACTTTGTAATCTTTGAACACATTTGAATATTCTAAGAATGTTCTTTTATCTGACTTAGTATAACACCCTAGTTTTTATTCTATTTTATTATTGGTTGTAAACATTTTATATTATTAATTATTATTGATAAGTGATTTAATTATTTTATAATTAAATAAATAATATTTTGGGAAAAATATATGTTGGGTTTTAATTAATTAAATTAAGAAAAATAGGCTATCTAAATATGGTAAAAGCTTAAGTCCTACATTGGACAACATAAACCCATGCATCACCTTCTTCTCCTATATAAGGAGTGGGATTAGCTTAAGTTCCACATCTGGCAATATGAGCTCATGCATTGTCTCCTTCTCCTATATAAGGTGTTGGATACCAAGTAATAGAGAAGGCAAGAGAGTATTTAAACAAGTTGGATTTAATACAAACCATTGAACCCATGATAGTTTAAATTTTCTCATATTTTGAAGCTTCTTCTATAGACGTAGGTATCGTTTGTTTGGGTTTTATGCTCATAACAAATCGTCATCCCGAGAGGTTAGAAGAGAAAGATGGGTTGTTGGGCCTAAGTTTTGAGCAAGTTGTGCTCAGGTTGTTGAGCACAACCATGCTCAAAGCAACACACCTGTACTAGCCAAGCATTATGGGAGTCTGCTTATGCTCAATTCAACACGCCCGTGCTCACTGTGGGCTATTCAAGGAAGTTACAAGGCTTATTTTTTGGACTATATAAAAGTGACAAGAGGAATAGTTAAGACCTCTACTGTGGAGTTAATTTTCCTAAACACGTGATTTTAAAATAGAGAGCGGAGGAAGGAGAACCTTTGGAGGAAACCCCTAAGGAACAAGAAGAACGACCTTAAGGAATGTGTTTCTATGTCTACATTTTTCTAGGTAAGGGGTGTGAGAAATCTCACTCAAGGGAGTGGGTATGACTGTGGGTAGAGGGGTTGACCCCAAACCCCGCTTAGTGTTTGTGTTTAAGTGACTCTATCAATTGATAGAGTGTTTAGTTGTTTTCTTCTTAGTGGTTTGTTTAACTGCCTTTGTTAATAATTTAGTCATTTTCTTCTTGGTGCTTTCATTTGACTGTCTTTGTCAATTGATATAGTGTTTAATTGTTTTCTTGTTGGTTGTTTGTGTTTGAGTGTCCTATGATTGACAAGGTATTTAGTTGTGATGTACATATGGAGGGGCAAGGTCATATTCCTTTTAGAGGCTTCAAGGAGAAGGAAATCCCTACACTTGAGGGTCCAATGATAAAGGGAAGGACCAAGAAGCTTCAAGGAGAGGAGCAACAAGGAGAGGCCTAAGAGGGACATACTTTGTGTAACTTGTCTAGCTGTCAAATTGGCCTTGTGTAGCCTTTTGTATATAGTATTTTCCCTGTATTTTCATATTAGAGACGGTTTTAGCAATGAAATTAGTGAGTAATCTCGTTTAGCAAGTACTTTAATGACGGATTAGCGAGGGAATCTAGTTAGCGAGCATTTTAGTGAGGGATTTGCAAATTGCTCACTTAGGCTTGTTTTTGGGCTGCGAATTTAGCTTGGCCCAAGTCCTTTTAAATTAGTCTTAATCCATATAATTAGGAGAAGGTATAAAAGCCTAATCCTAACTCTTTGTAATCACTTTTTGATTGGAATAAAATGTACATTGCACTTTTGAAACACTTTCTCTATTCTCTTCTTGAGCAAGTACCCTATTCTCATCAAGCTTCCAAGATGCTTGTGGAAAATCTCACTCTTTCTTATCTAATTCCAGGGAATTAGTGGCAAAAATCTTCACCTCTTTCTTCTCCACATCTTTCATTTCTTCTACCAATTTAGATTCCTAAATTTCCTAGACCTAATTTTCAAATTCCATGAACTAGTGTTGTTAGATGATCCTTAGGTGTAACAAGTTGTTTGGGTATTGGTTGTTTGTATGCCTTGGTTCTTTGAAGGGGGAATCAAGTAAATGACTTCTACCTATGGTTAAAAAATGTATCTTTTGGTTTCTTGAAGGGGGAACCAAGTTAAGTGCTTATGTTTGAAATTGTATAAAACTATGCGTTATGTTTATGTATGTTGTAGTACGCTGAATTCAAGACATGATGAGTCATGATACACGTTATAATAACAATTGAGAATGATAGTATGTGACATGAAAATGAGTAATAATGATAAATGTCTTTGAAGGGTGACATAGTTTGTAAGAGACAAGAATGGGCATAGGGACATTTTTTAGTGAGTGATCTAGCCTATGAGAGGAAAAAATAGTCTTAATCGGTTTTGAAAGTGGAGTAATAACTGAATTGAATTGTATTTCATGCATCATTTAATGAAACAAATGTATAAGAAAGTAGATATGAACCTGAGTGGTAAGGTTACTAGACCTCCTGGGGCTAATCGGTATGAAAATCCCAATGGTCATGATTGATCCTATGAGTCAGTACTAATGATGCAAGCCGAGAAGTACCTAACGTGCTACCAAAGGGAATCATTCTAGTGTGAGATGACTAAGAAAGAGGTTGAGTTGCGTACCCCTAGCCTACTTTCCTGGATTAGAGTAGATACCACATGGAAAATGGAGTAGTATACTAGGAATGCATTAATATCATTCATGTGTGCATATTGATGGGTGGCGTATTTAGTCGTTTCAATGCGCTTATCAAATAACTAAAGCTAACTATAGCATAGCTAACCCTAGGTCATTCTTCTCAAGGACACAGTGTGCTCAATTGTGATTTAGTGTGCAACAAACGAAAGTAGAATCTCAAAGTAAAATACCGACTCGTCTCGGCAATGGCCGAGCTGCTCTCAACAGAGACTGAACCGAGTCGATCTCAATAGAGACGATCCGGCTTGGTCTCAGTCAAGTGCCGACAGACGCGACAAAGGGGGACTATCTCTGTCTCAGACTTAAAGGTAGTAAACAAGGGGGGTTGGAATGCAATTGGAATCAAAACAGAGGTTAACTATAATCAAATACAACTACGCTACTCCTAATGCTATTACTATTATTGTGTTCGTGTTTAGTTCCAATAATCAAGTTCTTTCTGGTTCAATCACTCCAATTACAGTCCTCATCAGCCTCCAATGTTCTTATGGCAATCGCCAAAGGTCCGTCCCTTACCATACCGAGGATTTACACAATCGCCACCTCATCAGTTGGCAGAGATTAAGTTCAAGCTGATTTTAGATTCTCAATCAACAATCGTTAAGTGATTACCTACTAAATTAGCTAAACCAGTTCCAATCGACTTAGTTTAACATTGTTCCGTTACCAGGTGCAATCACAACACAGTAATTGAACTTAAATTTCAGGAATGCAATGGAGTTCAGAATTCAGAAAACACTCATAATATTGAAAGCAAATACAAACACAGGGCCTGGATTCGATGAGTCCATCCTCTACGACAATCGCCATGGACGACGGTGATGGTTCACCTCAGCTAGCTAAGACGCTGAGGTTCATGTCCACCAGAGTGTGTTGGTGCTCCAATCAGTCTCCTCTGATAACCTTCGGCCTCCCAATTCTTAACCTGCATTTCCTCAATCGAGAGAAACGCCATTATCAGCACTGTGTACCACCGTGAGCGGAGGAGAAGAGAACGAGAGAATTCGGAATTATGAACGCGGGAAAGTTTGAATGCCAAAAAGCCCCTATTCGTTTAGAGTTCTATCTATTTATACAAGAGTGGACACAGCTAACGATGCTAACAGAATTACATGTACAATTCCTATTCTACCCTTGATGTGACTTGCGTTGCAAGCAACTCCAGGTAGTGACGTGAGGCTGAGCTGGACCCACGGTGTTCATGATTGCTAACGTGGAGTTCCACCTAGACCTGCCTGACTGGGCTCTTTGCATAGGTCGAGTCTCGGCTTGGGCTTCTGATGGCGGGCTGAGTTTAGCTGAACCTGCAATGAAGAGATAGTTAGCTAAAAACCTTGATTAAGCACAGATTGTGTTTTACTCAAGTTTAGGCCATTAATTCTGGATCTTAGCTAATGGTCATCTTTTAAGCTCGTGAGTTGTTCAATGGTACCCTTCTTAGGTCTACTTAAGATGTGCATTTTATGACCCATCACATATGTGGATTTGTTTATTTTCTATTTTTATAATTAATTGTGTGATTGTGTACTACTTACATTGTGCTTATACCATAAGTTTGAGTGAGGTATATTTATCACCCTTTTTCGTCATATTGTTGTATTTGGGTTGAATGTCACCTTATAGGTAACAATGAGCAGGAGTATGAGGATTGAACTGAACTCTTTATTTAGTTATTTTTCTTCTAGATTCATGTATTTTTGGGTCTGATGCTCTGATAGGATATGTGACATCGGGGTAAATGTAATTACTTTATAATAGTATGTTTTGGTTTATATTTTATGACTCCTACGATATTACAAATTGGCCTTTTGGAGTGCTAGTAGGAAAATACGTTTGCTTAAAATTATAGTATGTGAGAAGGTAATATGAAATAATTTACCAATTGATATATGTTGGAAGTTTGAATTTCTTTTAAGTTTACTTATTATAATTATATAGCATTAGGGGTAAAGTGTGTCACATTTAGGATCAAGTTGTATTAACTATTGGTACCTAAAAAGATTTAGGAGAGTTAAAATCATTCAACATAGTTCTTGTCATCTCTTGAAGATATCTATTTTTCCTTTCCACAACTCTATTATGTTAAGGTGTTCTTGGACAGGAAAATTATGAAGAATGTCATGTTCTTTACAAAACTTTTGAAAGTTTTCGTTTTCAATTTCTCCTCCATGATCACTTTTGATAGAGACAATATTAATAACTTTTTCATTTTGAACTCTTTTACAGAATATAGAAAATACTTTGAATGACTCATCGTTGTGGGTGAGGAACATAACCCATGTCCATCTAAAATAGTCATCATCCACAATAAGTCCATCACGTTTTTCACTCATAGAGGCAGATCTGGTTGGACCAAATAGATCAATGTGTAACACTAAAGGTCTAAAAGTTGAAGCAATATTTTTGAACTCAAATGACCCTCTAACTTGTTTCCCTTTCTGACATGCATCACATAAAATATCAGCCTTATACCCAAGACTTGGAAGTTTTCTTACAAGGTTATGCTTTTTCAGCTTTGAGATGAGCCTCAAGCTTGCATGTCCAAGTTTCTTATGCCAAGTCCATTGATTATTGTTTATGGACACCGGACAGGTTACACTTTGATTTGTTAAGTTTGTCAAGTTAATCTTATACAGATTATTATTTCTCTTTGTAGAAAATATTAATGAACTATTTGGGATTTTGACTAAGCATTCTCCTTTGTTAAAGGAAATCCACTATCACATAATTGACATATGTTAAGTAGATTGTGTTTTAAGTCTTCAACAAATAATACATTGTCAATAGAGGGAAAATGATGTTTATCAATTCTACCAATCCCAACTATCTTGCCTTTCGGGTTACCTTCAAAAGTAACCCATCCTCTTAACTTTGGTATAAAGTCTTGGAACATAGAACTTTCTCCCATCATGTGATGTGAGCAACCATTGTCCAAGTACCATGATTGGTGTCATCTTCCTATTGTCAAGAAAATTTGTATAGGAATAATCATGTTCTTAGGTACCTAAATTTTCTTAGTCCTTTCTTATTAGTCCTGAAAGGTTTGGATGGTCCTTTTGGATGACCTTTGTAGTCATAAAACTGGTGTCCAAACTTTCCACATTTTATATAGTGAGCAATAGGTTTATCCTTTTTTAAATCCTTTTTCTTATCATAGCCTAAACCAGTTTTGTCATATGGATGTCTATTATGCTTAAGGATCTTTTTCAAGGTTTTAGATCCACTAACAAACTTGGCTAGACTTTGTCTAAGGTCAATGACTTCATTTTGAAGTTGTTCATTCACTTATAAAGTATTGACTTTAGATAAGTCTGTCTTTTTCTTCTTTCAAACTTTCATTCTCTTTCTTTAACAAATCATTTTCTTTCTATAAAGAGTCAAACTCTATGGACAACTTAGAAAATTTCTTTTTCAAATCTTTATAGCCTAAGGAAAGAGTTGAAGAGTTTGAGATGAGTTCTTGATAAGTTATTTGAAGATGGTTTAAGTCATTAAGTATTAATTCTTCATCGTCTTCATCTTTTGAGGTAGTGTTAGCCATCAAGCTAAGCTTTGCTTCTTCATCTTCTACTTTTGAAGAAGACAGATAAAGGTCCTCCTATGTTTCATGAGACCTTTCTTTTTCTTGAAGAAAGGCTTCTTTTTCTCCTTCTCATTTTCCTTTTCCAAGATAGGAAATTCAAACTTGAACTGCCCAAGCTTCTTGCACTCATAGCACATCACTTGGCTTTTGCCTTTGACTTTGTTGGTGTACCTTCTAGAGTTGTTCTTCCATTTGGATCCTCCTTTATGTTTCCACATGGAGTGAATCTTCCTTGAGATAAATGAGAGCTTGTCTTCATCAGAACCTTCTTATTTAGATTCTTTTTCACAAGATTCCTTAGTTTGAAGGCATTGGACAAAGATCCTTTTTGAGATCTTTGAGCTTTGAGGGCTATGGACTTACTAGTTCTTTAGCATTCATCCTTTTTTAGTTATATCTTGTGAACTTTGAGGGTGCCAAGAAGTTCTTCAATGAGAAGCTTCTTCAGGTCTTTGGACACCTTGAGAGCTATTACTTGTGGTGTCCACTGTCTAGGCAAATTTTGCAAGATTTTGGTTATATGATCATAATTATAACAAGTCTTGCCTAAAGACCTTAGACTATTTATAATTGTTTGGAATCTTCCAAACATTTTATCAGTGCTCTCATGGTCCTCCATTTTAAACATCTCATATTGACGTACAAGCATACTTATCTTGGAGTCTTTTACCTAATACGTTCCTTCATAAGCTAGAGCTAAAGTGTCCCATATCTCTTTAGAGGATTTGTAACTATGAAAATTTTCATATTCTACTTCTATTAAGGCACACATAGGAAGTTTCTAGCTTTAGAGTTTAGTAAGTACCTTGTTTTCTGCTCTATATTCCAAGATGATTTAGGAATCTATGTTCCATCTTTGGTTGGTTTCCATTCTCTACCACATCCTACATGTCTATATGACAAGCATCAAAGAATGCAATCATTCTTTGTTTTCAGTAGTTGTAGTTTTGTCCTTTGAACAAATGAGGTCTGTTGACAACATGTCCTTCATTTCCATGGCCACTAAGATCTTCCCTCGTGCATTGTTAAATGCTCAACCTCTTAAGAATGAGATATAATACCAATTGAAGAAATAAGAAACACACAAGAAGGGGACTTGAATTGTGTGTGTGATTTTTATAAAGCTTTTCAAAAACACAAGGATATATATATAAGTTTTCAAGCACTATCCAAATGGATGTGCGGAGCAAAAATAGAGAGAAAGGAAAAAAAACAACATAAGGATTTTACCTTGGTTCACTCTTGCACAAGAACTATTCTAATCCTTTCAACTTAAAAGATTTATCCACTAAAGTCAAATTGAACTACAAACTAAGTATTCTCAAATCCTCTTCAAGTTATACAATACTTGTAATCTACCTAATTACAAGTAACATCAAGTATTGTTTAATACTTAGCCTTTTCAGGCTATCACGAAAGTAAGAGTTTTTACAAAAGATAACACTAGGTGAGTATATAGAAGTTACAAACAAAAGCTTAACTTTTTTTTTAGCAAAGCAAATACAAAAGAGCTTTTAACTAAAACTTTTCTAAAATTGTTGTCCAAAGAACACTAAATGTTTTGTGAGCTTTTATCTCATTTTTCTCTTTGCATTCAATAATTCTTTTCTTATCAAATCTTCTACAACTTCTTAACTTGAAGGCAATATATAGATGTAAGAAAGGAAGACATTGTTATGCATGGAAAGAGATATCTTTAGCATTAAATACCAAAGAAGTGCTTTTTGTAGAGGTTGTTGCAAAGGCTTGTCTTCTTGTGAGGATAGAGAAAAAAGTTATTCTAGATAAAGTTGTTTTTCTCTTTCTATAACCATGTTATCTTTGTTTGATAAGAGATGTTCATTTTTTTTTGTTTCCTTAACTGTAATGTCTTGATTAGAACTCTCTTGTATCAAGGTTGACTTGTTTTTTCAGAGCTTGAAAAGGAACCATTTGCTACTTTAAATAACAAAGCATAGCAAAGAATAACACAACTCTATATAGAATATGAACGTTATATCAATCTTTAAATAGAGATACGTTAAAGTGAGACTGTATAAGTTAAATAATAAGTCATGAGATATGATAAGCATAGAAAATAAGACAACATTTACGCTCAAGAAACTAAGTCCATTATTGTAGAAAGTTCCATTATTAGATGAAGTCTTTTATGAATGATGGAATTGTTTGGACGTAGATAGATAAACTTGTTAAGGGAATAAGTTCTTCTTATATGGACGCAATTCATACTTCCATATTGCGATGACTTTATTATACTCTTGAAGACTAAATACTAAAATAAATCATTAGTCATCACTCTTTAGTCATAATGTTTGTTATCATCAAAACACTTGAGTTATTTTGGATGCATATTGAATCTTCCAACACTCTAGTATAAGTATGAGTTTACATACGTGAATTGTTGCACTTGTTAAGAGCCAATACCCGTTGCTAAATGAATGTAGAGTCTTTGTACTCAAGTTGATATTATGTTTTATGATAACTATTTTGCTTTTTAAGATGTAAGTGTGTGCTAGAGTAAGCTTATGTCTTTGTATACATGTGTATGACTACAACAACCTCGAATGACATGTTCATAGGGAGAAGATGTCGAGGCCATCGAGGAGTTTAGACATTTGTCATATGCCACGAGGCAAAGTGTATGTGGGGGCATTTTAGTTTTCACTTTCAAGAAACCATAATGGGCTTGGGAAGGGCTTGGAGGATTGGTCTATTTTTATAGCATATCTCGTACCGAGACATGACAGTAGAGTATGCACCAACAAGCATTATGTGGTTCACTATCACTTTTTGCACTCATCTAGGTATTTGGTTTCCTATACAAGTGATGTGGAGTAGGCTTACACATCTCATCATGATCAACTTACTAGGAATAATAATTGTGACCCTTCCCATTTTAATCCTCGTCCTTGTCGCTTCAAGACTGTTCCCCCAAAGACCTATAATCATGATGGAGCTTCCTCTTTTGTACCCCCATTGTAGTAGTTGTGTTATGTTCTTTTGCTTTATGTGTAGAAGAAGCTTGGAGTCTGCTTTGTTGTATCTTGTTTCTGTTTTGTGATGTATGTTTTGATGGACAGTCTTTTGTAAGTCCTCAACTTTTAGCTTTTGTAATCGAATAGTGTAATTAAACTCTTATAAATGACATATGATGTTTATATTTTCAATTGATGCATTTACTTATTAAAATGTACATTGATGTGTTGTATAATTAACGTTGCTTTTATTCATTATTGTGAAAGGAAAAATTTATACCTCTTTTTGTATTGAAATTAATATAAGGTTTTGCTTAAAATCAATTTTCACGCATTTAGTTTTATAATGTTTAACAATTGTGATGACAACGAGTCATTACACAATTTGTGAAGTGTCCTTGTGATTGATAGTGCTAGGTGTGTCTACCCCATTTTATGCTCTTACCACAAGTTTGTAGTGAGATGTATTCTCACTCCCATTTTATTTATATCATTTGTGTTTGTATTGATCACCATTTACATGTGATGTAGGATACAAGCACGAAGAGAAGTCCAAGACTCTTTTATTACTTTATTTTTATTTTCTTGTTTTGATTTTATGCTCTAATAAGATGTGACATCAAAAGGAGCTGTAATAGAAATATATAAATTTTATTATTTTCATATATTTAAGTTTACTTTAATTGAGTTTTTGAGTGTTATTAGGATTTTTATTTTCAATATGATTATCACATGTAGACAATTTTTTCTAATAATATTATGATTTTAATTTATTAATTTTAATTTAATAAAATTAAATAAATAGTCATGGAGTAAAGAGTGTCACGTTACCTTTTCTTAAATAATACACGTATCTCATTTAAGTTTTATATAAATATTCATCTTCTTAATATTATAATAAATAATACTTATAATTTTATTTAATAAAATAATACAGATTTTTTTTCTTTAATATTATTCAAAGAGACTATTGTCAATCACATAAAGACATAAGGAAAAAATGTGTGCAATTTTCCCTTTATTTTATACATCTCAAAGTCGTACGGAATATCTACTGTAACGGAAAAAGAAGCCGTTCCATCAAGCACAGCAAGTCCTTGTTGGAGCTACCACCCTCTCTAACGGCGTCAAGCGCCGCCTCCTTCAGTTTCAACGCCTGCCTCGTTTCAGCGCAGTTTCCACTCACCGACTCGGTCAGAACTCGACTCAACAGATCAGAGTCGGGAACGGTTCTCTCCCCCTCGCACACCTTCTTGGCCACCTTCAACTCCTCCACAAGCAACGTGGCGTCTGCGAATTGGTCAGCTGTCATAGGCCACGCAAGCAGCGGCACCCCAGCGACCACCGATTCCAGCACCGAGTTCCACCCGCAGTGAGTCAAGAACGCGCCCACCGCACGGTGCTTCAGTATCACCACTTGCGGGGCCCACCCTTTAATCACGAGACCTTTACCATTATTCCTCATGGGAACAGTGTCTTGATTTTCGTTAACAGCTTTTATCGACCATATAAAATGGACCCCACTCTTCACCAACGCTAATGAAATCGCCTCCGTCTGATCCTTGCTCAGAATAGTCTGGCTCCCGAAACAAACGTAGACCACCTTGCGATCTTCCATTCTATCAAGCCAGGAAACGACGTCGTTGACGGACACGGAACTGGACCCGCCTCGCTCCTTCGCGTCCTCAGGGAGCAACGGTCCAACCGCCCACACACGATCGTGTCCCAGTTCCCTTTGGAGAAATTCAAGATAAGGCTTCTCCAATTCGGCGAACGAGTTCACAACGAGTCCCCAGCTATCGATGTTCCCGAGATACCAATCCTTGAGATTTTCCGAATCTGGATCTCCTGCGACGTAGCTTCGAAACAAAGGAGACACCTGCCACCAGGGGTATTTCGGCGGGTTCGGAAGTGTGTGATAGGAAACGAGCTCGTTTTGGTCGGTGTCGTTTTGGCGCTTGGGCATTTCCTTCCAGAGGAAACACATGGTGGAGAAAGCGAAGGCGCAGGAGGGGGAGAAGACGAGTCTTCGAATTCGGAGTTGGGAGGCGAGGCGTTGGGTCCAACCGCAGAACATGTCGGAGATGATGAAGTTGGGAGGGGAAGGGTGGGTGTGGAACCAGTTAATGAGAGGGTGGTGGAGGTTGGAGAGGGAGAGCATGATAGGTCGAATGGAGTGGGGCATGTCTTTGGCGTTCTCGATGCCTGGGGGAAGGGAAGGATGAGAAGGGAAGGGGAGGATTAAGGAGTGGATGGAAGGGTGGGAGGAGAGGAGAGGGGAGACGAGGGGTTGGTTGTTTGGGGTAGTGAGGAGGGTGATTGTGAGGTTCCGGTTGGAGGCGAGCTTGTCAGTTAGGTCCAGGAGGGGGATCAAGTGGCCCTGGGCTGGGAACGGAATCACCAGCACGTGTGCCTTGGCGGTGTCCTTGCCGCTTACAACCGTCATAGTGGATGGGTGATTGTTGTTGCAATGGGGAAGGCCGATAATAACAGGATAAGGAAATGAAATGAATGAAAAGCTGGAGTTGGTGAATACACTTGGTAATTTCAAACAAAAATACTAAGTAGTACAAAGACGAATTTTGTAACAAAACCTGATTGGTCTTTTAGTTTTCTCTTTCCTACCCATCCTAATTGGTTGATGCTATCCTTTTATTGGTTAAAGCTTTTCTTCATCCAAATTTGTAATAATTTTTTTTGAAACAAATAGCACTCCTGAATTTGAAATGACTTCCTAAATAGCACTCCACTGCATGATTCACATTAATTTCTAGGTGATATTTAATTAAGTTTATTATTTTTTCTTATAAATTTAAAATTTTAAATACATATAATATAAAATTATTAAAATCAGAGAAAAATAATAATCTTAAATGGCCTAATAATTTCTCCAGTTCCTTCTATTTCTGAAAACCTACACAAGTTTTATTATATGTGAATGAGTGGTCGTCTTTACATGTATTTTACTCCATCATATGTATGTGATTATGTGATTGTGTAGAGTGTAGACGGCCTTTAATTCCACATTTACCTCTTTCTATGTATTAATATGTCATGATGCTGTCATTTATGCTTCTGACATACGAGATTTTCCTGTGTAAGGACAGATAATATTGTTTATAATGCTCTAATTTTTTGGGGGGTGGGAGTTTATAATGCTCTGATAAAGTAATAAAAACATTTGAATTACATAATACAGATTCCAGATGTTACGATAGCTTATTCCACGTGTTGACCAAAAGAGGGATAAAACATTTTTTCTAGTAGAGGTACATTGATATGATATGGTTTGAATATTTTGTGTATGCTTTAATGGTTCTTAATGGTTAATTTGAATTATTTGCAGGTCGTTCAGTATATTCAATTTTTACAAGAGAAGGTGCAAAGGTATTAAAAGTTATTCCGTGTTGTTAGTATTACAAAATCTTCATTAATGGCAAACCCATGATATGTATGGTCATTAACAAATAAGTATATTGAGACGTGTGGAATATCTACATGATCTACAAGTTTTTCAACATTTAACAAGTTTCTTCCCAGCAATAATTTAAACAACAAATCTAACAAATTTCTTGTACAAATAACACAAAGAACTCAATGGAAAGAAATATACAAGAGAGTATTCTCTAAAACTTTTATGAAATACTATATTTATAATAAGAAATAGCATTTTTAAAATCACATGAAACCAAGTAAAAAAAAATAAGTGAGATTAATTAGTCTAGAAAAACCAAGTCAAGATGAAATCAGAATAAAGAACAATTTTGATAAGTCACTAAATTAATTTTAAAATATTTTTTTAAATTAATTAAATAAAACATTAACCTTACGAAGTATTCACTTAAAATGTACAACCATTCAAAGGTGGAATCATGAGCCAGAAAGATTGAAATCGTGGATAAACACTAACATGCCTCTCAACAAGCCGTGCCTAATTTAAAAGGAACGAGAACAAGAGCTTCTATTGAGATATTTGTTGCTTCCTATCATGAAATTCTGGTTTACTTGTTGGAGCAAACTTAGCTTGTGTGTTTTTCAAGTGGATCAATACTTTGATAAACGATTAGTTCATATAGCCTGGTTTAAATGGATTTGAATTATGAAATAACCACAATGATTGTGATCACTTTACACAAAGACTAACTTTGAATCTCTTCAAAGCAGAGAAAGAATCACAGGCCAGCAAAAAGTTTTGAATATCGTGGCACAAATAGTGGGTCAGCATTGCTGGTTGCTTCAAAGATTGATGAGAAAAACTTCTCACAAAAGATTGACATCTATATCAACCTCCATAAAAGTAGTGTAAAAATTAGAGTTTATTTGGATAAACTTTTTTATAAATATTTATAGGAGAAAAAATAAAAAGAATAAATTAAATAGATTTTTCCATAAGTTAATTTGTATAAGTTTTCTCATATTAGCTTTTCTAAAAGTTATTTTTATTTATGCGTAAGCTGAAGAGACAGGTAACTTTCTCATAGTAACACACAAGAAAATGAGTTAAATTGTGTGTGAGATTTTTGAAATTTTTTTGCAAAAACAAAGGATATATAACAAAGTTAATTATTGTCCAAAGGGATAATCCAAAGAGATAAATAAATAAAAAAGATAAGATAAAGGAGAAAAACACAAAATTTATTCTGGTTCGCTTTTCCAACAAAGTTACGTTTACTCCCTTCAACACAAAAAATTTTCTACTAAATCTAACTAACTTACAACCAAGTATAACATCCCTTGTAATCTTCTTGATTACAAAAGAACTCAAGTATTTTTTGTCACTTAGTTTCTTCAAGTTATCTCAACAGCTATATAGAGATTTTACAAAAACTAACTCATAGAGTGAACATATAGCAATACAAAGTAGGTAGACTTAATTTTGCTTGTCAAAGTAAGCTTTACAAAGATTTTTCTAACTATTGTCCAAAGAGCATAAGAAAGTCTTTTTTCGTGTATTCACTTGTTCTCGTTTTTCTTTGTTTTGTAGTCTTCAAATTTAATCAATCCTTTGTATAGACATGTAGAGAGATGAATTTTGCTCTTGCATGACGAGTGATAACTTTAGCATTAAATTTCAAAGATTTGCTTTTTGTTATACTTTTGCAGGGATTCCTCTTCTTTTAAAACAAAGAAAAGTTATGTTAGAGAAAGTTGTTTTTCTTTGTACTTGATGTGTTATCTTCTACTGATAAGGGATGAAACTTCTTTTTGGTTCCTTTTAAGATGAGTCATGATATGAGCTTCATTTTATCAGACTTGACTTGAGATAATAAAATAAGTGGTGTAGACTTTCATCAAATTGAAAATGAACAATTTCTCAACATAGTGCATTAGGTACAATGGAAATTTTGAATGTTATGTAATTATTACAAGCTTGTATATGTATGAAAGGAGTTACATGATAAGATAAGCATTTGAAATAAATTTTTACTCTTATAAGAAGAAACTTCTTGTTAAGAACATTGCATTCATTCTCTATTAGACTTTCTTTTCTTTGGATGGTGAGCTTTTCTTTGGATAGTGAGCTCTTCTTTTTGGACACATATGATAAACTTATATACTGAATAAGATTCTCTTAATGGATGTGTGTCAAACATTAAGTTCAATAACATATTGTTCTTCTACAAGCAAGAGAACATTGGTTACAAGATGATTACAAAAATTATGCTAAAGAGATAGATGTATACAAGATATAACAATTAAGCACATAACTTGCTCCCCTTAGTTATATAACCATATATCATGTTTGATCTCCACCTAAGCTAATGAACGGTTAAATGAATTAAAGCATAAAAGTCTATACAAAAATCAAAGCATATGAATTTAGAGCATATAAAAGAATTAGAGCATATAAAAGAATTAGAGCATCATTGGTAGTGTTGTCAAAACACTATCAAAACCACTAGATTTCTTTTATAATTTGTAGTGTAGGAGTAACCTAAGTCGAATATCCCAAGGACACAATCCTGTAATGCCTAATCTTGATGAACAAAAACCAAATTGAATGCAAGAGAGGGAGGTTTGTATGTAAAACATAATTGTGCATAATTTAGAAATTATGTAGAACATAATTATGAGGTTGCAAAATGTAGAAAAAATCGAATATAATTGAATTGTAGAACACCAATCCAAGGATCCAATCATGCAGTTTATTATCATGGTTCTAATATAAGGGTACAAATTCATATCAACCCAAGATTCATTAAATAATCATCTAACATCCATCCATGCAAATTGAGATCACAATTGCAGTCCGTAATTAGCATGGATTCAGGCATTTAATTGGTTGATTTAGGTGATAATCAATTACCTAATCTAGCACAATCCAAAACTTCAAGCAAAATCATAATTATGAAAACAGGTTAAGAATTGAAAAGAGATTAGAAGCACAGCAGAATTTGCATAAGGAAAATTCAAGAACTCAAACCTAACCACAATCATGAAACCTTGAATTGATAAAAAAAAGCCTAGTATTCCATGAAATCTTCACGAAAAATGCAGCAAAAATACAAAGCAAACCCACAAAGAGAAGAGAGAATAAAGAGAAAACTTGTGATTCAAGAAACCTCCTAAACCAAGTGTGTAAAATCTCCAAAAGTGCCTTAAGTCTCCAAAAATATCTAATCGAATTCTAACTAACTAAAACTGACTATTACATGCTTTGAATGCTAAAGAAGGTATTTTAGGCCATAGGAATTAGCGGCATAAAGGCCCACCAAAAAAAATCCCAAAACTGGGCCAAAATATACAAAAAAAGACCCAATAGAGTGGGTGTAAAGGCTGCAACTTCACGTGGACTTTTGACACTGAAAAAGGTCGAAATGGATTGAGTTCGAAAGAAAAAAGTTGTAGATCTTTGTCTTAGTTTTCTAGATTCACCAAGATTGTTCAATTTGGATGTTTGTAACTCCAAATATGGCCTGATAAGACAACAACATCATAATGAGAATCAAATCCGAAAATAAGCAAAAACTAGCAACTAAGCCCAATTAGATCGAATAACTCAAGACTCAACAAATGTGTCAATATTAACCATAAAAGGATGTCAAATATGTCTAACATAAGTCATTATTAAATGCCTCAAAGGTGCTCTTTCAATCATATGATAGAAAGACACGTATACAAAGCATATGTCTATTAACTAATAGTATCTTTCTATTTTACATTTTCTCCCCCTTTTTTGTTATCAATAAAAAGGAAAGGAAGAAAAGACATCACAGTAAAAAATAGTAAAATAAAATAAAGATAACATAAAAATAGAGAAAAGGTTTAAGGATTTGGAGGAGGTGGGGTTATTGTTAATGAAGAATTTTTGAAAACTTATCTAGCTATTTGGACTCTAATTGAGCAAAGCATCGATCAATGTAGGCCTTGCTAGCCATAAAAATTTATTGGAATAAGTCAGGTTGAGGATGAGGTTGTGGTGGGATATATAAGGTAAGGGCTTGGGAAACTAGGGGTTTAGGGTTTTTGGGTGAGGTAGGAGGTGAAGAGGGTGGCTGTAAGGGTGTGAAGTAGAAGGTTCATCTTGAGGTGGAGAGAAAAATAACAAGGGAGGGGATTCTAGGTATGTTTGGAAAAGTTTCTCCTAAGGGTGAGGGCTATGGAGGTTAAGGAATTGGAGGCAAAAAGAATGTACAAAGGCACGAATAGGAGTATCTACAGCACCGAGAATTCTGAAGTCTTCAGAGGAGTCATCCTTGTTAGGCACAACCAGCCAATCATCAAAATAGAAGGTCTTCAGTTCCTTCAACAAGTGAGAAGTACCAATGAACGTTGGGGGTCCAACTTCTCTTGAAGAGTAAGGTAACTGCCTAAATCTTGGTGACTATGGATCTAAAGATTTTATCTCCATAGTTAACGTGCATCTTTTTCATCTAAAGAGCCTGTTAACATCTTCTCATGTAGGTACAAACAAGTACCCATAGAACAACATCTAATGGACGATTCTAAGTTGCTTGGCAAAAAGGCAGCTAGATTTCTAACTCATAGCTCCTTATACTTGTTATCAAACACTGGAAGCCTCAGATAGATCCTATTAGGTTGAATCATGACCTTGGTAGAATACTTTATAACCAATGAGGGAGGCATGATGTGTTGTATTCTTAGCTCAAAACTTCCTTCAATGTGCTTGGACAATAGATGATCTTTTAGTTTTGCAAAAATAAAAACTAGGAGTTAAGACGTCCAAAGGAGTAAACTTCAAATCTTTGGGAAAGATTTGAATCTAGACAAACTCTAGTATCCTACTTCTACATAATTCTTCTCCTTCTTCCTTAATAGGAATATAATTTTGTTGAGCTCTGAGATGGTTGACACTAATAGAGGGATATTTTATGAGGCTTGGGTAGGTTCGCCTTTGTGTATGGGTGGGAGGTAGAGAGACATAAAGAGGGCTAAGACAGTTTGAGATTTGGCTATGGGGTAGAGGAGTAAGTTGTAGGGGTGAGTATATAGCTAAGTGTTGGTAAGAAGGTGGAGGAACAAGTTCATACATATATGTAGGAGGGTATTCTAGTCTAAGTAGGAAGGTTTCTTGTTCTGATTGTTGTAAGAAAAGAATATGTCATTCCTTTATGAGTTAAGAGGTAGGGATAGGTTGATCTTCTGTGGTGTCCAAAAGCATTTTGAGAGCAGGATGTATGAGTGAAGGGGGCTAAGATTAAGGATGAAGTGTTTTGATTTTCAAGTATTTATTTTTTTAGAGAGGTCTATGGTGTTTGAGAAAGGGTGTCTAGGATGGTGATTGGTTCAAGTTCAATGTTTTGTGATGGTGGGATAAAGGAGAGAGGGGTAGGTGAAGATGGTTTGGGGTATGGACGTTGAGGTGTAGATTTGAAGCATTTACCTTTTGGAAATGTTGTCAAATCTATAGGGTTGGAGGGCTTTGCACCATGTGGTTCCTTACCTAGTGCTTTTTTCTTGATCCTTGAGATTAAGGGGACCTCATCATCATCTTCTTCTTCAACCACTAGAGCTGGTCTAGATTCAACAACTACCTCTTCGTCATCATATGAGGTAGGTAGGATCAGCTTCCTCTTCTTCATAAAGGCTTTGGTAGTCTTGGTGGGTAGAGCCAAGCATTTGGGCATTGACTTTTTGGATGCTATAGCAAACTCAACTTTTGTTGACTTGACATCAATAGGTGTTATCATATTTATGGGAATAATATTGTTTCTCCCAAATCTCTATTGTTTGAATGAGTGGTCATACTTTTCCTGTTATGTTGTGGGCAAGCCATAGAAGGCATCCAACACTTTCTGATCTAAGAAAATCTTGGTAATTAGGGCTGAATGAGTTATATGGTTCTTCTTGGATCCTTTGCCCTTCAAATTCATCCTCAAGTGTGAAAAAAGCAAAATTGGGAGGTTGTATTTCTGTATTGTGACCATGCAGAACAAAGCAAACCGATGCATGTCTGATAGGTGATCCTTCAAGCCAACCTTGTGAAGGATTCCTTTGTTGAGCATCTGTTGAAAGATGCGTGCTTTGTCGTGCATCTTGTTTAGGGCACATAGCCCTTCAATATCTAGTCTTAGCATGGTGTCTTCTATAGTAGACATGCCACCATGGGTAATCTCCCAACTTTCCCAAGTTATCCTTAGTGTTTAAAATAAAACATTTACATCCAAAGGGGTGAAAATAATATATGTTGGGTTGTCTACCTTCCACAATTCATAGGGAGTCTTTTCCAAAATGGGGCTAATATATACTCTGTTTTACATATAATAGGCTATATTAATAGCTTTTGCCTAGAAGAATTTGGGAGAATTAAAATGATTCAACATGGTTCTAACCATCTCTTGAAGAGATTTGTTTTTCCTTTCCATAACACCATTCTATTGAGGCATTCTTGGACAAGAAAATTTATGAAGAATTCCTTGTTCTTCACAGAATTGTTGAAAGTTTTCATTTTCAAATTCTCCCTCATGATCACTTCAGATAGAGGCAATGATAATACCTTTTTTCATTTTGAACACATTTACAGAATACAAAGAAGACTTTGAAAGACTCATCCTTGTGGCCTACGAACATAGCCTATGTCCAAGTAGCCCCTAGGAGGTCTATTGACCTTACCACTTGGGTTTGCATTTACATTCCTTACACAATTGTTTCATTAAATGATGCATGATGCGGTTCAATTAATTTATTGTTTTCTCTTGTCGTAAATTAGGCTAATGAGGACTATTCTCATCCCTTTAGGCCTAGGTACCTCATCCACGACCCATCACATATTCAAAACTTTGACTGATGAGGACCATTCTTACCTCTCTGGGCCTAGGTACCTCATCCACGACCCATCACACATTTTTGTGAGTATCATTTTGGCCCCTCCCAAGCTAGGTTACTCATAGAATAAATGTCCTTTGGGGTCATTCTCATCTCTCATATACTAAGTCACCCTTCTCATTTACCCTTACTACTCATTAGCCATTTTTATATCACATATTGTTATTCTCAATACAATTTTAATAATCACTACACGTTTTTATATCACATATCGTTATTCTCAATACAATTTTAATAATCACTACACATTTTTATATCACATATTGTTATTCTCAATACAATTTTAATAATCACTACAATGTATTTTGCATAAGCACACAGGTTCATAGATAGTAACAAAAAATCCTACAGCACAAATAGGATAGCACGAGCATACTCTCATTAGCATGAGCATGCCTAATCAGCGTGACTCTGCATAGTCATGCACAACCTATACAACCTGTTCTTCTTGAGCATGGCTATGCTAAACAACCTACTATCGAATTTTCCTGGATTTTCACCTGGTATTTTGAATCTAAAAGGAAGCCTATGATTTTTCTATGTTTTGCATACACAACCAATTTCCCACAATAAATTCCATAAACAATATAGCAAGAAACCATAATCTCTAATAAACATGAAACTATAACCTTTAGGGAGCCCAACCCCCTTCAAAGGACACCAAGAATAGACAACTTTGGGATTTAGGAAAACCCTAAACCCATGACAACAAGGTTAAGAGTCTTATAGTATATTAACTAAAAGAGACAAAAAAATGATAGGGATAAGACACCATAACAAACAACTAACACTTTACTTATCCTAGAGGCAGTTAAACACAAGCATTTCAAATACAAGAAATAAACAAAAAAATGACTAAACAATATGTCAGTTGACAAAGACAGTTAAACACAAACACTAAATAGGGTTTAGGGTCAACCCCTCTACCCACACTCATACCCATGCCCCTTAGTGAGATTTCTCACTCCCCCTTACTTGGAGAAGTGTAGACATAGAAAATGCGTTTCTTAAGGTCGTTCTTATTATTCTTTAGGGTTTCCTCCAAAGGTTCTCCTTGGTGAATAACTGCCTTAGCAACAAAGATCTTTTTAGTTCCTATATTGCTCCTTTATATAACCCCAAAATGAGCCTCATAGCTTCTTGTGATAGCCCATGTGATACTCAAACAAAGGATCCTACCTCTCTTTGTATAAGAGAAGGAGAGGGTGTATAAGCTTATATTGCCCAATGTAGGACTTAAGTTATCCCACTCCTTTATATAGGAAAAGGTGAAGTATGAGTTTATGTTGTCCGATATGGGACTAAAGCTTTTACTATATTTAAATAGCCTATTTTCTTGATTTAATTAATTAAAACTCAATCTATATTTCTCCTAAAATATTATTTATTTAAGTATTTCAATAGATTGTGTTTTAATCCTTAAGAAAATAAACATTATCAATGGAGGAAAATTGATGCTTATCAATGTTTCCTACACCAATAATCTTACCTTTCTGATTACTTATGAAGCTAACTCATCCTCTTATCTTTGATCTTGAGTCTTGGAACATAGACTTTTCTCCTATCATATGACTTGAGCAGCCATTGTTCAAGTACCATAACTAGTGTTTCCTTCCTATTGTTAAGCAGATCTACAACAGGAATGATCATATTTTTAGGTACCCAAATTTTCTTGGGTCCTTTCTTGTTAGTCCTTAATGGTTTGGACGATTCTTTTGGACACTCTCTATAGTCATAGGACATGTGTCCAAACTTTCTACAATTAAACAATGAACTTTTGATTTATCTCTTTTATTTCCTTTTTATTGTCAAATCCTAAGCCAGATTTGATTTATCTCTTTTATTTCAATAATCTTAGTTTTGGCCTTTGAACAGGGGAGGTTTGTTAACAACATGTCCTTCATTTTCCATTGCTTTGTGGATCTTTTCCCATACATTGTAAAATGCTTAGCCCCTAGAAGATGAGCTATGATACCAATTGAAGAGACAAGTAACACACAAGAAGGGGGATTGCATTGTGTGTATGATTTTAGAAAGCTTTTCGCAAAATCAAATGATACATAGCAAAGTTTTAAATCACTGTCCAAAAGGATTATCTAAAGAGGTGCAATAAATAAAAATGATAAGGTAAGAGAGAAAGACACATAGAATTTATCTTGTTTCACTCTTCCAATAGAGTTATGTCTAGTCCCTTCAACACTAAGGATTTTCTACTAAGTCTAACTGACTTATAACCAAATATTATCTACCTCTTCAGGTATTGCACCCCTTATAATCTTCCTAATTACAAGAAAACTCAAGTATTCTTTGTTCATTAGCCTCTTTAGTCTATCTTAACAACTATATAAAGATTTTACAGAAACTAACTCTCATAGTAACTGTACAGCAATACAAATCAAATAAACTTAACTTTGTCTCACAAAGTAAGCTTTATAAAGACTTTTCTAACTATTGTCCAAAGAGTGTAAGAAAGTGTTTTTCGTGTATTTGCTTGTTCTCGTTTTTTTTTGTTTTGTAGCATTCGAGCTTGATCAATCCTTTTTATAGGCATGTAGAGTGATGAACATTGCTCTTGCATGAGAAGTGGTAACTTTAGCATTAAATTCCCAAGATTTCTTGTTGCTATACTTCTATAGAGGTTCCTCTTTTTTTGAAGATAGAGAAAATTTGTGTTAGAAAAAGTTATTTTTCTCTCTACTTGACGTGTTGCCTTCTATTGATAAGGGATGATCACGTTCTCAACACAGTGCGTTAGGTACAACAAAAATTTTGAACATTGTGTAATGCTTATAAGATTGTATATGTATAAAA
Source organism: Mucuna pruriens (assembly GCA_025330945.1). Taxonomy (NCBI): domain Eukaryota; kingdom Viridiplantae; phylum Streptophyta; class Magnoliopsida; order Fabales; family Fabaceae; genus Mucuna; species Mucuna pruriens. The sequence continues at coordinate 883,501 of JAENHJ010000170.1, read as the reverse complement.
GGAATCATGAGATATGATAAGCATTTTAAATAACACTTTACGCTTATAAAGAAAAACTTTATGTTAAGAACATTGCACTCGTTCTTTATTGAACATTCTCTTTTTTGGAAAGTGAGCTCTTCTTTTAGATGGTGAGCTCTTCTTTGGGTGACAAGCTCTTCTTTGACTGACAAACTCTTTTTTTTATGCATATGATAAACTTATATATTGAATAAGTTTTTCCTAATGGATACATGCCAAAAATTAAGCTCAATAACCTATTGTTCTTTTGAAAGTTAGAGAATACTGGTTAAATATAAGATATAATTATTTAACCATAATGTTTATTATTATTACAACTCTTAGATTGTTTTGGATGCATAGACTATTGTTTTAACATAAATTAATGTTAACTTATGGAAAAATTTATTTCATTTTTTTTCTTATTTTTCTCTCCTAAAATACTTATAAAATTTTTTATCCAAATAGACCCTTATTCTACAAAAGTGTCCGTAGTGCTATAGATAAGCCGAAAGAGAAAGACATCGATCTTGAAGGTGGTAATGTTAACGTATCAATTGTGTATTTAAAAGAGCAAGAGTTTATTTACTGTTAGATTAGAGTGAATGGTACAAAATGCATTTTCTTTATTTCTTTAAACTATTTTAAAGTTGTGCTAGACATAATTAAGATTTGGTTTCGTCTCCCATGAAAATGAATGAATAGAAAACAGAGTTGTGGCATATTTTCTTTAATCACCTAAATTTCTTGTTAGGTTATATTCCTAGGGATCTAATATAGAAAAATTATTACATAATTTGAGACTACTATAAAAATCCTTCTGGGATAAATAGTTAAAATTTAGACTTAAATATATTTTAGGTTCTTATAAATAAGGTCATATCTAGTTTTAATTTTTACAAATTTTTTTTTGTCATTTTTATATCCTAACATTTTCTTAGTGTCATTTCTTAGTATTTATCACTACATCTAGTTAATTTAGTGCTCACATAACTATCTAAATGAATAATATTAATTAAGGTAAGAAAAATATTTTAAATTAAGATAATTACATATTATTTAGTTTTATAATTTATTTTTAATATATTATGAGCAATAATTTTATTATTTTTGTATTTTTCAACTCACTTATTTATTTTGAACATTTTTTTAAATTATAATTTATTTATAAATTTATAATTTAATTTTAATATATTTTTTATGTTATTTTTATATTTCAATTGATTAATTTTGACTTATTGTAATATAGTTTACTTTTAATATATTATATTTTAATTTATTTTTCCTTTAGAGATAAAATTATTTCTTGAGATATATTTTAAAAAATAAATTATATTACAATAAGTCAAAATTAATAAATTAAAATATAAAATAACATAAAAAGTAATATATTAAAATTAATTTATATTTTTAAAGTACAATATTAAAAGTAAATTAGTTAATTGAAAAATATGAATAATATTAAAAGAAATAAAATCACTATACATAATATATTAAAAATAAATTATAAAAAGTAAATAATATGTAATTACCTTATTTATATAAAATAATAAATATTATTCATTTTTACCTAGAAATAATTTAACTATCTTAATTTAAAATATTCTTTATTATTTTAATTATCTACATTAATATTATTCATTTTTAGTCATCTAACCAATAAACTAATTAGAGTTAATGATAAGAATTAAAAATAATATTAAAAACTATCATAATCTATTTTTTTTATAAAAACTAAAACTAGATAGAGTAATATTTGTTGAGATGTAAAATATATTTAAACTTAAAATTTATTAATTATTTTTATAAATTAAAAATATATATATTACGTGTCGCATAAATATTAATCGACTATAAATACATATTCCTAGTCAATCATCTAATGATTTCTCCTTTATGCGAGTGATAAGAAATCTTCTTGCAATGAGGGATAAGAAATGACTAACAATAAAGCCATTGGGTAGTGTTTTGCTTGTACTAAATTTGCTTTTCTTTGTTTGGACATGCAAGTCTATACAAGCTATATAACTTGGGTGAAGAAGTGCCAAATTCCAGTTTGCAGCTTAAGAACTTTGAATTTATTGTGCTTGTTGGTGCTGCTGCACTGTTCTATTCAATCCCAATATAATTTTTTACTTGGAAAAGGTTGTTGGATATACTTAGACAAGCGCTGCAGAGTTAGTTGATATGTCACTTGCTAGCCTCTCAGTTCAAATAGAGCTCGGTTAACAAGCAAGCGTTAAACCAACTATACCGATGTGTGATATATTAACGTGTATTGACACTGTATAATTAATTGCCTTGGTTTGATCCTAGCACTACCCTAAATAGTTCCCCCAATATAATAATCTAAATTATGCCAGGTTCAACATTATCATGGCTTCAATTCTTGTAAAATTAGTAAACTGTTGTTCTATTGTTGATGTTAACATTGCTTTTTACAAAATTCTGTTTATGCAAGAGTAGTATGGAACTTACTATTTCTTTCATAACATTTGAACGTAAATAATATCTAAAATAAAGTATATAAATAAAAATAATCATTATTTTATAAATTAATTTTGTGAAGTTGGATTAGGAATGTTTAAATTCAAAATTCAAAATGATTTTAAAGTTTATCTTAATGATTGTTGAGCCAATCAAGTCACTCTTTATTAATCATTATTGGATTATTCACAATTATTTAGAATTGTAAATTTCATATTTGAAATATTTAATCTTCTATTGAAGGAGTGTTGGAGATCTAACATTGACTAATAATAAATAAAATATGAGTGGAAGTAACTATAATCTTATAAAGTAGTTTTTGAGGATTGAGTTAAACAAAAACTCAAATTCTAATAATGTTAAACATCATTTGAATCATTATTATTTTCAATATTATATATTTATTAGAAAGTACTCCATGGTTGAGACTTATTTAATTAGTTGGACACACCAAACTAGTATAAGGAGAAGTATTTTTATAATAATTCATTATCTATCATCAATCAATTTATTACGCAAAGTTCTTCTATGATTTTCTTTTTTATTATCTTGAACTTTATGATATTTGATCCCAACAAGTTTAAATATCTTGTATCCCATCTTAATTTTCTAATATGACATAACAGCTCTCTCATGGAGAATGTAATGATTTCACTATAAGAGAAGAGAAGAAAGAGATGAAAATTGAAATTGTGATAGTTGGCTATTTGTATGAGTAAGAAACTTGAAGAAGATTGAAGAAACAAAGGATCTGATCTCCAAATGGAGCAATTTCTTTCGTAGATGATTGATTTTCTCTTGAGAAGCTTGATTCAACGACAACTTCCTTCCCACAATATCCGTCACCTTGATTTTTCCTTTTTCTTCTTGCTTCTTTTACCGTTGGCTCCTTCTCCGCCATTTGCGTTTGTATCGAATAATGCAGCTTCATCGGAGCAATGGCAGAGTTCCTCTGCTACAACATCTACATCTTTGATCCCAATGGATTATCTATTTATCATCTACTTATGGTTGTGTTCGAGAGGATTGAGCAGATCGATCTTTCGTAAGCGAACACCCCACACTAACCTCGGTGCTAATGACACAAACGAAGATATTAACAACCCGAAAAGATGGGTCAAATTTTGGAGACATCGTTATTGCACGATCAAAGTGATTTTGTTATCAGCTCTCAAAAGCACTCTTTCTTCTCTTTCTTCTTTTCATATTTTCTCAAATATCAAATACTCTTATCACCTTTGTGAGAAAACTAAATCCTTCCCCCTCTTGAGTTTCCCCAAAATCCCCTACTCTATTGTGTATGCCACAACACTCACAATATAGGAAATTGCATACCTCAAGAAATACACAAAATCAAGGCTTCCAAGTGAATTCCCAGCTCAAACAATGATACGCATTGATCATTGCAAGAGCGTCATCGCTCGTGTTGTTCAGTAAGGAACCAACAAATTCATCATCAATTACCGAGACGCTAAGGAATATCTTTAAGAAAATCCATTATGGCTTCAAGACATTAAGGCTCAACCAATTTCTCTTGGCATTATTTGTGCCTTGTTGAAGGTGAGTGAATATCATGAGGCTATTGAGGTGTTGTTTGTCATTGTGAACGTTAAGCCACAACTATTGGTGGGTTCTCCAGGATTAATGGGCTTCTAACATGCAGAATCTGTTGGGCTTTAGTCTGTTTGTTATTTTTTCTGTCCAATATTAGTATTTGTAAAGAAGGGTTATTTTTACACGTTTTCTTTTTTCTTTTTTTTTTCTTGTAAATCAAGCTTATTGTGGTAATACCACTTATGAGTTTGGGAAGGATGTTAAATTGGATAATTATTATTTTCAATTGTATATATTAATTAGGAAATAATTTATAGTTAAGATTTGCTTAGTTAGTTAGTCACATAACACTAATATAAATAGGAGTATTTTTGTAATCATTCATTATTTATCGTCAATTAATCTATTATATAATGTTTTTTTATGGTTTTCTTCTCATCTACTTTGAATTCTACTATGTTTGTCTTCAAATAAGTTAGAGTAACTTGTATCTCATTTCAATTTTCTGACAAAATTTATTATTTCTTTTAGAATATTTAAAACAAACATTTATATGTTTCAAGACGGCCCTCAACGCTAAATTTTTGAAAACTATGTTATTAGAATTTTCTTTGGAATGATTTGTATATATTAGTTAATTAAGTTATGACAATTGTTGTTTTATTACACAAATTTGGGTTAAGAATTTTTATAGATTCGTTACATGCATAAAATGTTTATTTTAGTGTATTCATGGGATTTTTCAAGAGAAATTGTAAGACACCCATGTAAATTTTAAGGGTTTTGGAACAGTTGATTTTTAGATTAATAGAGGGTCTCTTTTTTTTTTTGTATTTTATATCTTTCTTCTAGTGTTCAAAAATCATTTTTGAAAATAAAAATTATAACATAAATAAAAAACAAAAACGAAGAAAAGTTGAGCCTAGCTTGTACAGCCACATGATGGACATGGAATTGAACTCGGCCTAAGACGGTGTTTGTAAAACAACAATTAAATAAAGCAAACCAATTACATAAAACGGTAAAATAAATAAAATTAAAAACAAAAGAGAATCATTTGAACCTGGAAGGTGCTGAATGTAGTATGACAAAAAAGAGAAGAGGTTTTCTCTCTTATGCAGCTAGCCGGACTAGAGTTTTTGAAAATCAACAATGGCGAGCAGTGGGTGAATTAGTTTAGGGAGGATGGGGACCATGCAAGTCTGTGGATGATGTTTGGTGATGCATAATGGTGAGTTGAGATGATGTGGGTTGGGCTTGCAGATGATATTGGTTGTGGGCATATGTTGCAATGTTGGTTCAATGGATTAGTCTCTAAAAAATTCTTGAACTTTTGTCTTCCAATTGTTTATGTAGAATTTTTATTGAGATTTATTCAAGAGATTGACCTCTCTCGTGTCTCAACATATGTTTAAATATTATTAGTATTTTATAAAAGTAAACACTAAATTCAATACATTGATCCAATTTAGTACCTAAAAAAATCATTGAACATATGTTTAAATATTATTAGTATTTTATAAAAGTAAACACTAAATTCAATACATTGATCCAATTTAGTACCTAAAAAAATCATTGAATAGTTATTTAGGATTACAATGTGTAACATTTCAATCCTTCATCCATTTTAGGTAATATTTTCATAGAAAAATTTGAGTTACAAGTAAAATTCTATTTTGGAGACTTTATTGATACATATTTACCTTTTAAAAAACTAATTATGTACCAAAAAATAGAAAGAAAAATGACTTAAGGTTAAAGTTTTTCATATTTATAATTTTGAGAAATTAAATAAGTGTTTACTCATTTAATGATAATGATGATAACAATGACGATGACGATAACGATAATACTTTTGTAAAGTTATTCTTGTCATTTCCTATTAATAATTTATGTCCCACGTGTTGTTGTTATCGTTCTCAATTTAAAAACTAACAAAATTTTCTCACTCACGTAAATCTTGTCCCAAAATCCTATCATATCCTACTTTTTCAGTTTTGCATCTTTGAACATAAGTTGAAGGTTTAAAATCGAAAATTTATTTCCAAAACATAAATAATGATTAACTCTCAACTTGAGTCATCATTTATGTTTATGGATAATAGAAGTGTAAAGATATGCCTTAGATACACTTATGGAATAACAATATATGCAAAATAAAATGCATCTTGTATATTTCAATTTCATTTGGCAAGCTTCTTTAAGTGTAGTTCTACCGTATTTCCTTTCTATCTATTATATTCTAGATTGTGTTGCCCAATATAGCAAAATAGACCACCTTGGTCTAAAAGTAATGGTCAATCCAAATTGTTAGTTGAAATGTTAACCAAAGTCAATCACAATACAATTCAAGTTCAAGGTAATCTCAATACATATTGAAATAAGAGAATACACGTTAATTTGAAGTAAATTGCTAGAGTTTTTCTTTAGAATAGGTGAAAATGCCTACTCAAGGTCCTTATGCCTTATGCTAAGCAATCTAATCCATCTCAAGCACCCTATAAATATAGCTAACATAAATAATTCTAGGTACATATTTATTATCTACTATTACTCTGTCAAAATCACTATTGATTTAAGCATTATAGTGCCTTTTGCAAGTATCCAATCCATCTTTACTACATCTCAGTCTTACTAGGAGGAGACACCATTGTAGCTCATCTTTGACCTTGGTCAAAGTTAAACTTGCGTCTCAATTAGAGGTGACTTCAAATACCTCAAACATAACATTGTATCCATATGTAGGTGTAACATTAAGTTTTGTTTTATGTGATTAATTCACTTTTGTCATGGTGGCTTTTATCAAATTAAAACTAAAGCTAATTATAGTATAGATAACCCTAGGTTATTCTTCTCAAGGACACAATGTATTCAATTATGCCTAATACAGGATCAGAAATTCATGTAGGTAGCAGAATTGTGTAGGAATGTAGACTTACTCTCGACTAAATACCAAGTTGCCTTCGGCGAGGATTCCGACTTGCTCTCAGTAGGGATCAGTTCAACTTCATCTCGGTAGAGATGAATTTGCCATGATCTCGGCTAGAGTGTAATCAGTCAACTTCAGCCTTTATGTGATATTTACAAAATCATCTCGACTAGTCTTAGACAGAGGTGGCTGAGAACATAAACAAGGGGATTGAATGTAAAAGTATGACTGAAAGCAAACTAATCTAAGGAAATAGTAACAACTAAGCTAATTGTAATTACTATATCAATTCACAGGTCAACAACACACAGTGTAGCTCCTTAATGATTCACATGCAACTCCAAACCAACCTAAAATTACGACAACCGCCAAATATTCGTTCATTGTCTAGCTGAGGATTTACACAACCGTAACCTCACAAGTCGACAGGGAGTAAGCACGTGGTTGATCTAAGGTATCCCTAACTTGTTGTTAGATTGGTTCCAACCAGCCTAATCCAACGTGCTCTACTCTTACATTTTCACAAACATGGCTATGATACTAACAAGAGAAAATTAATAGAACATGAGTTACATATGGAAAGTAGATGTGGAACGTAACTATATATTGAAAAACATGTTATTGATACATGGTTTAATACATGAAATGGATGAGAATAACTCAACCTCCTTTGCCGGTAGTGACCCTGGTGGAGACTGCGGTGGTTCACCTGAATTGATCCAATCCTTGAAGTTTCATTCTATAGACCGCACCGGCTATACCAGTCGATCACCTCTAATAGCCTCCGCCTCAGACTCAGAACCCGCACCTCCTCAACTGATTAGACGCCATATTGAGGAATCGTGCACTACCATGCAACAATGGAGTAAAGTGAAGAAGATGAACAAAACGAGAGATTAGGAGTGAATGTTCGTATGTATCAACCCCCCAAACTGTACCTTGCGTTCTTCTTTTATACATTTCCTTAGCTTGTAACGGAAGATTTCCAAAAGCTTCTACCCCTAACGATTATGTAACTAACTAACTAATGGTTCATAATAGAATAACAGTCTATCTAACTGTAGCTTCCAGAAGATTCCAACTTGATAACTTCCTGCGGTTGTCACTGTCTTCCTGTAACCTTTCTTTGTGTGCCACGTGTTCAAGGATTGCTGGAGCTAGTCTTATTGTCCGAAGCAAATCGTACTTCTGAGGTTTAGAGTCAGTCGGCTGTGCTGTGCTAATGTTGGCCGACTGGGAGTTAGGCTTGGACTTAGGTTTGGATGAACCGAGTCCTCAGCTGCATCCGACACAATGAACATTTGATTAGCCAATCTTCTTATATTAACACAGATTTGTATCTTTCCCATTTCTAGACCAATGAATTGAATCTTAGCTAATATGAGTTTCTTAGTCATAAATCTCGTTCTATTGCGCCTATCTTAAGACCTTGTATGGTGGATAAAATATGACTTATCAGATCCCCACACTTACACTTTTACACTCCTGGGAAAAATCAGACACAGATTTATTTCATGGAAGACAGAAAATTTCTACTGCGAGGACTAGCTGCAATTTAATCAAATTTGAAATTCTTAAGTTTTGCTAAGCTGAATAAGCATGCATTCATCCCAGAGTCAAGTTTTTCAATCAATTCATGACAGAATTTTCCTCATCCATAGTAAACAGGAAACTTCAGAATTTTCAAAGTTCAACCAAGAATGATAGAGCTTTTGTTCTCACAATAGGTGTGTGCTCTCAATTTCTCAAGTGTTTTAGGTTTGTATTTACTCTTTGAACACTTTATATAACTAGCACTACCACTGTTTTGACTAGCCTCTCCTTTTTACTTCTTTTAGAACACATGCAATTGTGATCAATAGGACTTTCATTAAGCTTGTAACGTGGCCAGGGTGAAGGTAGGATAAAGGAGAAGGGAAGTAGGGTTAAACAATCAAGGAGAAGAGAGGAGCAATGGGGAATAAGTCCTTCTGTATGAGGAATATCCCCTTAGACACTGCCAATCTTAGCATGGTATTGAAGACCAGTCATCAAGAGTGTCACTTGGTCTCGGCTTTGCATTAGAGACCTGTTATCGTGTTGGTATCGGCAGTGTTTATTTTTCCCTGCTCTAATCTTTCCTTTTCACTTTTGTCATTTCTTTGTATCTTATGTTATAGTATTTTTTTCTGCAATCTTTTATTTTGTTTCTCCTTCTCCCTTTTTTTCTTTTCTTTTTTTTTCTTTGATTTCAGCCTACATTCTTTCCCACATTCTTTTTCTTTCTTTGATTAGCCGACTGTTTTCCAAATGTACCACTCTCGCAATGTCCCAAGGTATTACCCCCACACTTATTTGAGACTTATTCCCAAAACAATTCCAAAGCTCATCCGATCCCTAAGGTTGAGGTTTTTCATGGTTTTCCAGCTTCTGCTTGTAATGAGTTTATTTAAAGAAAAGGTTTTATAGGCTTAAAAAGGGTGACAAGGGATTGATTTTGCAAGGTAGGTTTATTTGGTTTAGTGGTTGTTAGAAAAATGACCTAGATCATATCACTTATGCACATGAAATAAGGAGTATTAGGAGAGTCAAGGCAAAACCGGGAGTAATCCAGCACAAAGGTGCAAATTCACACCAGAAAGAAGAGAATGGCAAGACTTGCAGCCATTACTTATTTACAAGGCTCAAAATATCTCACCCGGTTAATTTGTTGCTCTTTCACTAATGCTTTTCACTAAAAATTTCCTCAGTTGCTCATCTTCCTAAGGATGAAAATTTTTCTTACCATGTAAAGCTGGAAACCTTTTTCCAGAATTATGCACTACCTACCTTTGCTTCTTCCAACCTATTGATTTCTAATTGACTTTCTGCAGTATGGTCTTCTCAATTGGTCAACAAAAGTTTATTATTGAAAATGAAAACAAACAAAGAATGAAGTAAAATAAAAAATCAAATAGGAGCAGGGAATTATAAAGATAATACTACTTAACAAGAACAAAACAAAACCAAAGAAGAAAACAAAAACATACAACGAACAACGAAAACAGAATAAAAAAAAGTAAATGGAGTCGGCCAGAAAATAGAAAAGAGTTGGCCAGACTCGTCCAAGCATGGAGTTTTAAGTTGGATTAAAAGCAAATGAGTTAAGCAAACTTGACACCAGGCTATATATCCCCCACACTTAAATCATGCATTACAACAATGTAAAGGGATTGGGAAAAATTTGGGAAGGGGTGTCGTCTAGTGTAGTTGGTTCCAGCAAAGAGATGTCATCCACTTTCTCCACTATTGGAGTAGAACTTTCATAGAAATGCTTTAGTTGGTGCCCGTTGACCTAGAAGGTTTTATTATTGGCTTCATCTCGTGCTTCTACTGTACCATTAGGAAATACGTTAGTAATAACAAATGGTCCGTCCCATCTAGAGCGGAGCTTATCGGCTATGAGCTTTAAGCGAGAATGGAATAAAAGCACCTTTTGGCCGATTTTAAACTCTTTTCTCAAGATCCTGTTATCATGAAATTTTTTTACCTTTTGCTTATAGATCCTTGAGTTTTCATAGGCCTTCAAGCATAATTCCTCCAATTCCTGTAACTGAAGTATCCTTTCCTTTCCGGCTTGGTCATAGGCCATATTGCACTTCTTCACAGCCCAGTATGCTTTGTGTTCTATCTCGGTCGGTAAGTGACATGCTTTCCCGAACACAATCCGGTATGGGGACATTCTTAGCGGTGTTCGGTACGCTGTCTTGTGAGGCCATAAAGCATCGTCTAAGAGTCGGCTCTAGTCCTTCTTGCTAGAATTCACCATTTTTAGTAAAATTTTCTTTATTTCCTTATTGAAAACCTCAGCTTGGCCATTGTTTTGAAGGTGATATGGAATGGCTATTCTGTGCACTGCTATATATATCTCGAGTAAAGACATAGCTATGTTGTAGAAATGAGTTCCTTGATCACTGATAAGAGCTTTTGGAACACCAAATTGGTAGAAAATTTTAGATTTTAAGAAATCCACAGTAGCTTTTGCATCATTGGTTCTGGTGGCTCTTGCATCCACCCATCTGGAAACGTAATCAACGACAAGCAAAATGTACAAGTAGCCATTGGAGATGGGGAGTGGCCCCATGAAATCAATACCCCACATGTCAAATATTTCACAGAATAGGACCGGTTGTTGAGGCATTTCATTTCTACGGCTTATGGCCATCCTGACTTTTTGACACTATTCGTAGGCCGAGATAAATTGGTGCGAGTCTCAAAAAATAGTGGGCCAATAGAATCCACATTCAAGTACTTTTCTGGTCATCCGGGTGGATCCATAGTGGCCGCCTCTAGGTGCAGAATGGCCAAAATAGAGAACTAATCGGATCTCAAAATCTAGAATACACCTACGAATAACACGGTCATTGCAACATCTCCAAGGATAAGGGTCATCCCATATATAATGCTTTGCATTGCTTTGAATCTTTTCTCTATAATACTTGGATGCACCTGGTGGAAATGTAGTAGCAACAAGGAAATTGCATATGTCAGCAAACCATGGTTGACTATGGGCTACCAGTAGAAATTGTTCATCGGGGAAGTCATCTCGAATAGGTACTAGGTCGACTTTTCCCTTAATGCGACTCAAATGATCTGCTACTATATTGTTGACACCCTTTCTATCTCTAATTTCAAGATTGAACTCCTGAAGGAGGAGCATCCACCGAATCAACCTCGGCTTTGCATCCTACTTCTTCAACAAGTACTTCAGTGCAACATGGTTAGAGAAGACTATGACTTTGGAGCCAAGAAAATATGCTCGAAATTTATCCAAGGCAAATATAATTGCAAATAGCTTCTTTTCCGTAGTTGTATAGTTCATTTAGGCTGGGTCCATAGTTCAAGATGCGTAAGCGATTACATGTGCAGGTTTGCCAGTTCCGACTCGTTGGCCTAAGACAACACCTAGCACCGAGTTGGAGGCGTCACACATTAACTCAAATGGCAGCTCTCAGTTTGGTGCTTGTAGGATTGATGTGGATGTTAATCTGGTATTCAGTTCCTCAAAGGCTTCTACACATGCTTCGTCGAAGACAAAACCCACATCTTTTTGAAGCAGTTTGGACAAAGGTAAGGCGATCTTGCTAATGTTTTTGATGAACCACCTATAGAAACCTGCATGTCCTAAGAAAGAATGTACATCCCGCACCAAGGTGGGTTTAGGGAGAGAAGTAATGACATCAATTTTTGCTTTGTCAACTTCGATCCCTCTATTTGATACCAAATAACCTTCCTTTTGTTACCATAAAGTGACATTTTTCATAATTCAAAACCAGGCTAGTTTCCATGCATCTTTTTAGCACGCGGGACAGATTACCGAGACATGCTTCAAAGGTGTTGGCATACATTGTGAAGTCGTCCATGAACACTTCCATGCATTCCAACAACAGGTCTGAGAAGATGCTGAGCATACATCTCTGAAATGTGCTTGGAGCATTGCAGAGTCCAAACAACATTCTGGTGTAAGCAAATGTGCTAAAGGGACATGTGAAGGTTGTTTTGTGCTGATCTTCAGGTGCTATATGTATTTGCATGTACCCAGAATATCCATCCAGGAAACAGTAATGAGACTTCCCGGCTAGTTTCTCTAGGATTTGATCTAAAAATGGTAAAGGGAAGTGATATTTGCGAGTTGCTTGGTTTAGTTTTCTATAATCGATACACACTCGCTAGCTATTCTAAATTTGTGTTAGCACCATCTCATCATGCTAATTCTTGGTGACTGTTATCCCTAACTTCTTGGGAACCACCTAAATCGGACTGACCTAGTTATTATTTGAAATGGGATAGATGATCCTGGTTGCAAGTAGTTTGGTCACCTCCTTCTTCATGACATCCAAGATGGTTGGATTTAATCTCCTTTGCTGTTGTCGAATAGGATGGGCTTCTTCCTCCATCATGATTCTATGCATGCAGATGGAGGGATTAATTCTTGGAAGGTCTTAAAGTTTCCACCCGATTGTTTTCTTGTGCTGCCGAAGGACTGTCAACAATTTCTCTTCTTGTTCCTGGTTGAGGCTGTTGGCTATAATGAATGCGAACTACTATTCTTGGTCCAAATATGCATATTTCATATGGTTTGGCAATGACTTTAATTCGTTGGGTGGTGATTATGGTGGAAGGGGATTAGTGATGGATCTTGGTTGGGGTAGGCCGACCAGATCCGATGTTGGCATTAGATTCGCCAGGTTAGTCTCTGCTTCGGTTTGCTTTCGGCCTTGAATGACCGAGTTGGTGTCAGCTCCTTACTGTAGTAGGCCGACTTGGTATGGAGTTGGCATTGGATAGGCCAAGTTGATGTTGGCCTCTGTTAGCTTTTGGTTTGGACTTACCGCATCCATCCTAGCATTTATTGCTCTCTTTGATACTACCGGTCTTGTGATCTCGGCAACTTGGAATCTTGCACTAATTGAGTATTCTGACTTATCCTCCATCCTGCATACCTAGTCAATAAGATCAGAAGAATCAATAGTATTCATCAGGTTAGCAAGGTTATTAACAAGGTTGCTGGAGTTAGGGTCGGTTTAGTGCTCCATTCATGTAGGTGGAGTCAGCATCACCCATCACATAACCTACACCTTCAAACATATCAAAAATTTCAACAAGTAATGTCATGTTATTACTGTTGGAGTCGAACTGGTTGTATTCTTCAACAAGATCATCAATCACATCCATACTGCAGAGTGAATGGTCTTCGGTTGGGTACCTCATTGCATCAAAAATATTGAACTGCACTAAATTGTCCCCGAATTCTATTGATAATGTCCCAGCATGTACATCAATCTTCGTCCTTGGTGTCATCAGGAATGGCCGTCCAAGAATTAAAGTAGACCCTTTTTCGGACAATTCGTCTTCCATCTCCAACACATAAAAATCTGTTGGAAAGATCAGGTCATTGACTTGGACGAGAACATCTTTGAGAATGCTGATAGGTTGTACCACACTTTGGTTTGCAAGTTGGATAACAACACTCATTGGCTCTAGATCTCCAAAGTTCAAAGACTTATACACTAATGCGGGCATGATGTTAATTGAGGCTCCTAGGTCCAACATGGCATCAGCGAAAGTATAGCCACCAATGGTACATGGGATTGAGAAAATTCTAGGGTCTTTGCGTTTTCTTGGCAGAGCTAGTTTTGTTCCCGTTGCAGCTTCCTTTTGAATGAACGCTGATAAAACACCTCCCACTTCGGTTCCTTCATTTAGTTTATTCCTCTTGTGTACGCAAAACTTTTTAAGAAACTTCACATACTTAGGAATTTGCTTGATGGCATCAAGGAGCAGAATATTGATTTCCACTTGTCGGAACATCTTTAGCAACTCTTCATTCGTTTTAGGTTTCCTGGCCGAGATGGTCTAAGTAGGAAAGGGTAGTGGGTTTGTCTTAGCCTGTTGTTGCACTCGGGAGTCAGCTTCTGGTTCAAATTCAATGTCAGTTGGGTTCAGCTTTGATTGTGGCGTAACTTGTAATTCTTTACCACTTCTCAACGTAACAGTGCTCACGTTCCCTCCCTTAAGATTCGAAATTGGTTGTGAGGGAAGGTTTCCTGAACTGACTGACTGTAGCTGACTGATCGAGTTGGCTAGTTGCCCAATCTACATTTTCAAATCATGCATTGTGGTATTCATATTCTGTTGAAATTTCATCAATTCTTCCATGGATGGTGAATTGTTCTGTTTCAGTATTTGTTGTTGTGGTTGTTGGAATAGTAGTGCTGGATATCTCAGTCTCGACTGTTGATAGTAATTATGATTTGGAGCCAACATGTTTGGTGCAAGTCCAGGTCTTGGGACTGGATATTGCCCTTGACTCGGATTCGACTTGTACTGTTGTAGCCTTCCAAATTATTGACCATCAAACTATCGAGTCTGGTATGGCTGTCGGCCGTACTGATTTCCACCTATTGCTCCAATGAGTTCAACATTATCCGACTCGATTTCCTGTAATGTGGGGGCACATGTCAATAAAGTGCTCCATTGAAGTGCAAATGCCGCAAATCCTCATTTGTGAAATTTGTTGATGCTGGCTGACCGCAAGTTGCCTCACCAACGATGTTAACTCGGTCAGTTGATTCTCTATTCTTAGATTATCAACCGTGCCAACTTAGTTCACCGCCTTGTTAGTGATGGCTCCCTTGATTTCGAATTGTTGTGTATTACTTGCCATGTTCGAAATCAGGTGTCTCGCTGCTGCTGGTGTCTTATCCATTAAGGCTCTTGCACTAGTGGCATCAATCATACTTCGGTCCATCAACATCAAACCTTCATAAAAGTATTGGATCAGAAGTTGCTCACTGATTTGGTGATGTGGACAGGTCACACACAAGCGATTGAACCACTCCCAATATTCATGCAATGTTTTTCCTGCTTGTTGCTGGATTCCACAGATTTCTTTTTGGATAGCAGCCGTGTGGGAGGTCAGGGAGAACTTCTCCAAGAATGTATGCTTCATATCTCCCCAGGTATTGAAAAGAACAGGTTGTAGATACAGCCAATCCTTTGCTGCTCCATCCAAGGAGAATGAGAATGCCTTCATTTTGATATAGTCTTCAAGTATCCCTTGCAACCTCATTGTTGAGCACACCACGTGGAATTCTTTTAGGTGCTTATGCAGGTCTTCACCTGCAAGACCATAAAATTTTGGCAACAAATGTATTAGACCTGACTTTAATTATGATTGTGCTGGCTCCAACTACGGATATTCAATACACCAGGGTTGGTACACCACATCTGGTGTGGCTAGCTCCTTCAACGTTCAGTCCTGGTTGTCCATTAGCTCTTGTTGCTGGGAATTATTCAAACTAGAGAAAGGGTTAGTTGTAGAAAAATCAGAAAAATCTGTAGTATCAATGGTAGAAACATTGTTTTCAGAAGTCAAACTAAACACTATTTTCAGAAGTCAAACTAGTATTAAGGATACTATTCATACTTACCACAGTGTTCCTAACCTTCCTTATCCTACGTAAAGTTAGTTCTATTTTAGGGTCAAGATCATACAGTATGTTAGCACTACTCCTAGTCATGCATTATTAAACAAAGAAATGAATGCAAGTACTATAATATTTAGGATGCAGAGTAAGAATTATGCAAGCGATGAAATACAATGTAGAAAACTATGCAAAAATAGTATTATGCAAAAGAAATCAAAAGCACTATGCTCTCTTTTTTTTCAAAGGTTTCCTTTTCCTTTCTCATACAACACACGCAAACTCTAAACACAGTCTAATACCCTCTAAGACAGACTCGGCATACCGAAATTTTATAAGCAACAATTATAACCTCAACTAAAAGAATGACAAATACAAAATATCAACCAATTTAACAAACAACAACTAATGTGAGAAACAGACTCAGTACATTAAGCAAACAAGTATGGCATTCTACAGACTCGGGATTCGTCATGAATTTGGATTCAGCGCATCAGGACACAACAGAATTTGTGTCCCCGACAACGGTGTCAATTTTGATAAGTTTGCTTTTGTTGTGGTGGCTTTTATCAAATTAAAACTAAAGCTAACTATAGTATAGCTAACCCTAGGTCATTCTTCTCAAGGGAAAAGTGTATTCAATTATGCCTAATACAGGATCAAAAATTCATGCAGGCAGCAAAATTATTTAAGAATGTAGACTTACTCTCAGCTAAATACCAAGTTGCTTTCGGCGAGGATGCCGAATTGCTCTCAACAGGGATCAGTTTGATTTCATCTCGGTAGAGATGGATCCGCCATGATCTCGGCTAGAGTGTAATCGGTCAACTTCAACCTTTATGTGATATTTACAAAATCATCACGACTAGTCTTAGACAGAGGTGGCCAAGAACATAAACAAGGGGATTGAATGTAAAAGTATGACTGAAAATAAACTAATCTAAGGAAATAGTAATAACTAAGCTAATTGTAATTACTATATCAATTCACAGGTCAACAACACACAATCTAGCTCCTTAATGATTCACGTGCAACTCCAAACCAACCTAAAATCTTACAACGACCACCGAACATTCGTCCATTGTTTGGCTGAGGATTTACACAACTGCAACCTCATAAGCCGATAGGGAGTAAGCACATGGTTGATCTAAGGTTTCCCTAACTTGTTGTTAGATTGGTTCCAATCGGCCTAATCTAATGTGCTCTACTCTTACGTTTTCACAAACATGGCTATGATACTAATAAGAGCATATTAATAGAACAGGAGTTGCATATGGAAAGTAGATGTGGAACGTAACTATATATTGAAAAACATGTTATTGATACATGGTTCGATACATGGAATGGATGAGAATAACTCAGCCTCCTTCGTCGGTAGCGACCCTGGCGGAGACTGCGGTGGTTCACCTGAATTGGTCCAAGCCTTGAAGTTTCTTTCTACCAGACTGCGCTAGCTATACCGGTTGATTACCTCTAATAGCCTCGACCTCAAACTCAGAACCTGCACCCCCTCAACTGATTGGACGCCATATTGAGGAATTCTGCACCACCAACCAACAATGGAGTGAAGTGAAGAAGATGAACAAAACGAGAGAATAGGAGTGAATGTTCGTATGTATCAACCCCCAAACTGTACCTTGCGTTCTTCTTTCATACATTTCCTTAGCTTCTAACGAAAGATTTCCAGAAGCTTCTACCCCTAACAATCATGTAACTAACTAACTAATGGTTCATAATATAATAATGGTCTATCTAACTGTATCTTCCAAAAGATTCCAACTTGATAACCTTTTGCGGCTGTCATAGTCTTCCTGTAACCTTTCTTTGTGTGCCACGTGTTCAGGGATTGCTAGAGCTAGTCTTGTTGTCCGAAGCAAATCCTACTTTTGAGGTTCAGAGTCGGCTAGCTGCGCTGAGCTAATGCTGGCCGACTGGGAGTCAGGCTTGGACTTAGGTTTGGATGAACTGAGTCCTCAGCAACATCTTGCACAATGAACATTTCATTATCTAATCTTCTTATATTAACACAGATTTGTATATTTCTCATTTCTAGACCAATGAATTGAATCTTAGCTAATATGAGTTTCTTGTCATAAATCACGTTCTATTGTGCCCATCTTAAGACCTTGTATGGTGGATAAAATATGACTTATGAAGGTGTAACATTGAGTTTTGTTTTATGTGACTAATTAAATGATTGAGTAATTATAAGAATAATTAAATTTAATTTTATTAGAAAAAGAATTAATAAAATGTTGTGTTGTGCATTGTCACAACCTAAATCTTGACCTACGGTTTATCCGGTTTAAGATCGGCCGAGACCGTCTTGGCCTCTCAACGGCCGAATCATTCTCGGCTGCCAGGAGTCGCCACCTACATTTTTCTCAAGAATGTAAGGAAACCTAGGGAAAAGCTGGTCTCGGATTAGAGCTGTGGGTTCGGGAGTTGGTTACACATCGAGAACACAAGGTGCCCCCGATGTGTCTATTGTAGGATAGTTACCCTAGGCTAGCTGTAAGGGATAGCGGAGTCACTTGTGTTCGGGTCTGTTGAGGTGTCTCAGGCTTAGGTTAGTGCGGGTTAGGCATTATACTGTATTAGGCTTTCCTTTTATTGGGGGTTTACGGTTTGACTTGATAGGAGTGTGCCCCCTATGCCTACGTACCTCGGCTTTAGAGGAATCAAAGTCAACGTAGTTCTGGGTTTCTAATAGGGTAGATGGGACTGGGTTAGCTGTAGGTTAATGTTGGTTTCTCATCGGCCGAGACGAACTCGGCCCCGAGAGGGGGAGGGGTTCTCCTAACAGGATGACTACCTGGCGGCAGGGTCAAACAATATTCTAATCCTAGCATGCAACATATTAATACTTAGGGAAAAAAGGAACCAACCTGGAATCAGGAGCGGGTAGGCTTTCCTTGTTTGTCGACCAGTATCTCTGTTTGCCCTTCAGCCTGGACTTGGAGTGCCTGCTTCTCCTGTTCTTGGCAATCGTCAGCTTTCCGTCTTTCTATTCTCCTGGTCTTTCCGCTGGTTTTCCATGCCCCTTACTCTTTCGCATTTGAGGTTTATATAGAGTTTTCCCAACCGCCAGGTAGTTGCCCTTGGGCTCCACATAGTGGCGGTTGTTGGGCTGGAAACCGAATCCGTTCTGCGTGGGGGTTAAGATTCACCTAGATATTTGGGCGACTCGGCCTTAACTTCACGCAATAGCCGGAGTAGACTCAGTCTCGTCTTCTGGTTTCAGTCTCGGATTTGACTAGGTCTCGAGACGACTCATTAGTGGTCTCGGCCCAGTCTTGGGTTGACTCTTAAGGGTTGTGGTCTCAGGTTTGACTAGGTCTTGGGATGACTCCTTAGTGGGTCTCGGCCTAGTCTTTGAGTTGACTTTTAGGGTTATGGCCCATTCTGAAGGGTTGGGTCCTGCAGGCTTGGGCCAGATAGTTTTGGGGTGCAACAATTGCCCCCTCTTTATTTGTGCTTATCCAAAGAAGGTAGTGATCCCTTTGGATGAGCATAAATAAAGAATCGGGACAAGTTTGACGGGGTCGTACCTGATACTAGATCCCTCTATCGTTGTCCCAGGTTTTATTTGTTTGGCTTTTGTTATGGAGGACTAGGCATCCATGAGCTGGCACCCAGGTTTGTAATGAAGGAAATGTGGCAAGCGGAATAAAAGTGGCAAGTGGAGTGCGCACTGGCTGGCACCTAGGCTTGCAAAGTAAAATGCGGCAAAGTAAAAGTGGCAAGCGAAGTGCACACTGGCTGGCACCCAGGCTTGCAAAGTAAAATGGCAGGCAAAGTAAAAGTGGCAAGCGGAGTGCACACTGGTTGGCACCTAGGCTTGCAAAGTAAAATGGCAGGCAAAGTAAAACTGGCAAGCAGAGTGCACACTGGCTGGCACCCAGGCTTGCAAAGTAAGATGACAGGCAAAGTAAAAGTGGCAAGCGGAGTGCACACTGGCTGGCACCCAGGTTTGCAAAGTAAAATGGCAGGCAAAGTAAAAGTGGCAAGCGGAGTGTACACTGGCCGACACCCAGGCTTGCAAAGTAAGATGGCAGAGTAAAGTAAAAGTGGCAAGCAGAGTGCACACTGGCTGGCACCCAGGCTTGCAAAGTAAAATGGCAAGCAAAGTAAAAGTGGCAAGCGGAGTGCACACTGGCTGGCACCCAGGCTTGCAAAGTAAAATGGCAGGCAAAGTAAAAGTGGCAAGCGGAATGCACCCAGGCTGGCACCCAGGCTTGCAAAGTAAGATGGCAGGCAAAGTAAAAGTGGCAAGCGGAGTGCACACTGGCTGTACCCAGGCTTGCAAAGTAAAATGGCAGGCAAAGTAAAAGTGGCATGTGGAGTGTACACTGGCTGACACCCAGGCTTGCAAAGTAAGATGGCAGAGTAAAGTAAAAGTGGCAAGCAGAGTGCACACTGGCTGGAACCCATGCTTGCAAAGTAAAATGACAGGCAAAGTAAAAGTGGTAAGCGGAGTGCACACTGGCTGGCACCTAGGCTTGCAAAGTAAGATGGTAAAGTAAAAGTGGCAAGCGGAGTGCACACTGGCTGGCACCCAGGCTTGCAAAGTAAAATGGCAGGCAAAGTAAAAGTGGCAAGCGGAGTGCACACTGGCTGACACCCAAGCTTGCAAAGTAAGATGGTAAAGTAAAAGTGGCAAGTGGAGTGCACACTGGCTGGCACCCAAGCTTGGAAAGTAAAATGACAGGTAAAGTAAAAGTGACAAGCAGAGTGCACATTGGCTGGCACCAAGGATTGCAAAGGAAATGTAAATAAATTGTTTGAAGAATAATGGCAGTGGTCTCCTAGGCCATCGTGGGGACGATGATGCTGAGCGGAACTTGCTGTGTGTGCCTCTTAGAGTCAGACCGGGGTCATGACGGCCTCCCTTGGGCCGAGGCAGAGACGGCCAACACGGAGATGACCAAGATAGAGGCGGTCCATAGAGGGGTTGTTGAGATAGAGACAGCCTACGCGGAGACGGTCGAGATAGAGGCGGTCCATAGAGGGGTTGCCGAGACAAAGACGGCCTATGCAGAGACGGTCGAGATAGAGGAGGTCCATATAGAGGCGGCCCTTACCTGGGAGTGTATCTGGGCCCAAGTGAGATAATGGGCCGCGATTATTTGGGCCTGTCTTCATCTTTTTTTGTGTTTTTTTATGTATTTTTTGTGCTCCAACATTTGAATTTCTGGAGGCAGTTGAAGGGTTGCGTGTGAAGGGACGTGCCTCGCCACCCTTCAGACCAGCCTCTTCGTTTTTTGGGGCGCATTGATGAGGGAAGGCGCAATGATTACGCCGCCCTGGAGAAACGCACCCCCTTGATTAGTCCTCGTAGGGTTCCGAGGCAGGCATTTATTGGGGGTGTGCATTTCCTATTCGTTCCCTTGTTTTTCATTTGCCTATTCTTCTTTTCATTTCACTTGCGCCTAAGTTTCCAGTTGCGGTCCTTGCCTTTCCCTGTGTTTCTTTTTTCTCGATCCCTCGTCTTCGTTATGTCTTCTTCAACCTTCGCCTTTTTCTCGCCACCATGTCAGGTACCTCGTCCTCTGAAACTTGTTCTTCTTCTTCTTCTTCTTCCTCCTCTTCATCGGCGAGGCCTTGAAGGCCATGCCCATGGCTGTGGCGGAGGGGGTTTCTTCACAGGCCCCTGCGCCTTCAGCGCTAGGGGTGGGTGCATTTTCGTTGGTCCATAGGGACGTGCTGGAGAATCAATCTGAAGTGACCCGCTCTGTGGTGGAATCTCTGGTGGTGGAAGGAAAATGGGTTCACAGTTCCTATGCCTGTCAATTGACAATGGTGCGCTGTGGCAAGAAAGAGCGAGTGTGCTACACCGCCAAGGAGAAGAACCATTCGTCTACATGTACGAGACGGTGCTCCAAGATTTGGGGGTTACCCTCCCCTTCGATTTCTTTGAGGTGGACGTCTTGAGGATGCTAGGGATAGCCCCTTCTCAGCTTCATCCCAACGGTTGGGCAACAATTCAGGCCTTCAAGGTGGTCTGCCTGGCACTTGGGGTTTTGCCCACTACCTCCATCTTCCTTAGCCACTACACCATCAGAGTCGGCCAGTCAGTGGGCTGGGTCTCGTTGACACCTCTGCCTAACACAGGGCTGTTTACTTCCTACACCGCCTCTTACAAGGGCTTTAAGAGCCGTTTTATAAAGATCAAGGCTGCTGAAGTGGGTCACTTCTGCGTTGATCCACGACCCTTGCCGCTGTACTGGAGGGAACCCTCTAAGTATAAGGGGCTGGTGAGGAGCCAACTTCCTCTTGAAGCGAGAGTTAACTTGCAAATTTTGGATAGCCTCCCAAGAGGGATAAACTACAAGGACATAGTGTCCTGGATCTCCTCAAACAATGCTACCCTTCGTTTGAAGAGTGAGTTTTTTTGAATAGTTAATGTCTTCAGACTCGGCCTCGCGCCGAATATACTGATATACTGTGCGTTTTTGGCTTGCAGGTATGCTAAAAAAACAAGGCGTTGACATGGCCGACTTGATCAAGAAGGCTCGCTTGATCAACGATGCCAGAAGCACTGGCCGAAAGGCTCCTAGTGCCGAGACTGCTATAACTACTGCTGAGAAGAAGTGGGCTGCAAGCTTGGTCGAGAAGGACTCGACCCTTGTGGTTGAGAAGCTGACGGCCCTAGCCGTGTCCGACAAGGAGGCGGGTAAACGGAAGGCCGGGTCCACTGCTGTAGAGGAGGCGGTTGCCAAGAAGGGAAAGGCTACTGCTGCTCCTCCCCCTCCACCTTTGCCTATTGAACCATCCCCTTCAAGCCAAGAAGCATCATTAAGTGTTGATCAAGTTCTCACATTCTTCACTAAAGACTTCAATCCTTTTGTCTTCAACCAACTAAAGGGAGCTTTCCTTTGTATTTTCCATGTTGTATGTGGTTAAAATGTTTCAGTTTACATGGTTAGAAGTTTAGGATTGCATGAGTAGGAATCTGTTAAAGGTTGGTAGCCATTTTTATAAGTTTTGGGATTTTGTGTAAAATGTTGATATGATGATGAATTGATGCTTGGATGTGTTTTCTACTATTATTTTCACATTAGGATGATGTTAAATTGTTGTTTGGAGTTATTGATGAAATTACACATTGATTTGGTTGAGTTTTGATGATTTTGGATGGTTTTGCATGTTGCTCTTTAGGGCATTCACTGGGTGAAGTCCTTCGCCGCTTGGTAAATCCCTATTTTTTGGGGTTTTTGTTGGTGGTTCGATAAGCGAAGGGAGACTCTCACTAAACGGTCTTTCTTTTTTGGGGAGATTTGTGGAAAACTATGAGTTTTTGTTGGGTGAGTGACCTATTTGTCGAGTGAGAGCTTAAGAACATATGAACTAGATGAAGGCTCATTGAGCAAGTGACTTATTCGCTGAGTAAAGTCAGAAAATACTTAGTGAGAAAACCTAAGTTCGTTGAGTGTTCATTAGGAAAGTGTTCCACTTGTTAGGAGAGGATCTTGAGAACCTATAAAAACATAGATTCGTTGGATGAGTCTTGCATTTTGCTGAGCAAGGGTTTAATGGGTGGGGCTTTGTATAACTCCTCTCACTAGGTAAAGAAATGTCTTCGCTGAGCTAGTTTAGTAAGGTTCAAAGTGTGAAGTCTTTGTGAATTTATTCACTAGGTGAATTAGAAGAAAGTTTTAAAAGGTGCTATTTGTAGCTCCTCTAGTTGGGTGAGGATGACCCTCATTAGGCAAAGATGAGTGAGATCTTAGAGTTAAGCCAATATAGCTTGACTAACTAAGCGACTGAGGTATTCGTTAGGTAACTAAAACATAGTAGGAGGCATTTGTGGCTCCACTTGCTAGGTGAGGCTAGATACTCATTGAGAAAGTGTATGTTACTTGAGTGTGTACCCTCTTTGTGGGTAGGGTTCGTTGGTTGACACATCCCACTTGCTAAGTGAATCATACATTAGTGAGAAAACTTGTTGTGTTAGAAAATTGAGTTCTTACATCCTCCTTGGTTAATCATGATCCTCAAAAAACTTGTTATCTAACATTGAAGTTCTTAGTATGTGATTAATTAAAGTATTGAATAATTAAAATAATAATTACATTTAATTTCAATTAAAAAGGAATTAAGAAAATGTTATATTACACATTTTTCGAGAAAATCTTGAAAAATGATAGGCGAGTTTTCCCTAAAAATGGTTATTCGAGTTGAATAAAACACCAAAAGTTGATGAATAGTTACCTTAAACACTTTCTAGTCATAGGTAGTTGAGTCGGTGTCATTAACACACTTTTCGGTACAACAAAACATTTTTCAAGGTAGAACGTTGATTGATTGGAGTTTTGGAGAACCCGAAATTGTTGTTTAGCAATGTATGCGTGTAACCTATTTAAGCATTGATAGCCATTTTGGTGGATTTGAGCTTTATATGAAAGTAATGAGTTGTTGATGAAATATGACATGTGTACCTTCCGGCCATGATGACCGAGAAGGCCTTCGGAAAACCGGCCGAATGGGCGGTTTGTGTACCGTCCGGCCATGACGATCGGGAAGGCCCTCGAATGGACAGTTGACTGCGATAAAAAAGAGTACTTAGGACGCCAGGCTGATGGGATGTGTCCCCTCTCCCAAGAGAGTCAGAGCAGGGCCGGCGCCTCCTTGACAAACTGAAAGGAAGCCCATCAAAGAAGCTTCATTCCTCTAACATTGGCAGGTTAGGTAGGAATGCGCGCCCCAAAGGACAAGCAGTGATCCTTTCCTATAAAAAGGAAGCAAGGCAACCTGACCCAAGCAATTGAGCCTGTGGAGAGAACATTTGGCGCCCACCGTGGGGCTAGGTAAAATTTTTCCCAACCACTAAAGAGTGCGGGCCCAACCTTGAGTAATGCCTATAACAAGAAATCAGGCAAGCTCCACGAATGAGGGGGAGGAAGACACTCTGCAGAGGCTGCTTCGTACTGTAGCCTCACTTTAGGCACGCAATGATGAACAATCTCGACTAAGTGCCGAAGCCAAGCAAAGATATCGACAAGCAAAAGAACGACATTCTGAAGCCATGAGGAGAGCATAGTAAAGGGAGGAAGAACTTCGACGGTAGCTAGAAGCTGCAAAAATAACTCGTAGGGGGGAACCATCCACACCAGTGGAAAGTTCCCTCCATTCCTTCTGGGGGCAACCTTTCAGCGAAGAAATTGACGAAACCCCGATTCCACCAAATTTCAGGGAGGTGGTGATGGAGCCTTTCGACGGAACACAAGATCCCCATGCATATTTGCAGGCCTTTCAAACGCAAATGTACATAAGTGGAGGGAATGATAAGCCAAGTTGCAAACTTTTCCCGGGCACCCTACGGGGTGTAGCAATGCAATGGATGGCAAAATTGCCGACCAGGACCATTTAGACTTTCAATGACCTAGCCAGCACGTTTGTATCATAGATTGCAGCCAACAAAGCGAAAAAATTGGAGGTAGTAGATTTATTTGACGTCAAACAAGCTATAGAAGAAAGTCTAAAAAAATATCTAGCTCGTTTTAACAATGCAATCGTCTGGGTAAACGACCCAGATAAAAAGTTTTTTGTGAAAGCTTTTCAAAAAGGGTTGAGAGCCAGTCCATTTAGCGACTTGCTGGCCCTTAGACGACCGGTCAGTATGGAAGAAATTCAAAAGAGGGCTGAAAAACATGTGGAAGCCGAAGGGGAACGTTCAAGAAATAGAGGAGATGACGGTCGGATTCCTGACCGAAGGGTGACTCACAAGCCAGACCTTCAGAAACGACCAGATACTAAATGTTTCACTCCGCTAACTGAGAAGCGAGCCCGAATTTTAAAACAAATATGTCACACTAGATTGCTGAGGTTTCCCCCATTTTTTGAAGGAAGAGTCTTAGGAAACAACAGGACGGACTGGTGCGATTTCCATCGCACCACTGGTCATTCAAATGAAGCATGTTGGACATTGAAGACCTAGATTGAGAGACTGGTCCCGGAGGGATGATTAAACCAATATATCAGGCCACAAGATGAAAGGCGAGGAGAAGACTCCGGACTGGAGGAAGAAGAGCAGTCGGGCCAAAGAGAGCGGAGTAGGTCAAGACAAGGCAGTCCGGTCCCTCAAAGAGGTACAATTGCCACCATATTAGGAGGCATCTCTGGCCCACCCCTTCTGGAAAATTACCAAAAAAGGAGGGAGGTTCAGGCGGTACTCACAGGGGCTAACTTAACACCTTTAGGAAGGCAGATGTCAAGACTAGTTATCACCTTTACCGACCGTGACATAAGGCGAGGAGGGCCGGGGTGTGACGAACCCATGGTCATATCCGTCATAGCTACTGACTATAAAATAAAAAGGGTGTTGATAGACCAAGGTAGTTAAGCCAATATACTATATTGGACGACCGCAAAGAAGTTGGGAATCCGAAACTTAACGGAGTGCCAAGGAGCCCTCTACGGTTTCGTCGACGAACGAGTTCCAATAAAAGGAACCATAGAATTGGAAACAATATTTGGAGATAAAAGCGGAGTCAGGATAATCCCCATCTTGTACACAATGGTAGACGCCAAGGCGTCCTACAACATAATCATAGGATGACCAGCATTAAATAAAATGGAAGCTGTCTTTTCTATCTACCACCTCTGGATGAAGTTTCCCGCCGGGCGAACGATTGCTACTGTCTGGGCGGATGCAGGAATAGCCAGAAGATGCTATCAAGATAGCTTAAAAGTGGAATCGACTGCCAAGAAGTTGGGGGTAGACGCTTTGGATTTCGACCTCGACCCGCAACATTTCCCCACCGAGGAAAGGCCTCACCCGATCGGGGATCTCAAAGAAGTACAGATAGGACCTTTGAGCACCCAAATGAAAAAAATTGGCAAGACCTTAGGACAAGAAGGAGAAGACCGACTTGTAAAGACACTCCGGAGGAACGTGGACATATTCGCTTGGTCCGTTGATGACATGCCAAAAAAAGACCCTGGTTTCATGTACCATCGCCTTTCGATAAACCCAAGCGTAAAGCCGGTAGCACCAAAAAAGAGAAAACAAGGGGAGGAAAAGCGAAGAGCTATCAAGGAGGAGGTCGGCAAGCTGTTGGCAGCCAGTTTCGTCAGGGAAGTACAGTATCCAACATGGCTGGCTAATGTGGTAATGGTGAAGAAGGCTAACGGTCAGTGGCGAATGTGTACAGATTAAATAGACCTAAACAAGGCGTGCCCAAAGGATCCGTACCCACTGCCTAGTATTGACAGGCTGGTAGATGGAGTATCAGGCTATGCGCTCCTAAGTTTCATGGATGCCTATTCCGGCTATAACCAAATCTGGATGCACCCCTCAGACGAAGAGAATACAACTTTCATAACTGAGGAAGGAGCTTTTTGTTACAAAGTCATGCCATTTGGCTTGAAAAACGCTAGGGCTACCTACCAACAGCTGATGGACAGAGTCTTCCAAGGATCATTAGGAGTCGACATAGAAGTATACGTAGACGACATGGTAGTAAAATCTGAGAAGGCGGACGAACACTGCGAGGTGTTAGAGCGGGTATTTAAAATATTAAGGAATCATTAGCTAAGGTTAAACCCCGAAAAGTGTTCTTTTGGGGTACAAGCTGGAAAGTTCCTAGGATTTATATTGACTGAGAGGGGTATTGAGGCCAACCCTAACAATTGTCAGGCAATAATTAGCATGAGAAGCCCTTAAAGTGTCAAAGAAGTCCAACAACTCATGGAAAGAATCACCGCCCTTTCACGATTTATCCCCCGGTCGGCTGAAGCTGCATAACCCATCTTCGGGGCATTAAGGAAAGGAGGAAGGTTCACCTAGACAAACGAATTCGAAGAATCCTTTTGGAGACTGAAGGCCATGCTCGCCGCTCCACCAGTTTTAACACGCCCGGTCCCATGTATCCCTTTGTGCCTATATATTTCTATCTCTAATAATGCTATAATTGTTGTATTAGTATAGGAAAAGAAGGGAGAACAACGACCAGTATATTTTGTAAGCAAGGTCCTGCAAGGCCTAGAGACTCGATACCAAAAAAATTGAGAAAGCCGCCTTGGCACTTGTAATCGCCTCAAGAAGATTACGACCGCATTTTCAAAACTTTAGCATAGTTGGTCGAACAAATTTACCAATCCGCCAGGTTTTGGGAAAACCTGACCTGGCTGGACGGATGGTGGCATGGAGCATACAACTGTTAGAGCTTGATATCTTGTTCGAAAGCCGAGGGCACATCTAGGCTCAAGTAATAGCGAATTTCCTTGTAGAATTGACCCCGAAGGAGGGAGGGAACAAGAGGGAGAATGGTATCTCTTGGTCGACGGTTCGTCCAACCACATAGGAAGCGGAGCAGGAATCGTCCCAGAGGGACCGGTTGGAGTTCTGATTGAACAATCCCTTCACTTCAAATTCAAGGCCAATAACAACCATGCAGAATACGAAGCATTGTTGGTCGGAATGAAGTTAGCTCAAGAATTGGAAGCAAAAAAACTCACGGCCAAAAGCGACTTGAGGCTTGTCATTGGACAAATCAATGGAGACTATCAGGCTAAAGATCCACAATTGGCCAGATACCGGGAGAGAGCTTTGGCCATGGCCTCATCATTCGACAATTTCGTCCTTCTACACGTCCCAAGGGATCAAAACGAGCAGGGCAGACCTATTGGCAAAACTAGCTAGCACACAAAAGTGTGGGCAGCAAAGGATGGTCATCCATGAGAAGCTGAGCACACCGACCATCGACCGGCCGAAAGTTTTTCACATGGAAAGCAGGACTACTTGGATGACTCCAATTTTTAAGTATCTCAAAGATGGAAAAACCCTAGAAGATCCAAGAGAAGCTCAAAAAGTGGTAAAAGAGGTTGCAAAATACACTCTCATTGGTCAACATCTATACAAAAGGGGTTTCTCTTTCCCACTTCTCAAGTGCCTAGAGGATGAGGAGTCGGCCTATGTAATACGAGAGGTGCATGAAGGTGTGTGTGGGACACATATTGGCGGAAGAGCATTGGCTAGTAAAATAGCAAGGGTTGGCTATTACTAGCCAACGCTTAGACAGGACTGCATGGAATACGTAAAAAAATGTGACAAATGCCAAAAATTTGCCGAAGGACACAAAGCGTCACCCGAACGTTTACACCCGGTCACGTCCCCATGGCCTTTTTTCAAATGGGCAGTAGACATTTTGGGGCCTTTCCCCCTGGCACCCGGATAGGTAAAATTCTTGATCGTAGTAGTAGATTATTTTACGAAGTGGATAGAGGCTGAACCAGTCACCTCAATTACGTCTGAAAGAATAAAACGTTTCCTTTGGAAGAAAATTATATGCACATTCGGCATACCGGCCGAGATAGTCTCAAACAATGGTACTTAGTTCGCCTCAAAGGTAACTGTCAAATTTTGCAAAGATTTGAAGATAAAGCAATTGTTTACTTCGGTTGAACATCCCCAGTCCAACGGCCAAGCTGAAGCAACAAATAAAGTCATATTACGAGGACTACGGAGAAGGCTAGAAGAGGCCAAAGGCCGGTGGGTAGAGGAGCTACCCCGTGTACTATGGTCCTATCACACCACCCCTCATTCGACGACTAATGAAACTCCTTTCCGCCTTACTTTTGGCACGAAAGCTATGGTCCCTGTCGAAATAGGAGAACCTTCCCCAAGAACAGCTGTATTTGAGCCAGGGGAAAACGAAGAAGAACTGAGGGCCAACTTAGACCTATTGCAGGAGGTCAGAGAGATAGCCCACATAAGAGAATACGCTATGAAGGCACGAGCGGCGAGAAGATACGACCGAGGGGTAATCCCCCAAAAATTCGAAGCTGGAGATTTAGTACTAAAGAAAGTCACCCAAAAGGAAAAAAAAATAAACTAACACCATGTTGGGAGGGCCCGTTCAGGGTAATAGAAGAAGCAGGCCAAGGAGCCTATCGCCTTGAAAATTTGGAGGGAAAGAAGTTACCTCATATGTGGAATGCTGCCTCACTACGAATGTACTAGAGTTAAATGAATGAATACCTATGATTATTTAAATGAGTTTCCAATAAGCCCAATAACGGTAGACTACAAGGCCAGTCCGAGGGTGCGACTAGGCAATAAGCCCGACGACGGACGGCCACGAGGCCAGTTCGGGGGCGCGACTAGGCAAACAGTCCGATAACGGTCGGCCATGAGGCCAGTCCGGGGGCGCAACTAGGCAATAAGCCTGATAACGATTGATCACGAGGCCAGTCCGGGGGCGCGACGAAGGGAAGCAAATGAAATAAACGACCAAGAAAAAGAGTGGAACATCCGGTACAAATACTCGTCTCAAACATAAATACTCGATCGACTAAGGAAACTCACTCACGAAAACTCGTAAAAATATTAAACGATTAAAAGACGACTAACAAAAAGAAATAAAACAAAAGTTCATGAAAATATGACAGCAAGAGATAAGTGAGCAATAGAAATAAGCAAGTTGATAATAAAGCATCTAAAAAAAAAGAGCAATCGTTTAAAATTATGCTATTACATAAAGAAAATCTTTGAATCACCGAAAATTTCCTAAACAAATTCTAAGGGTTTGGGGAACTAGGGGACAAGGGAACATCAACTATCCTACCATCCACGACTTCTTTATAAGGATCGGTCCCTGAAATATCCAAGTCGGGATAAAGATCCTTAACTTGTGCCAAAGCATGATTAAAATCATACTCATACTGGTGCATCATAGTTGACCCTCTTGTAGAATGGTTGCGTCCTTGGCCTTAATCAGATCATCTTTTGAAGAACACTCCACTTGAATCCGCACTAGGTCCGACTCTAAAACTGAAATCTTCTCTTGACCAGCTAGGAAGGATTTCTTCGCATCTTCCACCTCAGCAACAATAGAAGCACGAGTCATTTCCCAGTCGGCCTAAGCAAGGAGGTGTTGGTCAGAAGTGCGTTGAAGTTCCTCTTGAAGCTCGGTAGTGAATTTCTTGAAACTTTCAAGTTGCTGGTCGGCCTCAGAACAAGCTTTCTCCAAGATGCACTTGTTGTCCTCCGCCTGCTCAAGTCGGTTGGTCAAATAGTTGACACGTTTTAATAAAGGACCAAACTCGGTCTCGGCAGCACGGGCTAGAATAGCTGAACAGCTGGTGAGCCTTTGAAGGGCACCGAGGGTCCCCGTAATCCCCAACTGTTGTATCAAGCAACCATTAGAAGGGGTCAACAACATTCAGTCCACTGTCTCCCCAACTAACCCCAAGCGAACCCACATTGAGGGGCTGGAAGGGCATCCTAGGATGATTCCCTAGGAATCCAAGTTGATCCCAGAAGTCGGTCGGTCACCTTGGGGCTCCATGGGATCTCCCAGGTTTGGCCCGCTTCAAAAACCACTCTAAGCTTCTTCCTCGGTCGATCACCCCTCATCCAACCATGCCGCTGCCCCTTGAAAGGAATTTGCGGGTGATATCTCCAGAGGGATGACCGATATGTTCTCTTCTAACGAGGGCGGAGGGTTGACCTTGGCCACAAAAGCATTTGGAGCGCTCGTCCCTTCCTCTACACCTTGTGAAAGCTTTCTCTTCATGTCTTTCAAAAATTTCACAGAAAACCCTGCTGAATGAACGATACGTTAGTATAGATGACAAAATAATAATAAGGCACACTTAAGGGGGGCGAACACAAACCTATTCCCCGGATGAGCTTGGAGCATGATAAATGTGGGAGATTTTCAAGTTCTGTAATGAACTCGTCCTCCGACTTTTCTATGTCCTTGCGGACTATGGTGATAGAGACAATCGGTTGAAGGGTCTAGTAAAGGGGAAAGTAAGGATTCCCCGATTGGTCGGCCAAAATGTTAGGGCCACTTTTACCCTGACCAACTTTAAAAAACTTGTCCTTGAAGGTTTTGAAACTCTCGAGGAAGGGTTTCAGCAACTTACATCTAGGACGGCCACTCAAGGACGTCCACCCAACCTTGACAACTTTCTTCAAGGAAAAGAACTAAAAAAATACTCCTAAGCATGGCGCTCGTCCCCAATCCTCGCATAACAACTCGAATGCCCGCACGAAGGCCCAGCTGTTCGGGTGTAGCTGAGTCAGAGCAACGTTCAAAGCTCAAAGCACCGAACACTCGAAAGCTGTGAAAGGTAATTTGATGCCGAGCTTCGAAAAAATTGGTTCTTAAAAGAAAAAGAACGGGGCTTCACCGGTCGTCGGTTGGCTACTCACAAGCTCGTCCAGTTGGCAGGATTATACGACTACGGACCATGGACCTGGTGACAAATCTTCTTCATAGTCCCGAGCAGGAACTACCTTGAACGTAAAAGCGAGGAGACTCTCCTAACGTCCGGATCAACCCATGAAAAAGGGTCGTCGGAGGTGTCATCCTCGGAGTTGTCCCTATACCAAATCTTGAAGGGGAGGAGCTCTCCTAAACTCGACGAGCTTGAAAGAAGATTGTCCTGGGAGGAAGAGTTGGTGCCTAACACAACCCTGTTGGGGGATCGGTTTTCCTGAGAAGAAAAACCAGTAACACCTTCGGAAGGGCCCCTTGTGACGAAGAGAGGTAGGGTCAGTTTCAGACCCAACTAGAGGAGGAAAACCCTCGACAAAGAGAAAGAAGGATAAAAGGAAAATGACAACAGAAAAAGAAAGGGATGAATACATGAGTCCATAACCTTCAAGAAAGAGATCGTCCCTGGAAGAGAGAACAAAAATAGGAGGAACTGGAAGGGAGCCTACAATCTTGAGGAGGAACTGGGAACTTTGCTCAAGAGAGAAATACGCGAAGAAACAAGACAAGAAGTGAGGAAAAGAAGGATTGCATGCATTAAACTTAAGAAAACTACAATCATTGCACTTACCTTGGGAAAAACAAAATGGCGTGCAATTAATGGCGCCACATCATGAGGTGCGTATGCCTGAAATTGAAATGTTTGAAATTTCAGGAAGCCCAAACGACATTTTCAGAAACGCCGCGTCCAAGGGAACCTTCAGGCACGTCCGAACGAATTAAGCTTGACTCCTAAAGATAGGACTAAGCTTAAGGGGCAGTGTACCGTCCGGCCATGACGACCGGGAAGGCCCTCGAAAAAACAGCTGAATGGGCGGTTTTTGTACCGTTCGGCCATGACGACCGGGAAGGCCCTCGAATGGACGGACGACTATGATAAACAAAGAGTACTTAGGAAGCCAGGCTGATGGGACGTGTCCCCTCTCCCAAAAGAGTCAAAGTAGGGGCGGCGCCTCCTTGATAAACTGAAAAGAAGCCCATCAAAGAAGCTCCGTTCCTCTAACATTGGCAGGTTAGGTAGGAATGCGCGCCACAAAGGACAAACAATGATGCTTTCCTATAAAAAGGGAGCAAGGCAACCTGACCTAGGCAACTGAGCCTGTGGAGAGAACAACATGCATGTTGGAAAAGTTTTTTTTTTCATTATGTTTAGATAGTGTTTTATGTTGTTTTGAAGTTCCTAGATTAATTTCATTTTCATTTAGTTGAGATTGGATTGTTTTTGTTGAATTGCATGTTGTAGTTTAGGGCATTCGTTGGGCGATGCCCTGGACTCATAGGGCGAATCCCTATTTTCTAGGTTTTTGTTAAAGGTTTGTTGAGTGAAAGGCGACTCTCGCTAAGAGACCTTGCATTTCTGGGTAGATTTCTAGAAAACTATGAGTTTCCATTAGGCAATGACCTTCTTGTTGGGCAAAAACTCAAGAAGACATCAACACGTCGAAAGCTCGCTTAGCGAAGCCTTGTAACTTTGTAAGAAAATATGGGTTGGTTGAGTGTTTGCTGAGCAAGTACCTTAGTCACTAAGTGAAGATCTTGAGAACCCAAAAGTGCATGGATTCGTTGGGTGAGTCTTGCATTTCACTAAGTGAAAGTGAAAGGGACTCTTTGTGACTCCTCTCACTATGCGAAAGAGTACCTTTGTTGAGTAAGTTAGGTAGAGTAGAGAGTCTGAAATCTTTGTAGCTTTGTTTGCTAAGTGAATATGTGAGGTTTTTGGATGATGCTCTTTATGTCTCCTTTGGCTGAGCGAGGATGGACCTTCGTTGGGTAAGAATGTGAGGATTTTAGGACTTAAGCCACTATGGCTTGGTTTGCTAGGTGAGTCATATACTCGATAGGAAACTAAATGTAGTATGAGCTCTATGTGGCTCCATTTGTTAGGTGAATGATCCCTCTTATTGGGCGAATTGATGAGTCACAATTTATACATCTTTTAGACACCTAAGAAGGAGGTTTGCAAGACTATTCTGTGCTTAAGAATGGATTGTTAGCTAAGATTCATTTTATGGGCTTAAATACAGAGAAAATACAAATTTGTGTTAATTCAGATTTCTTAGCTAATAAAAAGTATCACTCCTTCTTCTGCAGGTCAAGCCGAGTTGACCAGGGTCAACAGAGGAGTCTCAGCCGAGACGAAGTCGTCTCACCCAAACCGACTCCATCTTGGCCAAGCCAGATTCGTCTTGGCAGCCCATGCCTTGCAGTCCAGCAGCCCAATAAAGAGCGGCCCAATTGTGCTTATCCACATCAGCCATCCAGCTCGGAGGCCACCTCAGCATCAGCTCAGCTGCCATGTCACTCCTAGGGAATCTGCCATGTCACATTAGAAGATCTGCACAAGGGTAGAATAGGACATTCACAGTGTAATTCTGTTAGGATTCGTTAGGATATTTTGTTAGCATCTAGCTGCTCAGCTCGTGTATATATATAGGAGGAGTTGTGCACTTTTTGTTCGGTCTTTGAATTCACTCTTAATACACCTCATTTATTCCATTTTCCTCGCTCTCATTTTTCCATTCCTGGTGGTGCACGGTGCTGCATTGGCATTTCTCTCGATTGAGGAAGTGCAGGTCTGAGACTGGGAAGCCGAAGTTTGCCAGAGGGGACCGATCAGGCTACTGACGCACTCTGGTGGAGCTGATCCTCAGCGCTCAGGCTAACGGAGGTGAACCACCACCATCAACCATGGCGATCGTCGTGGAAGATGGATTCACCTGAATTCAGGACCACTGTATTTGTATTCCATTTCTGTTAATCAATTTCATTCTACAACTCTTATCTCCATTCTCTTCCTCTACTTTAATTCATGCTTTGATCCGCGATTGCAATTAAATTGTGAACAATGTTAAGCTAAGCTGATTGGAACTGGTTTAACTAATTTAGTAGGTAATCATTTGGCGATTGTTAACTGAGAACCTAAAATCAGCTCTGAACTTAATCCCTGCCAACGGATGAGGTAGCGATTGCATAAATCCTGGGTATGGCAATGGACGAACCTTTGGCGATTGCCATAAGACTTCCCAAGGCTGATATGGATTGAGAACTGGAGTGTGGAGCCTGGACTGAACTTGGATTAATGGGACTGAATATGAGCACAGTTAAATAATAATAATAATAGATAACTAGTAACAGTAGTATATGTTTATTGCATTCGTAGTCTTAGTCTATTTTCTGCATTACTTGCATTCCCAACCCCCCTGTTTACTGCTTTTTTGTCTGAAACAAAGATAGTCCATCTCTGTAGCGTCTGTCTGCACTCAGCCGAGACCAAGCCAGATTGTCTCTACCGGGATCATCTCGACTCAGTCTCTACCAAGAGCTACTCATACTTTACATCTCAGATTCTACGTCACTTCACTTAACACCAACTCACAACTGAACACACTGTGTCCTTGAGAAGAATGACCTAGGGTTAGCTATACTATAGTTAGCTTTAGTTATTTGATAAGCGCGTAAAACAACTGTAAAAACACGCATCATCAAATTGGCGTCGTTGCCAGGGACACAAGTTCTTTTGTGTCTTTGTGTGCCAAGTTAAGTGAGGTTGAATTCCGAGTCTGTAAAGTGTGTCTGTCAAGTCAGTCTTGAGTCTTTTAAACTTGTCTATGTCTGTTTGTTTTGTTTATGGATCCTAAATAAAGAGCCTGTTGACTATTATTTATTTCTATGCATGAATTCACCGCTAAAAAAAAAGGGAAAAGAAGAAATCAAACATTTGTTTCTTTAGCTACGTAGAATTGGCATCCTGTTTTGTATTCACTACAGCATCTTTCTTTCTACATTGCTTTCTTGCATTTAGTTAGTTTTTCTATTTTGCATTCGTGCTGGTTTAATTGCATTCTTTCTGTATACCATTCTCTATACCATTCTTTCTGTATACCATTCTGTAGTTCCATTGGTTAGTGAACTGATAGTTGTAGTTTCCAATTCTGCATTTACTATTTCGAGTACTATTTCTAATTCTGATTTTTCTGCATAATGATGATGGGGCGTTTTTACAGTCGTTTTACGCGCTTATCAAATAACTAAAGCTAACTATAGCATAGCTAACCCTAGGTCATTCTTCTCAAGGACACATTGTGCTTAGTTGTGAATTGGTGTAAAGTGAAGTGGAGTAGAATCTGAGATGTAAAGTACTGACTCCCCTCGGCACTGGCCGAGTAGCCCTCGGCAGAGACTAAGCCGAGATGATCCAACAGAGAGAATCCAGCTTGGTCTCAACTGAGTGCAGATAGACGCTACAGATGTGGACTATCTCTGTCTTAGACTGAAAAGCAATTAACAGGGGGGTTGGGAATGCAAGTGATGCGAGAGATAGACTAAGATTATGAATGCAGTAAACATATACTACTGTTACTAATTATCTATTGTTATTATTATATAACTATGTTTATGTTCAGTTCCATTACTTCAAGTCCAGTCCAGGTTCCACACTCCAGTTCTCAGTCCATATCAGCCTTTGGTAGTCTTATGACGATCGCCAAACATTCGTCCGTTGCCATACCAAGGAATTACGCAATCGCTACCTCATCAGTTGGCAGGGATTAAGTGCAGAGCTGATTTTAGGTTCTCGATTAACTATCGTTAACTGATTGCCTACTGAATTAGTTAAACCAGTTCCAATCGGCTTAGCTTAACATTGTTCGTATTCAAATGCAATCGCGATTCAAACATGAATTAAAGAAGAGGGAAAAGAAAGGAGGTATGAAATGCAGAGTGAAATCGATTAACAGAAACAGAATACAAATACAGTGGTTCTGAACTCAGATGAAGCCATCTTCCACAACGATCGCCATGGTTGATGGTGGTGGTTCACCTCCGTTAGCCTGAGTGCTGAGGATCAGCTCCACCAGAGTGCGTCAGTAATCTGATCGGTCCCTTCTGGTAGACTTCGGCTTCCCAGTCCCAGACCTGCACTTCCTCAATCGAGAGAAACGCCAATGAACACCGTGCACCACCGTGAAAACGGAGAGAGCGAGAGCGAGAAAAATGGGTACAATGAGTATGGAATTTT
Organism: Mucuna pruriens; assembly: GCA_025330945.1. Classification (NCBI taxonomy): domain Eukaryota; kingdom Viridiplantae; phylum Streptophyta; class Magnoliopsida; order Fabales; family Fabaceae; genus Mucuna; species Mucuna pruriens. Next base: position 846,340 of record JAENHJ010000170.1, on the reverse strand, counting down.
TGTGAATTCAAAGATAGAACGTGTAAAAAGTGCACAGCTCTTCCTATATATACACGAGCTGTGATATGCTAATCCTACGAATCCTAACAGAATTACATTGTGAAAGATCCTATTCTACCCTTATGCAGATCTTTTAACGTGACATGGCAGATTTCCTAGGAGTGACATGGCATTTGAGCTAACGCTGAGATGGCCTCCGAGCTGGATAGCTGATGCGGTCAATACAACTGGGCCTCTCTACTGGGCTGCTGGGCTGCAAGGCGTGGGTTGCTGAGACGACTCTGTTCTTGCCGAGATGGAGTCGGTCTGGCCAGGATGACTTCATCTCGGCTGAGACTCCTTTTGTTGACCCTGGTCAACTCGGCTTGACCTGCAGAAGAAGGAGTGACACTTTTATTAGCTAAGAAATCTAAATTAACACAGATTTGTATTTCCTCTGTAATCGCACCCATAGAATGAATCTTAGCTAACAATCCACTCTTAAGCACAGAATAGTCTTGCAAACCTTCTTCTTAGGTGTCTAAAATATGTATAAATTGTGACTCATCACATAACATGTACAATGCATGACTAGAAGTAGTACTGACCCATTGTATGTTTTTGACCCAGAGATAGGATTAACCTTACATAGATTACGAAAAATTAGGAACACTACAGTAAATACTAGTATCAATATAGATTTTGTAGTAGACTCTAACCAGCTTTACACTAACAATTTTGTTTCTAGTTCTACGTTTTTGCAGAATCAAGACGAATGGAGAATAATGATAGGACGCTGAAGGAATTGGCCACTCCAGACGTGGTGTATCAACCTTGGTGCATCCAATACCCACAGCTGGAGCCAGCTCAAACATATGAGTTAAAATCTGGTCTTATACACCTGTTGCCTAAGTTTCATGGTCTTGTAGGAGAAGACCCCCACAAGCATTTAAAAGAATTCCATGTGGTCTGTTCTACAATGAGGCCGCAAGGGATATCGGAAGACTACATCAAAATGAAGGCATTTCCATTCTCCCTGGATGGAGCAGCGAAGGATTGGCTGTATCTTCAGCCAGTACTTTTCAATACACAGGGGAGACATGAAGCGCACCTTCCTAGAAGTTTTTTCCGGCATCCCACACTGCGTCCATTAGAAAGGAAATATGTGGGATAAGGCAACATACAGGAGAAACACTGCACGAGTACTGGGAGAGATTCAACAAACTCTGTGCCACCTGTCCACATCATCAGATTAGTGAACAGTTGTTGATCCAGTATTTTTATGAAGGATTATCGCTGATGGACAGAAGTATGATAGATACAGCCCGGTGGCGGGGCTCTAATGGATTAAACACCAGCAGTAGCACGGCATCGATTTCCAATATGGCAAGCAATACACAGTAGTTTGGGATCAGAGGGCCAAATCAACCACGGATGGTGAGTGAAATCGGTGCATCTTCCAATCAGAGGTTGGAGAAGCAGCTGACCGAATTGACATCGTTGGTGAGGCAGCTTACAGTTGGGCAACACCAACCAGCCATGGCAGCAAAAGTATGTGGCATATGTACTTCCGTGGAGCACCCCACTGATATGTGCCCCACTCTCCAAGAAACTGAGTCGGATCAGCCAGAAAATGTTGGAGCCATAGGTGGATTTCAGTACGGGAAGCAACCATATCAGAATCGGCCATTTGATAACCAGCAATAGGGAAGACAACCATTTTAGCCAGGACCGAATCACGGACCATATGCAACCCAACAATTCGGATCCACACCGAACACCTATCAGAGGCAGGCAGGTTATCAACAGCCGACTCCGCAATACCAAGTACCACCTTTCCAGCATCAACAACAACAGCAGAGAATGCCTACTCCAGGCAACTCTCCATCTCTGGAGGACTTAATGAAGCAACTTGCGACCAGCAATCTAGAGTTCCAGCAGTCTGTGAGCTCCAGCAACATGCAGTTTCAGCAAAACATGACCGCCACCATTCAAGACCTCAAAACACAGATTGGACAGCTAGCTAACACTGTAACCCAATTATAGTCGGCAGGATCTAGTAACCTTCCCTCTCAAACCATTCCAAATCCGAGAGGTAATGCCAGTGTAGTCACTCTTTGAAGTGGAAAAGAACTACCTCAACCTACATTGAAGCAGGTGCCGAGATCAAAAGAAGCTGACTCCGAGCAAAATGTCGACTTACAGTCTCGGCCAGAGACAGTTGTCCCCCTACCATTTCCACCTCAGACCACTTCGGTAAGGAAATTAGAGTCAGACGAAGAGCTGTTGAAGTTATTCCGTAAGGTGGAAATCAACATTCCACTCCTTGATGCCATCAAGCAAATTCCCAAGTACGCAAAGTTCCTCAAGGAACTCTGTGTGCACAAGCGGAAGAAGATAAAAGGGAGTATGGAGGTTGGAGGTGTGGTGTCAGCACTAACCAGAAACGAAACTTCCACCACAGGAGCAAAAACACTGCCAAAGAAATGCAGAGATCGCAGAATCTTTTCTATCCCATGTACCATTGGTGAATGTACTTTTACCGATGCTATGCTGGATTTGGGAGCTTCAATCAATGTCATGCCAGCATCAATCTACAGGTCCCTGAACTTCGGTGATTTAGAACCCATAGGGATGACCATTCAACTTGCAAACAGGAGTATTGTCCAACCCTTGGGAGTTCTTGAGGATGTTCTCGTCCAAGTCAATGAGCTAATTTTTCCAGCTGACTTTTATGTGCTTGACATGGAGGATGAGACACCCGGAAAAGAATCAACCATAGTGCAGGAAGACCATTCCTGATGACAGCACGAACAAAGATTGATGTGCATGTGGGACTCTCTCAATGGAATTCGGTGACACTGCAGGTACAATTCAACATCTTTGAAGCCATGAGGCACCCATTTGAAGACCATTCCCTCTTTGGCGTTGACCTTATTGAAGAGCTGGTTGGAGAATACCTTCAACTAGACAGCTTGCGGTGGGAGCATGAAAGATTTTCTTTGAAGTTCTTGATATTATCAGTTGCTTAGGGACCATAATAGAAGAAAGCGACAATGAAGAAGTACATACTCTCTCCAGCTCCAGGGGCGAATCACGATGATATTGCTGACTTGGATTTCAAAGCCGAATTATTCAAAACGATGAACCAAGCATGCAATCAGGGAGACCCAGAGTGCTCGAAGATTAAAAGAGCTGATGTTGCCGAAACTAAGCAACCCTCGTCTGCACATCTGGCAACAATCTTTTTCAGCCAGAACCCGAATTCGGCCAAGAAGGCCGAGTCAATGAAGAAGACAAAGTCAACTCGGCCAAAAGAAATCAAAAGCCGACAAAAAAGCTTGCCGAGACCATCTCGGCCACAGAAGACCTAACTCATACTGTAGCAAAATAAAGAGTCCATCCGAGGATCCGGCTCGGAAAGGCAGCTTAAAGCCAATACCTGAAACCCATTCAAATGAATACCCAAATCCATGAAGTCGAACCGGCCGAAGCAGACAAAGGCCAAAATCATGTCGGCACACCTGGTACCTGATCAAGATCAAGTCGGCCAGTCGGATCCAACCTCAGAAACTGACAAATCTCCATCACCGCCACCATCCATAGAATTACAAACATTGTCGAGTCACCTGAAATATGCCTACCTGAACAAGGACCAACAACTCCCGGTTATTATTGCTAGCAATCTCGACCAAGAACAAGAAGACAAGTTGTTGGAGGTTCTCAGGCAACATAAGAAGGCAATAGGGTGGAAGCTAGCAGACCTTCGTGGCATAAACCCCTCCATTTGCATGCACAGAATATTAATGGAGGAGGAAATCAAGCCCATAAGGCAGCCACAATGAAGACTGAATCTGACACTCCTGGACGTGGTTAAAAAAGAAGTCACAAAGCTCTTTGCTGCAGGGATCATCTACCCTATCTCGGATAGCAAATGGGTGAGCCCTATGCAAGTGGTGCCAAAGAAGTCCGAGATGACTGTCATGAAAAATTAGCAGGATGAGCTGGTACGAACAAGGATTCAGAACAGCTGGCGAGTGTGCATCGACTACAGAAGATTAAACCAAGCAACTCGCAAGGATCACTTTCCTCTGCCTTTCATCGACCAAATGCTTGAAAAATTAGCAGGGAGATCCCATTACTGCTTTCTTGATGGATTCTCAGGCTACATGCAAATTCATATAGCCCTTGAAGATCAACATAAGACAACCTTCACCTGCCCATTTGGTACCTTTGCGTATACACGCATGCCATTTGGCCTTTGCAATGCCCCGAGCACATTTCAACGTTGCATGCTGAGCATCTTCTCGGACTTGCTGCAGGATTGCATGGAGGTATTCATGGATGACTTCACGGTATATGCCGATTCATTTGAAGCATGCCTGAGTAATCTATCAAGAGTGTTGAAGAGATGCATTGACACAAATCTCGTGCTCAATTTTGAAAAATGCCACTTCAACAGAGGCATCGAGGTAGACAAAGCAAAGATAGACATCATTACTTCCCTTCCAAACCCCGCTTCTGTGCGGGAGGTTCGCTCATTCCTAGGACACATAGACTTTTATAGAAGATTCATAAAAAATTTTAGTAAACTTGCCCTACCTCTGTCCAAGCTGCTACAGAAGGATGTGGAATTCAACTTTGACCGGCCCTGTGTGGAAGCATTTCAGGAGCTGAAGAGAAGGCTCACATTCGCTCCCATTCTGCAAGCACCAAACTGGGACCTCCCCTTTGAATTAATGTGTGATGCATCCAACTCGGCATTAGGAGCCGTTCTCGGCCAAATAGTTCGAGCCAGCCAATCGGTCCACGTGGTGGCCTATGCATCCAAAACTATGGATCCGGCCCAGCAAAACTACACAACAACTGAGAAGGAGCTCTTGGCAATAGTTTTTGCCGTGGACAAATTTCGTTCCTACCTTCTCGGTTCCAAGATAATTGTGTTCTCTGACCATGCTGCCTTGAGGTACTTGCTGAAGAAGCCTGATGCTAAGCCAAGACTGATTAGGTGGATGCTTCTTCTTCGAGAATTCAACCTGGAAATCAGAGATAAGAAGGGTGCTGAGAATTTTGTAGCAGATCATCTGAGCAGAGTTGAGAAAGAAAGCGAACTGATGTCTATCCAAGACGAGTTCCCTGATGAGCACTTGTTACATATAAATACGTCTCCACCATGGTTTGCTGACATTTGTAATTTTGTGGCAGCATCTCAGTTTCCAACAGAGGCATCTCGGGCATACAAAGAAAAAATCCGAAATGATGCCAAATACTACATTTGGGATGATCCCCACCTTTGGAGAATGTGTAGTGACAAGGTCATCCGCAGGTGCATTCCTGAAGCCGAGATCAACTCGGTCCTCCAGTTCTGTCATTCAGCACCTGGAGGCGGCCATTACGGATCCACTTGGACTGCTAGGAAAATACTTGACTGTGGCCTCTACTGGCCTATTATTTTTAGAGACGCGCATGAATGTCTCCACCTACGAGAAATGCCAAAAAGCAGGAGTGGCCATGAACAGAAAGCACGAAATGCCCCAGCAATCCATCCAGTTTTGTGAAATTTTTGATGTCTGGGGAATAGATTTCATGGGACCATTCCCAGTCTCCAATGGTTACTCATACATTCTGCTGGCCGTAGATTATGTATCAAGATGGGTAGAAGCCGTTACCACCAGAACCAATGATTCAAGAGTGGTTGTGGACTTTCTAAAGTCCAATATTTTCTACAGGTTCGGTGTGCCAAAAGCGCTCATAAGTGACCAAGGTAGTCACTTCTGTAACAGAGCCATGGTTTCCCTTCTTCAGAAATATGGGGTAGCACACAGAATTGCTACTGCTTACCACCCCCAAACAAATGGCCAGGTAGAAGTGTTCAACAGGGAAATTAAGAAAACATTGCAAAAGATGACCAATCCCAGCAGGAAGGACTGGAGCCGCCTCCTTGAGGATGCTCTCTAGGCACATAGAACTGCATACCAGACACCTTTAGGGATGTCTCCCTATAGGATTGTTTTCAGCAAAGCCTGTCACCTTCCTGTGGAGCTCGAACACAGAGCATACTGGGCTGTTAAGCAGTGCAATCTGGCCTATGACCAAGCTGGAGAGCAGAGAAAATTTCAGCTGTAAGAGCTAGATGAACTCCGCTTGGAAGCATATGAAAATTCTAGGATCTACAAGCAAAAGGTAAAAAAATTCCATGACCAAAAGATCCTGAGAAAAGATTTCCGTATTGGCCAAAAAGTGCTGCTCTTCAACTCTAGATTAAAGCTCATAGCAGGTAAGCTTCGCTCTAGATGGGATGGACCTTTTGTTATCACTAATGTGTTTCCCCATGGTGCAGTACAACTAAAAGATGAACACAACAACAGCACCTTCCACGTCAATGGGCCTAGAGCACTCATGACATGGAGATAATATCATTGATGGAACCAGCATCACCAGATGACCCTTCCTCGCATTGAGGACAATGCAGATTTTAAGTGTGGGGGGGGGGGATAAATATACAGTCATTTTAATTGCTGTGTCTTAATTCTATTCCCATTCTCCTAAACTCTGCTAATTTTAATTTTTGTTTTGTAAGTTTTAATCACTTTGTTGTTTTCCTTCAATTGCGTTGTTTCATTTTATTTTTAAAATCTGTCATGTTTTTCAATAAAAGCTGCCCAAGCCAAGTCCATGCCGGTTCTGTGCCATCTCAGCCTGATCCGGAACATCTTCGGCCTGGCAGAGTTTCCACTCTGTCATTTACTTTCAAGCTTTCCTCCTAAACAGAATTTCAAAGTGGATTGTCAAAAATAAAAATTGTTTTGAAAAGAATCTTGAATTGACTTCTGTAGGTTTGAAAAAGACAGTAGGAGTAACTCTGCAACTTTGGCAAGAGATTTCTCTAGCTTGAGGGGAATGAGATTTTTTTTTTTTGCTCTAGTCAAGTGATTGACCAGAAACACTGAAAAGGAAAACCTTTTGTGACAAACAACCTGTGTGAGATTTTGAGCCTTTGTAAATATTGATGGCTTATATCTTGTCATTTCTCTTCTTCTTCTAGTGTGATTTTTGCATTCATGATAATTGTATATTCTACATTTTGCCTTAACCCTCTGGATACAACTGTTTTCACATGCAAGAATGACATGATCTAGGCCATGTTTTTTATTAGCTCCGAGCCAAATAAAGCCTACCTGAAGAAAATTCTGTCCCTTGTTACCCCCCATTGATCCACATAATCGTTCTTTCTTACAAGCTCATTACAGGCCAAAACCGGAAAACCATAAATCAACCTGACCCTCAGGGAGTAAAGGAGCTTTGGAATTGTTTTGGGAGTAAGTCATTATCAAGTGTGGGGGAGTCTCGAGGAAGCAGAATCAATTCAGCATCCTATAAAAGCTCGAAAATACAAAGAAAGAAAAGAAGCGAAAGAAAGAAAAGGAAAAGTGGAGCAACAACTGAAAATCTGAGCTGAAACAATTAAAGAAAGAGAACAGCTGCATAAACGTGTGTAATAAGGAAAAGAAAAAGAAATAAGCAGGTAGCAGCAAGAAGGAGAAATTGGCAGCATCCTGGGTTACCCTCAGGCTGATAAAAGCTATCTCCCCATTGCTCCTCTCTCCCTCATGGGTCCTGAAACCAGTCTTCCCATATTTTATCCTACCTATGACCCAGCCTCGCTACAAGCCGAAAAGAAGTCCTAGTGATCATAACTGTGTGTTTTTGCAGGTGTAAAAAGAGAGCTTTGTCAAGGTATGGTAATTGTAGTGCCATGAATGATGAGTGTAAATATAAGCCCAAGCACGAGAAAAGTGAGGAAGTGATCTGTCACTCTTGGTAGCCTTCTCTGGTTTGCAGGTCATAAATGCGCCTAGAGCACGGAAGGAGTAATTTTCAGATTGTGAGAGTATCTCAATCTCAAAGTGAATGAGTGCCGACTCTGTCTCGTTTGAACTAAAGGAAGCCAAGTGAAAAATTCTTTTCTATCTTTAAAAATTTCCCCTTGTTGATTTTCATTTTATTTTCCCTAGGAGTGCAAAAGGGTAAGTGTGGGGGTGTGATGAGTCACAATTTATACATCTTTTAGACACCTAAGAAGGAGGTTTGCAAGACTATTATGTGCTTAAGAATGGATTGTTAGCTAAGATTCATTTTATGGGCTTAAATACAGAGAAAATACAAATCTATGTTAATTCAGATTTCTTAGCTAATAAAAAGTATCACTCCTTCTTCTGCAGGTCAAGCCGAGTTGACCAGGGTCAACAAAGGAGTCTCAGCCGAGATGAAATCGTCCCGGCCAGACCGACTCCATCTTGGCCAAGCCAGATTCGTCTCGGCAGCCTATACCTTGCAGTCTAGCAACCCAATAAAGAGCGGCCCAATTGTGCTTGTCCACATTAGCCATCCAACTCGGAGGCCACCTCAGCGTCATCTCAGCTGCCATGTCACTCCTAAGGAATCTGCCATGTCACGTTAGAAGATCTGCACAGGGGTAGAATAGGACATTCACAGTGTAATTCTGCTAGGATTCGTTAGGATATTTTGTTAGCATCTAGCTGCTCAGCTCGTGTATATATATAGGAGGAGCTGTGCACTTTTTGTTCGGTCTTTGAATTCACTCTTAATACACCTCATTTATTCCATTTTCCTCGCTCTCATTTTTCCATTCCTGGTGGTGCACGGTGCTGCATTGGCGTTTCTCTCGATTGAGGAAGTGCAGGTCTGAGACTGGGAAGCCGAAGTCTGCCAGAGGGGACCGATCAGACTACTGACGCACTCTGGTGGAGCTGATCCTCAACGCTCAGGCTAACGGAGGTAAACCACCACCATCAACCATGGTGATCGTCGTGGAAGATGGATTCACCTGAATTTAGGACCACTGTATTTGTATTCCATTTCTGTTAATCAATTTCATTCTGCAACTTTTATCTCCATTCTCTTCCTCTACTTTAATTCATGATTTGATCCGCAATTGCAATTAAATTGTGAACAATGTTAAGCTAAGTCGATTGGAACTGGTTTAACTAATTTAGTAGGTAATCATTTGGCGATTGTTAACTGAGAACCTAAAATTAGCTCTGAACTTAATCCCTGCCAACTGATGAGGTAGCAATTGCATAAATCCTGGGTATGGCAATGGACGAACCTTTGGCGATTGCCATAAGACTTCCCAAGGCTGATATGGATTGAGAACTGGAGTGTGGAGCCTGGACTGAACTTGGATTAATGAGACTGAATATGAGCACAGTTAAATAATAATAATAGATAACTAGTAATAGTAGTATATGTTTATTGCATTCGTAGTCTTAGTCTAGTTTCTGCATTACTTGCATTCCCAACCCCGCTGTTTACTGCTTTTTAGTCTGAAACAGAGATAGTCCATCTCTGTAGTGTCTTTCTACACTCAGCCGAGACCAAGCCGGATTGTCTCTACCAGGATCATCTCAGCTCAATCTCTGCCGAGAGCTACTCGTACTTTACATCTCAGATTCTACGTCACTTCACTTAACACCAAGTCACAACTGAACACACTGTGTCCTTGAGAAGAATGACCTAGGGTTAGCTATACTATAGTTAGCTTTAGTTATTTGATAAGCGTGTAAAACGACTGTAAAAACACGCATCATCACGAATCCACTACTAGTGAAGAAACTTGTTTAAAAAGTTGAATCTCTTAAGTAGTTAGGCTCTTTTAAAGGATTAATAATGTTATAAAAGATTGAAATATAGGTAGGTTGGTGTAAAATATTTAAGTAAAGAGATAAATAAGATGAAATCATAAAATATGGAATGTTGCAATCTTTTTTAGATAGAACTATGTTGTTGAGTAAGAGTTTAATTTTACTCTTGAGGAAACAGTTGGTGAACCATTCCTTATTGTTGTGATTCTAACTTTCCTTAAAGGTGATCATGATAAGATAGTGGATACATATTGTTAGTATCTCTGTGTTCAAGGAAGCTAGGAGTGATATGAGAATCATAGTTATTGTTGTTGTTGATGTTGAGTCCTTTTAAGGATGCTACGGATGAGTAGGCACATAAGTTGTGGAGCTTCCATGGAGTTATCGCTTAGATTCAGGGTTCACAACCTAGTGTTGGAGCGAAGGAGTGAAGCTAGGTGGGCTTTGGGGATAGAAGGACGAGCTAATTCCATTGGGTGTCTAAGTTCTTGCAAGCTTAAGACTAAACTACCAATATAGTGCTATTTTGATGGACACACTCTCTAATCCACAAGATCACGTCTTCTTTCCTCAATACCATGATGAGGGTATGATAAGAAAGTGATAGGATTTGCTTGGCTTATAAACCTCTATGGAGTAGTGGTTCTCTTTCTCTTCCTCTCTCTCTCTCTCTCTATATATATATATATATATGAGGGATCAAGTAAATCTAAGAGTAACTCTAAGAGAGTTACTCCCCATCCTTACAATCTATTAGATAAGAATGTGTTACTCATTAGAACCATTAGAGCAAAATAAAACAAAGGGTGACAATAAAGAGTAACTTTCTTAGAGTTACTCTTGGAGTAACTTGATCTCTCCTCATATATATATATATATGTGTGTGTGTGTGTGTGTGTGTGTGGTATGTGTGTGATAGATGTGTTGTTTTTGTGAATGATATTTATGTTTGTTGGGAGCTAAGGCTTTATTGTGATGATGTACTTATGATGTTTGGAAGCCATGACGTATGATTGTAATGATACTGAGTTTAGTATTGTTGTTGCTTAGATAAAAGAATATTCCTCTAGTATAACTTACCTTTGTGTCTATGTTGTATGTGTATAACTATGATAACCTTGACTTACATGTTCGTATGAGCAAAATGTTGGGGCCATGCGAGGTTTAAGGTTTTTAGGCATCCCATAGATCAAGGTCTACTTGGGTTGCTTCCTCTTTTGCACCATGATGAGTCACAATTTATACATCTTTTAGACACCTAAGAAGGAGGTTTACAAGACTATTCTGTGCTTAAGAGTGGATTGTTAGCTAAGATTCATTCTATGGGTTCGATTACAGAGGAAATACAAATCTGTGTTAATTTAGATTCCTTAGCTAATAAAAGTTTCACTCCTTCTGCAGGTCAAGCCAAGTTGACCAGGGTCAACAAAAGGAGTCTCAGCCGAGATGAAGTCATCCTGGCCAGTCTGACTCCATCTCGGCCGGACCAGAGTCGTCTCGGCAACCCATGCCTTGCAGCCCAGCAACCCAGTAGAGAGGCCCAATTGTATTGACCACATCAGCTATCCAGCTCGGAGGCCATCTCAGCGTTAGCTCAACTGCCATGTCACTCCTAGGAAATCTGCCATGTCACGTTAGAAGATCCGCATAGGGGTAGAATAGGATCTTTCACAATGTAATTCTGTTAGGATTCGTTAGGATTAGCATATCACAGCTCGTGTATTTATAGGAAGAGTTGTGCACTTTTTACACGTTCTGACTTTGAATTCACTCCAACTCCATACTCATTGTACCCATTTTTCTCGCTTTCGCTCTCTCCGTTTTCACGGTGGTGCACGGTGCTCATTGGCGTTTCTCTCGATTGAGGAAGTGCAGGTCTGAGACTGGGAAGCTGAAGTCTACCAGAGGGGACCGATCAGACTACTGACGCATTCTGGTAGAGCTGATCCTCAGCGTTCAGGCTAACGGAGGTGTACCACCACCATCAACCATGGCGATCGTCGTGGAAGATAGATTCATCTGAAGTCAGAACCACTGTATTTGTATTCTGTTTCTGTTAATCGATTTCATTCTACATTTCATATCTCCTTTCTCTTCCCTCTTCCTTAATTCATGTTTGAATCGCGATTGCATTTGAATATGAACAATGTTAGGCTAAGCTGATTGGAACTGGTTTAACTAATTCAGTAGGTAATCAGTTAACGATAGTTAATCGAGAACCTAAAATCAGCTCTGCACCTAATCCCTGCCAACTGACGAGGTAGCGATTGCATAATTCCTCGGTATAGCAATGGACGAATGTTTGGCGATCGTCATAAGACTACCAAAGGCTGATATGGACTGAGAACTGGAGTGTGGAACCTGGGCTGGACTTGAACTAATGGAACTGAACATGAACACAGTTGTATAATAATAACAACAGTAATCAGTAACAGTAGTATATGTTTACTGCATTCATAGTCTTAGTTTACTTTCTGCTTTACTTGCACTCCAACCCCCTTATTTACTGCCTTTAAGTCTGAGACAGAGGTAGTCCACCTCTGTAGCGTCTATCTGCACTCAACCGAGATCAAGCAGGATCGTCTCTGTTGAGGTCGACTCGGCTCAGTCTCTGTTGAGAGCAACTCGGCCATTGCCGAGACGAGTCGGTACTTTACATCTCATATTCTACTCCACTTCACTCTACACCAATTCACAACTGTGCACACTGTGTCCTTGAGAAGAATGACCTAGGGTTAGCTATACTATAGTTAGCTTTAGTTATTTGATAAGCGCGTTAAAACAACTAAAAAAACACTCCATCATCAAATTGGCGCCATTGCCAGGGACACAAGTTCTTTTGTGTGTTTGTGTGCCAAGTTAAGTGAGGTCGAATTCCGAGTCTGTAAAGTATGTCTGTCAAGTCAGTCTTGAGTCTTTTGAACTTGTCTATATTTGTCTGTTTTGTGTATGGATCCTAAATAAAAAGCATGTTTATTTGTTTCTCTGCGTAAATTCACCGTTAAAAATAGCTACGTAGCATCAGCATTCTGTTTTGTATTCACTATTGCATCTTTCTTTCTGCATTACATTCTTGCATTTAGCTAGTTTTTCTGTTTTGCATTCTTGCTAGTTTAATTGCATTCTTTCTGTATGTCATTCCGTAGTTCCATTGGTTAGTTAACTAATAGTTGTAGTTTCTAATTCTGCATTTACTATTTCAAATACTATTTCTAATTCTAAAATTTCTGCATAACATGTACAATGCATGACTAGAAGTAGTACTGACCCATTGCATGTTTTTGACCCAGAAATAGAATTAACTTTACGTAGACTGCGCAAAATTAGGAACATTGCAGTAAATAATAGTATCGATATAGATTCTGTAGCTGACTCTAACCAGTTTTACACTAACAATTTTGTTTCTAGTTCTAACGTCTTTGCAGAATCAGGACGAATGGAGAATAACGATAGGGCGCTGAAGGAATTAGCCACTCAGGGCGTGGTGTATCAACCTTGGTGCATCCAATACCCACAGCTGGAGCCAGCTCAAACATATGAGTTAAAATCTGGTCTTATACACCTGTTGCCTAAGTTTCATGGTCTTGTAGGAGAAGACCCCCACAAGCATTTAAAAGAATTCCATGTGGTCTGTTCTACAATGAGGCCGCAAGGGATATCGGAAGACTACATCAAAATGAAGGCATTTCCATTCTCCCTGGATGGAGCAGCGAAGGATTGGCTGTATCTTCAGCCAGTACTTTTCAATACCTGGGGAGACATGAAGCGCACCTTCCTAGAGAAGTTTTTTCCGGCATCCCACACTGCGTCCATTAGAAAGGAAATATGTGGGATAAGGCAACATACAGGAGAAACACTGCACGAGTACTGGGAGAGATTCAACAAACTCTGTGCCACCTGTCCACATCATCAGATTAGTGAACAGTTGTTGATCCAGTATTTTTATGAAGGATTATCGCTGATGGACAGAAGTATGATAGATACAGCCAGTGGCGGGGCTCTAATGGATTAAACACCAGCAGTAGCACGGCATCTGATTTCCAATATGGCAAGCAATACACAGTAGTTTGGGATCAGAGGGCCAAATCAACCACGGATGGTGAGTGAAATCGGTGCATCTTCCAATCAGAGGTTGGAGAATCAGCTGACCGAGTTAACATCATTGGTGAGACAGCTTGCTGTTGGGCAACACCAACCAGCCATGGCAGCAAAAGTATGTGGCATATGTACTTCCGTGGAGCACCCCACTGATATGTTCCCCGCTCTCTAAGAAACCGAGTCGGACCAGCTAGAAAATGTTGGAGCCATAGGTGGATTTCAGTACGGGAAGCAACCGTATCAGAATCGGCCATTTGATAACCAGCAACAGGGAAGACAGCCATTTCGGCCAGGACCGAATCAAGGACCATATGCAACCCAACAATTCGGATCCACACCGAACACCTATCAGAGGCAAGCAGGTTATCAACAGCCGACTCCGCAATACCAAGCACCACCTTTCCAACAACAACAACAACAGTAGAGAATGCCTACTCCAGGCAACTCTCCATCTGTGGAAGACCTGATGAAGCAGCTTGCAACCAGCAACATGGAGTTCCAACAATCTGTGAGCTCCAGCAATTTACAGTTCCAACAGAACATGACCGCCACCATCCAGGACCTCAAAACGCAGATTGGAGAGCTAGCTAACACTCTAAGCCAATTACAGTCGGCAGGATCTAGTAACCTTCCCTCTCAACCCATTCCAAATCCGAGAGGTAACGCCAGTGTAGTCATTCTTCGAAGTGGAAAAGAACTACCTCAACCTACATTGGAGCAGGTGCCGAGATCAAAAGAAGCCGACTCTGAGTCAAATGCTGACTTACAGTCTCGGCCAGGGATAACTGTCCCATTGCCATTTCCATCTCGGACCACTTCGGCAAGGAAGCCAGAGTCAGATGAAGAATTGTTGAAGATGTTCCGCAAGGTGGAAATCAATATTCCACTCCTCGATGCTATTAAACAGGTCCCTAAGTACGCAAAATTCCTCAAGCAATCACTACAAGTGCCTTAACTCTGCCAAAAAAATGCAGAGACCCTGGAGTCTTTTCGGTCCCATGCACCATCGGCGAATGCACTTTTGCCAATGCCATGTTGGACCTGGGAGCCTCAATTAATGTCATGCCCACATCAATCTACAGGTCCCTGAATTTTGGTGACTTGGAACCCACAGGGATGACCATTCAGCTGGAAAACAGGAGTATTGTCCAGCCCTTGGGAGTTCTCGAGGATGTTCTCGTCCAAGTCAATGAACTAATATTTCCAGCTGATTTTTACGTGCTAGACATGGAGGACCTAAACATCCGGAAGGAATCCACCTTAATTATGGGAAGACCTTTCTTGATGACAGCCATAACAAAGATTGATGTGTATGCAGGGACGCTCTCCATGGAATTCTGTGACGCTTTGGTGCAATTCAATATTTTCGAAGCTATGAAGCACCCAACCGAAGACCACTCTCTCTTTGGCATTGATATACTTGATGAACTAGTTGAAGAATATCTTCAACTAACTGGCAGTGGTGAAAACATTGAGGAGTCTGCTGAGAATGATGATGAAAGCAGCTGCCCAAGAGTTACAGATGCAGAGGCCGACTATGAAGAAGTACAAGACCTCTCCAACTCTGAGGACAATCATAGTGATGTTATTGACTCGGCCTTTGAAGTGGAACTGTCCGAATTATTAGACCAAGTCTGCAACACAGAACACTCAGAGTATTCAAATGATGCAGAAAACAAAGTCGCTGAAGCTGAAAAGTCTTCCATTGCACACTTAGCGACAATTTTTACGGCCAAGAATGAGTCAACCAAAGAAGGCCGAGTCAATGAAGAAGTCAAAGTCAACTCGGCTAAAGAAGTCAAAGCCGACAACTTGCCGAGACCATCTCGGCCATAGAAGACCTAACTCATACTGTAGCAAAAATAAAGAGTCCATCCGGATCCGACTCAGAAGGAACGCTTAAAGCCAATACCGACTCCATTCCGACAATAGCCAAAACCATGAAGTCGAGCTGGCCGAAGCAGACAGAGGCCGAAATCATGTCGGCACACCTGGTGCCTGATCAAGATCAAGTCGGCCAATCGGATCCAACCTCAAAAACTGACAAATCTCCATTACCGTCACCACCCATAGAATTAAAAACATTGTCGAGTCACCTGAAATATGCCTACCTGAACAAGGACCAACAACTCCCGGTTATTATTGCTAGCAATCTCGACCAAGAACAAGAGGACAAGTTGTTGGAGGTTCTCAGGCAACATAAGAAGGTAATAGGGTGGAAGTTAGCAGACCTTCCTGGCATAAACCCCTCCATTTGCATGCACAGAATATTAATGGAGGAGGAAATCAAGCCCATAAGGCAGTCGCAAAGAAGACTGAATCCAACACTCTTGGACGTGGTCAAAAAGGAAGTTACCAAACTCCTTGCTGCAGGGATCATCTACCCCATCTCGGATAGCCAATGGGTGAGCCCTGTGCAAGTGGTGCCAAAGAAGTCCGGGATGACCGTCATGAAAAATCAGCAGGATGAGCTGGAGAAGTTAACAGGGAAATCCCATTACTGCTTTCTGGATGGATTCTCAGGCTACATGCAAATTCATATAGCCCCTGAAGATCAACATAAGACAACCTTCACCTGCCCATTTGGTACCTTTGCGTACACACGCATGCCATTTGGCCTCTGCAATGCTCCGAGTACATTTCAACGTTGCATGATGAGCATCTTCTCGGACTTGCTACAGGACTGCATAGAGGTATTCATGGATGACTTCACAGTATATGCCGATTCATTTGAAGCATGCCTGAGTAATCTAGCAAAAGTGTTGAAGAGATGCATTGACACAAACCTTGTGCTCAATTTTGAAAAATGTCACTTCATGGTGACTGAAGGAATAGTGTTGGGACACCTGGTCTCCAACAGAGGCATCAAGGTAGACAAAGCAAAGATAGATATCATTACTTCCCTTCCAAGCCCCGCTTCTATGCGGGAGGTTCGCTCATTCTTAGGACACGCAGGTTTCTACAAGAGATTCATCGAAAATTTTAGTAAAATTGCCCTGCCTCTGTCCAAGCTGCTATAGAAGGATGTAGAATTTCACTTTGACCGGCCCTGTATGGAAGCATTTCAGGAGCTGAAGAGAAGACTCACATCCGCCCCTATTTTGCAAGCACCAGGCTGGGACCTCCCCTTTGAACTAATGAGTGATGCATCCAACTCGGCATTAGGAGCTGTTCTCGGCCAAAGAGATCGAGCCGGTCAACCGGTGCACGTGGTGGCCTATGCATCCAGAACTATGGATCCGGCCCAGCAAAACTACACAACAACTCAGAAGGAGCTCTTGGCCATAGTTTTCGCCGTGGACAAATTTCGTCCCTACCTTCTCGGGTCCAAGATAATTGTGTTCTCTGACCATTCCGCCTTGAGGTACTTGCTGAAGAAGCCTGATGCTAAGCCAAGACTGATTAGGTGGATGCTTCTTCTTCAAGAATTCAACCTGGAAATTAGAGATAAAAGAGGTGCTGAGAATCCTGTAGCTGATCATTTGAGCAGAATTGGGAAAGAAGGCGAACTGATGCCTATCCGAGACGAGTTCCCTGATGAGCAATTGCTACATATTAAAACGTCTCCACCATGGTTTGCTGACATTTGTAATTTTGTGGCAGCATCTCGGTTTCCACCAGAGGCATCTCGAGCATACAAAGATAAACTCCGGAAGATGCCAAATACTACATTTGGGATGATCCCACCTTTGGAGACTGTGCAGTGACAAGGTCATCCGCAGTGCATTCCCCGGCCGAGTTCAATTCGGTTCTCCAGTTCTGCCACTCGGCTCCTCGAGGCGGTCACTATGGGTCAACTCGGACTGCCAAGAAAGTACTCGACTGTGGCCTTTACTGGCCAACTATCTTCATGGACGCGCATGAATTCGTCTCCACCTGCGAGAATTGCCAAAAAGCAGGAGTGGCCATGAACAGAAGGCATGAAATGCCCTAGCAACCCATCCAATTCTGTGAAATCTTTGATGTTTGGGGAATAGACTTCATGGGGCCATTCCCAGTCTCCAATGAGCACTCCTACATTCTGCTGGCCGTGGATTATGTGTCAAGATGGGTAGAAGCCATTGCCACCAGAACAAATGATGCAAGAGTGGTTGTGGACTTTCTGAAGTCCAATATTTTCTGCAGGTTCAGTGTGCCAAAAGCACTCATAAGCGACCAAGGCAGTCACTTCTGTAACAGAGTCATGACCTCCCTTCTTCAAAAATATGGAGTAGCACACAGAATTGCTACTACTTACCACCCCCAAACAAATGGCCAAGCAGAAGTGTTCAACAGGGAAATCAAGAAAACATTGCAAAAAATGACCAATCCCAGCAGGAAGGACTGGAGCCGCCTCCTTAAGGATGCTCTCTGGGCACATAGAACTGCATACCGAACACCTTTAGGGATGTCTCCCTATAGGATTGTTTTCGGTAAAGCCTGTCACCTTCCTATGGAGCTGGAACACAGAGCATACTGGGCTGTTAAGCAGTGCAATCTAGCTTATGACCAAGCAGGAGAGCAGAGAAAATTTCAGCTGCAAGAGTTAGATGAACTCCGCTTGGAAGAATATAAAAACTCTAGGATCTACAAGCAGAAAATCAAGCGATTCCATGACCAACAGATCCTGAGAAAAGAATTCCGAGTCGGTCAGAAAGTCCTCTTGTTCAACTCACGCCTCAAGCTCATTGCAGGTAAACTACATTCTAGATGGGATGGGCCTTTTGTTATCACTAATGTGTTTCCCCATGGTGTCGTACAGCTAAAAGATGACCACAGTAACCGCACCTTCCAGGCCAATGGGCATCAGATTAAGCCATTCCATGAAGGTCCAGCGCCTATCACTCATGACATGGAGATAATTTCATTGATGGAACCAGCATCACCAGATGATCCTGCCTCGCATTGAGGACAATGCAGATTTTAAGTGTGGAGGGGGAGATAAATATACAGCCATCTCAATTGTTGTGTCTTAACTCTGTTTCCACTCTCCTAAACTCTGCTAATTTTAATTTTTGTTTTGTTAGTTTTAATCACTTTGCTGTTTTCGTTCGGTTGCGTCGTTTCATTTTATTTATTTTTTAAAATCTGTCATGTTTTTCAATAAAAGCTGCCTAAGCCGAGTCCATGCCGGCTCTGTGCCATCTCAGCCGGATCCGGAACATCTTCGGCCTGGCAGAGTTTCAATTTTGTCATTTACCTTTAATCTTTCCTCCTAAATCAGAATTTCCAAGTGGACGGACAAAAGTAAAATTGTTTTGAAAAGAATCTTGAACTGGCTTCTGAAAGTTTAAATAAGTCAGTAGGAAGTAACTCTGCAATTGTGCCAAGAGATTTCTCTAGCTTGAGGGGAATGAAACTTTTGTGCTCTAGTCAATAGTTGATTGAGAATCTAAGAAGGAAACCCCCTGTGCCAGAGCAAATACAACCTGTGTGAGATTTTGAGCCTTGTAAACATTGATGGCTTACATCTTGCCATTTCTCTTCTTTTTCTAGTGTGACTTTTGCATTCATGACAACTGCATATTCTACATTTTGCCTTAACTCTCTGGATACAACTGTTCTCACATGCAGGAATGACATGATCTAGGCCATGTTTCTTATAAACCCTGAACCAAATAAAGCCCACCTGAACAAATGTGTCTGTTGTTTACCCCTTTTGAGCCTAATGTAACCATTCTTCCTAATAGTTCACTACAAGCCAAGGCCAGAAAAACCATGAATCAACCTCACCTTCGAGGAGCAGAGGAGCTTTGGAATTGTTGTGGGAGTAAATCATGATCAAGTGTGGGGGAACTCCAGGAAGCAAAAGGTTGTTCAGCACCCTCTAAGGCTTGAAAATGCAAGAAAAAGAATAAAAGCGAATGAAAGAAAGGAAAGAGAAAAAAAGGAAGCAGCAGCTGAAAATCTGAGCTGAAATGAATAAAGAAAGAAAATAGCTGCATAAGCTGTATAATAAGAAAAAGAAAAGAAAATGCGCCGGTAGCAGCAAGAAGGAGGAATTGACAGCATCCTGGGTTATCCCTCAGGCTGATAAAGCTTACTCCCCATTGCTCCTCTCTTCCTTGTGGGTCCTGAAGCTAGTTTTCCCATATTCTATCCTACCCGTGACCCAGCCTCGCTACAAGCCGAAAAGAAGTCCTAGTGATCATAACTGTGTGTGTTTTTGCAGGTGTAAGAAGAGAGATTCGCCAAAGTATGGTAATATCAGTTCCATGAATGTTGAGTGTAAATACAAGCCCAGACACGTGAGAAATAAGGGAGTTATTTTCCTAAAAGAGAGCTCTATCACTCTTGGTTACCTTCTCTTGTTTGCAGGTCATGAATTTGCCTAGAGCACGGAAGGAGTAATTTCTAGATTACTAGAGTATCTCGATCCCAGAGTGAATAAGTGCCGACTCTGTCTCGGTTGAACTAAAGGAAGCCAAGTGAAGAAAATTCTTTTCTATCTTTAAAAATTTCCCCCTTGTTGATTTTCATTTTATTTTGCCCAGGAGTGCAAAAAGGGTAAGTGTGGGGGTGTGATGAGTCACAATTTATACATCTTTTAGACACCTAAGAAGGAGGTTTACAAGACTATTTTGTGCTTAAGAGTGGATTGTTAGCTAAGATTCATTCTATGGGTTCGATTACAGAGGAAATACAAATCTGTGTTAACTTAGATTCCTTAGCTAATAAAAGTGTCACTCCTTCTTCTGCAGGTCAAGCCGAGTTGACCTGGGTCAACAAAAGGAGTCTCAGCCGAGATGAAGTCATCCTGGCCAGTCTAACTCCATCCTTGCAGCCCAGCAGCCCAGTAGAGAGGCCCAATTGTATTGACCACATCAGCTATCCAACTCGGAGGCCATCTCAGCGTTAGCTCAACTGCCATGTCACTCCTAGGAAATCTGCCATGTCACGTTAGAAGATCCGCATAGAGGTAGAATAGGATCTTTCACAATGTAATTCTGTTAGGTTTCGTTAGGATTAGCATATCACAGCTCGTGTATTTATAGGAAGAGCTGTGCACTTTTTACACGTTCTGACTTTGAATTCACTCCAACTCCATACTCATTGCACCCATTTTTCTCGCTCTCGCTCTCCGTTTTCACGGTGGTGCACGGTGCTCATTGGCGTTTCCCTCAATTGAGGAAGTGCAGGTCTAAGACTGGGAAGCCGAAGTCTGCCAGAGGGGACTGATCAGACTACTGACGCACTCTGGTGGAGCTGATCATCAACGTTCAGGCTAACGAAGGTGAACCACCACCATCAACCATGGCGATCGTGGTGGAAGATGGATTCATCTGAGTTGAGAACCACTGTATTTGTATTCTGTTTCTGCACTCCAATCCCGTTATTTACTGCCTTTAAGTCTGAGACAGAGGTAGTCCACCTCTGTAGCGTCTATCTGCACTCAACCGAGATCAAGCAGGATCGTCTCTGTTGAGGTCGACTCGGCTCAGTCTCTGTTGAGAGCAACTCGGCCATTGCCGAGACGAGTCGGTACTTTACATCTCAGATTCTACTCCACTTCACTCTACACCAATTCACAACTGAGCACACTGTGTCCTTGAGAAGAATGACCTAGGGTTAGCTATACTATAGTTAGCTTTAGTTATTTGATAAGCGCGTTAAAACGACTAAAAAAACGCTCCATCACACCACTACAACCTTAGTGATGTTGTTGTGTTGGTCATTTTTTGTAAGACCAGCTCTCTATGATGTTTTCTTATCCATGTCCCTTGATGTATCCCTACTTTATATGTTTGGGCATGTGGTAGCCCTCAATTTTAGGTTTTATTTTATGATGATGTTGTAAGTGCCATAAGGCACAATTTTCCTTCATATCCAAAAAGTTGTAATATGGACTTGTGTATATTTTATTTTTTGAAATGATGAATGCTTATTTTCAGTCAATGTCATATGTGCTTATGTTTTATGTTTATGGTTGATGCACATCAAAAGAGAAAGGAGAAAAAAGTTAGCTGCTATTTTCATAAGCAAATTAATTAAAGATCTTATTAAAATTAACCTTTTGTACTTAGTATAGCTTTTAGTCATTTATGGGTTGTGGTGGTGCTTTGGTCATTACATGTTAACTATTGTAAAATATTATTTTTGGTAGAAAGGTGTAAAAGCTTAAATTGAATTATTAAATGAACAAAAATTCATAAAACTTTGAAATGTTCCTACCTATGGATGATAGATAAAACATGTGTTGTAGTTGTAGAGTAAGTTGCTAACATTACTTTAAGGAATTGGTTGATGAACCATTCATTGTTGTTAATGATGATTTCAACTTGTCTTGAAGATGACCATGTTGAGATGGTGGATACAAGTTGCTAGTATCCAAGTTCAAGGAAGTTGAAGGTGATGGTGTAACATAGTTGTTGCATGTTGTTAAGTCGTCTCAAAGCGTATCAAATAAACTGAAGCTAACTATAGCATAGTCAACCCTAGGTCAAATTTTCTCAAAGACATAGTGTGCTCGATTATGACTTTATGTGAGAACTAAGTGATGCAGTAGCTCAAGTGTAAAATGTAGACTTATTCACGGCTAGGTGTCGAGTTGCTATCGGCAGAGACAGGTCCGATATGGACTCGGCAGAGCCTTGACCGACACGTTATCGGTTGAGTGCTGGTAGACGCAATAGAGTCTGACTGACTCTGTTTCGGACTGAAATGCAGGAAATGGGGTTTTGGTTGTAGATTCAGTAAAGAAACAATAATTAAACTAAAAATGCAAATGCAGCTAAACAAGTTACTCCTACTGCTACTATTGTGTTCATGTCCAGTCTCAACAATCAAGTCAGTTCTAGTTCGTTTACTCAAGTTCACATTCCCTATCAACCTTGGATTTCCTTATGACGATCGCCAAACATTCATCCAATGCCATACCGAGGATTTACACAATCGCTACCTCATTAGTTGGTAGGGATTAAGTTCAGAGTTGATTTTAGGTTATCTAATCGATCACCTACTGATGTTGTCAAACCAGTTCCAATCGGCTTAGTTCAACATTCGTTCACATTACCATACGCAATCACAACGTAGAAAGTGAATTGAAATACAAGAATCGCAAATGTGAGATTGAAATTAGAACTATTCGTATTATTGAGAATGAAGTACAAACACATGGTGCAAATTCAATGGATCCGTCTTCCACGATGATCGCCATGGTCGAACGATGATGGTTCACCTCTGTTAGCCAAGACGCTGAAGATCGGGTCCACTAGAGTGTGATGACAAGCCAAGCAGTCCCCTCTAATAACCTTCGGCCTCTTAGTCCATGACCTGCGCTTCCTCGATCGAGAGAAATGCCATTGAAGACATCGTGTACCACCGTGAATATGGAAAGCATGCGTGAGATTATGGAGCATAAAATGTATATGGTATCAAGTATGAATTCAGCAACCATAACACACGCCCAGCTCCTTCTGTATATACATGAGCTGGACTTTTGAACACGTAAGCTAACGAACTCCTAACTGAATTATAGAGTAAAATTCCTACTCTACCCTTGCATAACTTGCGCTACAAGCTTCTCCAGAGTGATGTGGCAGCTGAGCTAGATTACCAACATGGACAGTGCAATTGGGCCGCTTTTGATTGGGTTGCTAGACCGTAGGGTCAGCCTGTCCTGGGACGAATTGGTTTGGTCGAGACGACTCTCCTAGGCCGAGACTGATTCGGTGGGCCAAGATCATCTAGGTTCATCCTACAAAAAGAGGAATGAGTCTTCCATTAGTTAAGACTCTCAAATTAGCACAGTTTTATAATTTCTCTATTTCTTGGTCCATAATATGAATCTTAGCTAAGACTCAATCCTTAGACACTAATTGATCTAAAAAGCACCCATCTTAGGTCCTTGTAAGGTGTACAAAATATGACTCATCAATGGTGTAACACAGTTGTTGCATGTTGTTAAGTTCAATTAAGGATCCTACTGACAAGTAGGCATGTAAGTTGTTAGACCACCTTGGATTTGAAATGTTCACGACCAATGCTAGATAGGAAGAGGTGAAGCTGTGTAGCCTTGGGGATAGTTGGATGGGTAAATCCCGCAAAAAGTTAAATTCCTTGCAAGCTTCAAGTTGTAGGAAGCCACTACCTATATATAGTTTATCTCAATCTAAATGCTCTCTAATATGCAAGATCATGTTCTTTTTCCCCAATACTAGTTGAAGGTATGTTAAAGAAGTGACAATAGTGATAGTTCTCTCCATTTTCACGGTGGTGCATGGTGTTGCTTTGGCGTTTCTCTCGATCGAGGAGGTGCAGGTCTGAGACTGGGAAGCTGAAGTCTGTCAGATGCGGCCGACCAGATTACTGACGCACTCTTGTGGAGCTGATCCTCAGCGCTCAGGCTAACGGAGGTCAACCACCACCATCAACCATGGTGATCGTCGTGGAAGATGGATCCACCTAAATCCAGACCACTGTATTTGTATTCTGTTTCTGTTAATCAACTTCATTCTGCATTTCTTATCTCCATTCTCTTCCTCTCCTTTAATTCATGATTTAATCCGCGATTGCAATTAAATTGTGAACAATGTTAAACTAAGCCGATTGGAACTGGTTTAACTAATTCAGTAGGTAATCATTTAACAATTGTTATTCGAGAACCTAAAATCAGCTCTGAACTTAATCCCTGCCAACTGATGAGGTAGCGATTGCATAAATCCTCAGTCTGGCAATGGACAAACCTTTGGCGATTGCCATAAGACTTCCCAAGGCTGATATGGACTAAGAACTGGAGTGTGGAAATTGGACTGGATTTGGACTTACAGGATTGAGCACGAACGTAGTTAAATAATAATAATAATAGATAACTAGTAACAGTAGTATATGTTTACTGCATTCATAGTCTTAGTTTATTTTCTGCTTTGCTTACATTCAAAATTCCCCCCATTTCCTGCTTTCTACGTTTGAAACAGAGTCAGTCCAACTCTGTTGCGTCTGTCTGCAATCAGCCGAAACCAAGCCGGATTGATCTCTGCCGAGATCATCTCGGCTCAGTCTCTGCCGAGAGCAACTCGGCCAGTGCTACAAGGAGTCAGAACTTTACATCTTAGATTCGATAACATTTCACTTCACACTAAGTCACAACTGAGCACACTGTGTCCTTGAGAAGAATGACCTAGGGTTGACTATGCTATAGTTAGCTTTAGTTATTTGATAGGCGTTTAAGACGACTAAAGGAATACGCTATCAAATTGGCATCGTTGCCGGGGACACAAGTTCTTTTGTGTTTTTGTGTGCCAAGTTAAGTGAGGTCGAATCTCGAGTCTGTGAAGTATGTTTGTCAAGTCAATCTTGAGTGTTTTGAACTTGTCTATGTCTGTCTGTTTGTTTGTGGATCCTGAATAAAAAGCTTGTTGACTATTATTTGTTTCTCTACGTGAATTCACCGCCAAAAAAAAAGAAATCAACATTTATTTCTGTAGTCACGTAGTATTGACATTTTATTCATTACTGCATCCTTATCTTTTTGTAGTGCATTATTGCTGGTTTAATTGCATTCTTTCTTTCTGTACGTCATTTTGTAGTTCCATTAGTTTGTTGACTCGTAGCTGTAGTCTCCAATTCTGCATTCACTATTGCAAGTACTATTTTCAATTCTGATTTTTCTACATAATTTGTACCATGCATGACTAGGAGTAGTACTGACCCATTGTATGCTTTTGACCCAGAGATAGAATTAACCTTACGTAGAATACGAAAAATTAGGAACACTACAGTAAATATTAGTAGTAGTATAAATTCTGTCGCTGACTCTAACCAGTTTTACACTAACACTTTTGTTTCTAGTTCTAACGTTTTTGCAGAACCAGGACAAATGGAGAATAACGATAGAACGCTGAAGGAATTAGCTACTCCAGACGTGGTGTATCAACCTTGGTGCATCCAATACCCACAGTTGGAGCCGGCTCAAACTTATGAATTGAAATCTGGTCTTATACACATGTTGCCAAAATTTCATGGTCTTGTAGGAGAAGACCCCCACAAACACTTGAAAGAACTTCATGTGGTTTGCTCCACAATGAGGCCGCATGGGATATCAGAGGACTATATCAAAATGAAGGCATTTCCATTCTCCCTGGATGGAGCGGCAAAGGATTGGCTGTATCTTCAGCCAGTGCTTTTCAACACTTGGGGGGACATGAAACGCACATTCCTAGAGAAGTTCTTTCTGGCATCCCGCACTGCATCTATCAGAAAGGAGATATGTGGGATAAGGCAGCATACAGGAGAAACATTGCACGAGTACTAGGAGAGGTTCAACAAGCTCTGCCCCACCAGTCCACATCATCAAATCAACGAACAGTTGTTGATCCAGTATTTTTACGAAGGACTATCACTAATCGATAGAAGCATGATCGACGTAGTCAGTGGTGGAGCATTGATGCATAAGACACCAGCAACAGCAAGGCACCTGATTTCCAGCATGGCTAGCAACACATAGCAATTTGGAATCAGAGGGCCGAGTTAATCTCGGATGGTGAATGAAATTGGCACAGCTGCTAACCAGAGGCTGGAGAATCAGCTGACCGAATTGACATCATTGGTAAGACAGCTTGCAGTTGGACAACACCAACCAGCCATGGCAGCAAAAGTATGTGGCATATGTACTTCCATGGAGCACCCCATTGATATGTGCCCCGCTCTCCAAGAAACTGAGTCGGACCAACCAGAGAATGTTGGAGCCATAGGTGGATTTCAGTACGGGAAGCAGCCGTATCAGAATCAGCCGTTTGATAGCCAGCAACATGGGAGACAACCATTTCGACCAGGATCGAATCAGGGGCCATACGCTGCCCAACAATTCGGATCTACGCCAAACACTTATCAGAGACAAGCAGGTTATCAACAGTCGACTCCACAATATCAGGAACTGCCTTTCCAACAGCAACAGCAACAGTAGAGAGTGCCTACCCAAGGCAACTCTCCATCTTTGGAAGACCTGATGAAGCAACTCGCAACCAGCAACCTGGAGTTCCAACAATCTTTGAGCTCCAGCAATTTACAGTTCCAACAGAACATGACCGCCACCATCCAGGACCTCAAAACGCAGATTGGTCAGTTAGCCAATAATGTAAGTCAAATGCAGTCGGCAAGATCCAGCAACCTTCCCTCTCAAACAATTCCAAATCCGAGAGGAAATGCTAGTGTAGTCACTCTTCGAAGTGGGAAAGAATTACCTCAACCTACACTACAGCAGTTGCCGAGATCAGCCGAAGCCGACTCTGAGTCAAATGTCCACTTGCAGTCTCGGCTAGAGACAATTGTCCCACTTCCATTTCCATCTCGGACCACTTCGGCAAAGAAGCCAAAGTCGGATGAAGAACTGTTGAAGATGTTCCGCAAGGTGGAAATCAATATTCCACTCCTCGATGCTATTAAACAGATCCCTAAGTACGCAAAATTCCTTAAGGAATTGTGTGTACACAAAAGGAGAAATATAAAGGGGAGCAAGGAAATTGGAGGTGTGGTGTCGGCCCTGACGAAGAACGAAGCAATCACTGCAGGTGCCCCAACTTTGCCAAAGAAATTCAGAGACCCTGGAATCTTTTGTCCCATGCACCATCGGCGAATGCACTTTTGTCGATGCCATGTTGGACCTGGGAGCCTCAATTAATGTCATGCCCGCAACAATCTACAGGTCCCTAAATTTTGGTGACTTAGAACCCACAGGGATGACCATTCAACTTGCAAACAGGAGTATTGTCCAACCCCTGGGAGTTCTCGAGGATGTTCTTGTCCAAGTCAATGACCTAATATTTCTAGCTGACTTTTATGTGCTAGATATGGAGGACGAAATATCCAGGAAGGAATCCGCCTTAATTATGGGAAGACCTTTCTTGATGACAGCCAGAACCAAGATTGATGTGCATGCAGGGACGCTCTCCATGGAATTCGGTGACACCTTGGTGCAATTCAATTTTTTCGAAGCCATGAAGCACCCAACCGAAGACCACTCTCTCTTTGGCATTGATATACTTGATGAACTAGTTGAAGAATATCTTCAACTAAATAGCAGCGGTGAAGACATTGAGAAGTTTGCTGGGGACGCTGACGAGAGCAGCTGCCTAGGGGTCGTAGATACAGAGGCCGACCAAGAGGAAGTAGAAGACCTTCCCCACTCCGAGGACAATTATAATGATATTGTTGACCTGGCTTTTGAAGAAGAGCTGTCCGAATTACTAGACCAAGTCTGCAACCATAAACACTCAAAGTGTGCAATTGATTCAGAGAATAAAGTCGTCGAAGCTGAAAAGTCTTCCTTTGCACAATTAGCGACAATTTTCACGGCCGAGAACGAGTCGGCCAGAGAAGGCCGAGTCAAGGAAGAAGTCAAGGTCAACTCAGCCGAAGAGTCAAATGTCAAGGTCGACAAGCTCGGCGAGACCTTCTCGGCCAAAGAAGACCCGACTCAGACTGTAACAGAAATAAATGGTCCATCCGGATCCGACTCAAAAGGAACGCTAGAAGCCAATGCTGACTCCAATCCGACAAGAACCGAAGTCAACATGTCGAGCCGGCTGAAGCAGCCAGAGGCCGAAATCATGTCGACAGACCTAGTGCCAAATCAAGATCAAGTCGGCCAGTCGGATCCAAACTCAGAAACTGAAAAATCTCCATTACTGCCACCACCCATAGAATTAAAAACATTGCCGAGTCACCTGAAATATGCCTACTTGGACAAGGAACAGAAACTCCCAGTTATCATTGCTAGCAATCTCCGTCAAGAGCAAGAAGACAAGTTGCTGGAGGTCCTAAGGCAACATAAGAAGGCAATAGGGTGGAAACTTTCTGACCTTCCTAGCATAAACCCCTTCATTTGCATGCATAGAATATTAATGGAGGAGGAAATCAAGCCTACAAAGCAGCAGCAAAGAAGACTGAATCCGACACTCCTGGACGTGGTTAAGAAAGAAGTCACAAAGCTCCTTGCGGCAAGGATCATCTACCCCATCTCGGATAGCTAATGGGTGAGCCCTGTGCAAGTGGTGCCGAAGAAGTCTGGGATGACTGTCATGAAAAACCAGCAAGATGAGTTGGTCCCAACAAGGATTTAGAATAGCTGGCGAGTTTGCATAGACTACAGAAGATTGAATCAAGCAACTCGCAAGGACCATTTTCCTCTACCTTTCATTGACCAAATGCTTGAGAAGTTATCTGGGAAATCCCATTATTTCTTTCTTGATGGATTCTCATGCTACATGAAAATTCATATAGCCCCTGAAGATCAACATAAGACAACCTTCACCTGCCCATTTGGCACCTTCGCATATACATGCATGCCATTTGGCCTCTGCAATGTTTCGAGTACATTTCAACGTTGCATGATGAGCATCTTCTTGGACTTGCTGCAGGACTGCATGGAGGTATTCATGGACGACTTCACGGTGTGCGCTGACTCATTTGAAGCATGCCTGAATAATCTATCAAGGGTGTTGAAGAGATGCATTGACACAAACCTCATGCTCAATTTTGAAAAATGTCACTTCATGGTGACTGAAGGAATGGTGTTGGGCCATCTGGTATCCAACAGAGGTATTGAAGTGGATAAGGCTAAGATAGACATCATATCATCCCTTCCAAACCCCTCTTCTGTGAGGGAGGTTCGCTCATTTCTAAAACACGCTGGCTTTTACAGAAGATTCATAAAGAATTTTAGTAAACTTTCCCTGCCTCTGTCCAAGCTGCTACAGAAGGATGTGGAATTAAACTTTGACCAGCCCTGTATTGAAGCATTTCAGGAGCTGAAAAACATACTCATATCTGCCCCTATTCTGCAAGCACCAAACTGGGACCTGCCATTCGAACTTGTGTGTGATGCATCCGATTCGGCATTAGGAGCAGTTCTCGGCCAGAGAGCTAGAGCCGGCCTCCCTGTGCATGTAATTGCTTATGCATCTCGAACTATGGATTTTGCCTAGCAGAATTACACAACAACTGAGAAGGAACTATTGGCAATTATGTTTTCCTTGGACAAATTCCACCCATACCTTATCGGTTCAAAGATCATTGCGTTCTCTGATCATGCTGCTTTGAGATACTTGTTGAAGAAGCCTGATGCCAAGCCAAGACTGATTCGGTGGATGCTTCTCCTTCAAGAATTTAACATAGAAATCAGAGATAAGAGAGGTGCTGAGAATTCTGTAGCTGATCACCTGAGCAGAATTGAAAGAGAAAGTGAACCAATACCTATCCGAGACGAGTTTCCAGATGAGCACCTACTGCACATAAGAACGTCTCCACCATGGTTTGCTGACATTTGTAATTTTGTGGTAGCATCTCGATCCCCACCAGAGGCATCTCGGGCATACAAAGATAAACTCCAAAGTGATGCCAAATACTACATTTGGGATGACCCCTACCTCTGGAGACTATGCAGTGACAAGGTCATCCGCAGGTGCATTCCTAAAGCCGAGATCAATTGGTCCTCCAGTTCTGCCATTCGGCACCTAGAGGCGGCCATTATGGATCAACTCGGACTGCCAGGAAGGTGCTAGACTGTGGTCTTTACTGGCCAACTATCTTTAGGGACGCGCATAAATTCGTCTCCACCTACGAGAAATGCCAAAAAGCAGGAGTGACCATGAGCAGAAAACATGAAATGCCCCAACAACCCATCCAATTCTATGAAATTTTTTATGTCTAGGGAATAGATTTCATGGGACCATTCCCAGTCTCCAATGGATATTCATACATTCTGCTGGCCATAGATTATGTATCAAGATGGGTAGAAGTCGTTGCCACCAGAACCAATGATGCAAGAGTAGTTGTTGACTTCCTAAAGTCCAATATTTTTTGCAGGTTTGGTGTGCCGAAAGCGCTCATAAGTGACCAAGGCAGTCACTTCTGCAACAGAGCCATGGCCTCTCTTCTTCAGAAATATGGGGTAGCACACAGAATTGCTACTGCCTACCACCCCGAAACAAATGGCCAAGCTGAAGTGTTTAACAGGGAAATCAAGAAAACATTGCAAAAGATGACCAATCCCAGTAGGAAGGACTGGAGTCGCCTCCTTGAGGATGCTCTCTGGGCACATAGAACTGCATACCAGACACCTCTAGGGATGTCTCCCTATAGGATTGTTTTCGGAAAAGCCTGTCACCTTCTTGTGGAGCTAGAACACAGAGCATACTGGGCTGTTAAGCAGTGCAATCTGGCCTATGATCAAGCTGGAGAACAGAGAAAATTTCAGCTGCAAGAGTTAGATGAACTCCGTTTGGAAACATATGAAAATTCCAGAATCTAAAAGCAGAAAATCAAGAGATTCCATGACCAGTAGATCCTGAGAAAAGAATTCAGAGTTGGCCAGAAAGTCCTCCTGTTTAACTCACACCTTAAGCTCATTGCAGGTAAACTTCGTTCTAGATGGGATGAGCCTTTTGTTATCACTAATGTGTTTCCCCATGGTGTCGTACAGCTAAAAGATGACCACAGTAACCGCACCTTCCAGGTCAATGGGCATCAGATTAAGCCATTCCATGAAGGTCCAGCGCCAATCACTCATGACATGGAGATAATCTCATTGATGGAACCATCTCCACGAGACGACCATGCCCCGCATTGAGGACAATGAAAATTTTTAGTGTGGGGGGGGGGATAATGTTACAGTCATTTTAATTACTTTGTCTTGTTTCTATTCCCATCCTCCTGAATTCTACTAGTTTTATTGCGTTGTTTCATTTTATTTTATTTTGATTAAATCTGTCATGTGTCATCTCTATCAAAAACAAAATTGTTTTGCAAAGAATCTTGAATTGGCTTCTAAAAGTTTGAAAAAGACAGTAGGAAGTAATTCTGCAGCTCTAGCAAGAGATTCCTCTAGCTTGAGGGGAGTGAAACTTTTGTGTTCTAGTCAGTAATTGACTGAAAAATTGAAAAGGAAACCCCCTATGGTAGAGAAAATACAGCTTGTGTGAGATTTTGAGCCTTTGTAAATATTGATGGCTTATAATCTTGCCATTTCTCTTCTTCTTCTAGTGTGATTTTTGTATTCATGATAACTGTATATTCTACATTTTGCCTTGACTCTCTGGATACAACTCTTATTACATGCAGGAATGACATGATCTAGGCCATGTTTTCTTAAGAGCCCTAAGCTAAATAAAGCCTACCTGAACAAACGTGTCTGTTGTTTTCTCCCATTTGAGCCTAATTTAACCATTCTTTCTGACAGCTCACTACAAGCCAAGGCCAGAAAAACCATGAATTAACCTCACCCAAGGGGAGCAGAGGAGCTTTGGAATTGTTTTGGGAGTAAGTCATGATCAAGTGTTGGGGAAACTCTGGGAAGAAAATTTGTTCAACACCCTCTAAGGCTCGAAAATACAAGAAAAGGAATAAAGGCGAGTGAAAGAAAGAAAAAGAAAAAGTGGAGCAGCAGCTAAAAATCTGAGCTGAAACAAATAAAGAAAGAAAACAGCTGCATAAATGTGTATAATAAGAAAAAGAAAAAGGAAATGAGCTGGTAGCAGCAAGAAGGAGAAATTGGCAGCATCCTGGGTTGCCCTCAGGCTGATAAAAACTTACTCCCCATTGCTCCTCTCTTCCTCATGGGTCCTGAAACCAGTTTTCTCATGTTTTATCCTACCCATGACCTAGCCTCGCTACAAGCCAAGAAGACCTAGTGATCATAATTGTGTGTGTTTTTGCAGGTGTAAGAAGAGAGTTTTGTCAAAGTATGGTAATATCAGTTCCATGAATGTTAAGTGTAAATACAAGCCCAAACACGAGAAAAGTGAGGGAGTTATTTGCCTAAATAAAAGCTTTGTCACTCTTGGTTGCCTTCTTTGGTTTGCAGGTTATGAATTTTCCTAGAGCGCAGAAGAAGTAATTTTCAGATTGTTAGAATATCTTGATCCCGGGATGACAGAGTGTTGACTCTGTCTCGGTTGAAGTGAAGGAAGCCAAGTGAAAAAAATTCTTTTCTACCTTTAAAAACTCCACTAGTGATGTTCATTTTATTTTGCCCAAGAGTGCAAAAGGGTAAGTGTGGGGGTGTGATGAGTCACAATTTATACATCTTTTAAACACCCAAGAAGGATGTTTGCAAGACTATTCTGTGCTTAAGAAAGGATTGTTAGCTAAGATTCATTTTATGGGCATAAATATAGAGAAAATACAAATCTGTGTTAATTCAGATTTCTTAGCTAATAAAAAGTGTCACTCCTTCTTCTGCAGGTCAAGCCGAGTTGACCACGGTCAATAGAGGAGTCTCAGCGGAGATGAAGTCGTCCCGACCAGACCGACTCCATCTCGTCCAAGCCAGAGTCGTCTCGGCAGTTCATGCCTTGCAGTCCAGCAGCCCAATAAGGAGCGGCCCAATTGTGCTTGTCCAGATTAGCTATCCAGCTTAGAGGCCACCTCAGCGCCAGCTCAGCTGCCATGTCACTCTTGGAGGCTCTACCACGTCACGTTGGAAGATCTTCACAGGGGTAGAATAGGAAATTCACATTGTAATTCTATTAGGATATTTTGTAGCGTCATCTAGCTGCTCAGCTCGTGTATTTATAGGAGGAGTTGTGCACTTTTCATGCGTTTTTTGAATTCACTTTAATTTCATACTCACTAGACCCAATTTCTCGCTCTCGCTCTCTCCATTTTCATGGCGGTGCACGGTGCTCATTGGCGTTTATCTCGATTGAGGAAGTGCAGGTAGGAGACTGGGAAGCCGAAGTCTACTAGAGGGGACCGATCAGACTATTGACACACTCTGGTGGAGCTGATCCTCAGCGTTCAGGCTAACGGAGGTGAACCACCACCATCAACCATGGCGACTGTCATGGAAGATGGATTCATCTGAATTCAGAACCAATGTATTTGTATTCTATTTCTGTTAATCAATTTCATTCTGCAATTCTTATCTCCATTCTCTTCCTCTACTTTAATTCATGATTTGATCCGCGATTGCAATTAAATTGTGAACAATGTTAAGCTAAGCCGATTGGAACTGGTTTAACTAATTTAGTAGGTAATCATTTAGCGATTGTTAACTGAGAACCTAAAATCAGCTCTGAACTAAATCCCTGCCAACTGATGAGGTAGCGATTGCATAAATCCTCGGTATGGCAATGGACGAACCTTTAGCGATCGCCATAAGACTTCCCAAGGCTGATATGGACTGAGAACTGGAGTGTGGAACCTGGACTGAACTCGGATTAATGGGACTGAACATGAACACAGTTAAATAATAATAATAGATAACTGGTAACAGTAGTATATATTTACTGCATTCATAGACTTAGTTTACTTTTTGCACTATTTGTACTTCAAACCCCCTGTTTACTGCTTTCTAGTTTGAGACAAAGGCAGTCCATCTCTGTAGCGTCTGTCTGCACTCAGCTGAGACCAAGCTGGAATATCTCAGTCGAGATCATCTCGGCTCAGTCTCTACCGAGAGCGACTCGGCCAGTGCCGAGGGTAGTCAATACTTTACATCTCAGATTTTGCGTCACTACGCTTAACACAGAATCACAACTGAACGCATTATGTCCTTGAGAAGAATGACCTAGGGTTAACTATACTATAGTTAGCTTTAGTTATTTGATAAGAGTTCAAAACGACTGAAAAAGAAGTCATTATCATGCACCCCCACTTGTAATCCTCTATAGGGCACCCTGTCTTGCACCTGCCCTAATTGCAATGTGCAATCATCCAAAGGTACAGTAGGTGTACGCAGCACCTCAAGCTCTTTCCTTGCTTACCTCGACAGTAATTTAGTGTATAGTATGTGTCAACCAACAAGGCCGGGATGGGATTTTCATTTTTCTCCTTGACCGCCACGAAGACATCAATGGCAGCTAAGTCTACGTAATCCTCCAGGTGCGGGAACAGGACTATTCCGTATGTCAGTAGACCCAGTGTATCCACCACTGCTTGCCAATTTTCGGCCTATATGTGGCGGTTCATTTCTTCCTCAAGGTAGCCTTGTGGCAATCCCTCCACTCCATTCCTTGTTCTTTTGGCCTCTACTATTTCGGCCTCTGGCTTCCCGAGCAATCTAGCCACCGCACCCCATGATGGGAGATATCCCTTGTGGAAGTAGACTAATGGTCCATCTATGGGCATCCCTAAGATACGTTCGTATTCTTCTAGCGTTGGGGCTAGCTGGAAATCCTTAAAGGTGAAGCACCTCAAAGGGACGTCGTAGAATTGCACCAGCGTTGCTAATGCATCGGGTTGTACCTCTAATTCCAACAGTCCAAGGATTTTTCCATACTTCTCCTCCAAGACTCTCCGCCATGGCCCTTTGAGCTCCCTGGCCATCTGCTTGAGAGACTGAGTATTTGGTATTTTGATGGCAACAGGTGTCTAGTGTTTGGTTTGGTACTGTGTTATGGTGTCCATTTTTCTGCAAATTGTTCCTTATGATCAAAAGCAATGCATATGCATGAGAGTGTGTTTTTCTTCTCCTTTTTTTTTGCAAGTGAAATAAACATGCCATGACTTCTATTCCTATATGATGCATGCGTGGCTGGTTTTGTTTGCATGGGGTCTTTATCTTCCCATCCCTTGGTATCCATCTGGTGTCCTATTGAAGTTCTAGGTTTACCAGGCAATCTTTCAGATAGCCTTCTATATTCTTACCAACGGCCTCTAGAGCTCAGGATTCCCTTCGTGATTGCATTGCAGATAGGAAATGCTTCCCAGAATGCGGGCTCTTAGTGAAGTGAGTCACGCTCTAGTTGGAATTTTCGCAATCGTCAAGTGACGATAAACCCCTAAAGTGACCACCACTACACATTCCCACTCCTTACCACACAGGTCCGGGAATAGGACCCCACTCAAAAATTTGGGTTGCAGACAAAATGGTTCCCCCTCATGATCCTCATAGAATAAATGAAAACAAATAGAATCCTTTACCCTATAGTTTTTTTTAAAAAACAAAATCAACAAATAACGAGAGTGTGTATGAAATGACATGCAGATACTCGAGCTTGACTCTCTAGGCAATGTCCCCAGTGGAGTCACCATCTGTCGCAACCAGGCTCGCGACCTCACGACGGAGGATAGGAGTTGCCATTGGCGTTTTTAAGGAGCAATTGCTAGGAAAACCTTGATGGATGGATAAGGCTTGGATTTGGACCAGAGATTTTGAGGTTCGGGAGTTTGTTACGTAGGGGTACGTTGCATCCCTACGCCTATCACATGATAGTTACCCTACCTAAATGCATGATATCGGTGACAGTCTGGGTTATGGAAAATTGATGGATATGCGGGGGTCGGGATCTTTTCTGGAATATGGACAAGTGATAGTGTGTGGGGAAGGAGACTTGACAAGAGGGTTTTCCTCTTGTGCCTACGTATCTCTTTATGGAGAAATCAAAGTTCATGTAGTTCTGTGGGAGAAAGGTTATTTTAGGACAAGTTGGGACAAAACCTTACTCACTTTCTAAGTGTTTCACTAGCACTCATGTTTCACACTTTTTAGGCTTTTTCTCTAATGCACTCTCTAACCTCTTACCTCTCAACTCTCACTACCTAAGATTGACTAAGAAACCTACTATCTACAAATTATGCATCTTAGTTACAAGTGAAAGCCAAGAAAATCTTAAGATACTCTTAGGAAAATTAAAGGAAAGAAAACTCAAAGACAAAACTAAATGAAGCCAAAAATTGGACAAGCAAAACAACTAAGAAAAAAAGCTAAACTCAAGAGGAATTAAATGTGACATAAAAGAAGACTCAAGCAACAAATAAATGACTCTAAAACATACCAAGAACTCAAGATGATTAGCCGAAAGTTACCACACATTCCATGTACCAAATCTAGCAATTCAAGACTCCAAAATTTACACATGCACCATAGAACTTTTGGGACCTTCCAACACTTTTTCTTTTCAATTTTTTTTCTAAGTGGCTACATGCTTTTTTACTGCAGAGAAACAACCATAGAATACTCTTTTTCCTTTCACTTTTTTCCAATTTTTTTTACACAAACACTTGGTCCACAAACTTTTAGCACAAAAGCATATTTCTAACACATTTGCATAGCCTTTTCACAAGCATTTTTACAAACACATGGTAATCATATCTTTATGGAACTGCACGTAATAAAAACAAGAAAATCGCATTTTCTTACTCAAATTACAGCAAGAATCACAGCCAAGACACAAAAATACATGTCATGCAAAAGAATCAACACATGCGATAAGAACTCAAACAGAAAAAAAAAATGAACAAACCCCAAGAGAAAATGACTTTCAATCGCAACTCAAGAACTGAACACACATAACGAATTTCAATAAACCAAGATTACAACCAAAAACTAGACTCAAAGACGAAAAGAACACAATAAGAATGAACAAAAATATATCAGAAATGAGTAAGAATGAAGCTCACGAACTTACCGAGCGTGGTTCGTGTAACCACTGTACAGTGCGACAGAAACTTCCACGTTGCGGCATTTTGTGAGTTGCCACCTCAGTTTTTTGGTGCAAGAGATGGATCTGATACCACTTGACCAGGTTGCACTCGACCTCCCATCGGAAATCACAAGAATCACTCATGAATCCTCCAAGAAAGCCTATGAAGGTTGTGCAGAAGCAAGAAACAAGTAAAAGAAAGAAAATGAAAAATATGGTGAAGGAAGAAAAGGGTTTCGCCATTAGCTTTTGGGACTAGATAAGAGAATCAAGATTCACCACGAGCACCATGGATGCTTGATGAAAATTGGTTTCTTGGGCAATCCAAGAAGGAGAGAACTCTCTCAAAAGTGCAATGACATTATTCTTCTAGGAAAAATGAATCAAAAGTTCTTATACCCTTGCATGGGGGATCCTTTTATATCATGATTAGTGACTAAGTGTACTTCACTAATCATGCCAAAGGCCTGTGACATGGTCCAAAACACATAGGATCCAATAAGCAAAACTAGCCATAACCCTAGCTTAGCAACCAAAACAAGACTAGCCTTAGCCACGGATTTGGAAACCGAAAATGGCTAAGTAGCTTAGGCTATCCAATGGAATTTGTCTTAAGGCTATTTTATCCTAGAATCTATACAAAAGAAGGTACAAAGATATAGAGTATTCCACCCTTATACATTGCCTTCAAAGGAGCTGGTCACATAATATACAATAGGACCTCTATGGCCTTCTCTTAGGTCCTTAAAGGTGGTCAACTGGTGTTGAACTTATTCTTGGATCCTCCTCAGCCTTCTCCTAGTGATGGATCCTTGAAGTGTAGGGTTTTCCCTTTCTATATATGCATCACATACTCATGCTTGTATGAAAATTTTTGTTATATGTAAACTCTACCAAAGGCAACACTTCATCCAAACTTCTAATATGGTCCAACACACAAGCCCATAATAGATCTTTCAACAACTGAATTTTTCTCTTCGACTTCCCATCTATCTATAGGTGGTATGCTGAACTCAAATTGAACCTTGTCCTCAAAACTTTATGAAGGCTCTGCCAAAAATGGGATGTGAACCTTGGATCCCGATCTGAAACTATGTTTGATTGCAGTCCATGCAACCTAACTACTTCCCTAATGTATATATGCACAAGCTTCTCCAACGAATACTTAATGTTGACAAGAAAGAAATGAGTACACTTCGACAACATGTCAACAATGACCCACATAGCATCTATGCCTTTTGTTATTCGTGGCAAGCTTACAACAAAGTCCATAGAGATCTTGTCCCATTTCCAATCTTGAACCTCCAATGGCTACAACAACCGTTTTGGCCTTTGATGTTCTACCTTCACCTTTTGGCACACAAGACATGTTGCTACATACTCGGCTACTTCCCTCTTCATGCTTGACCACTAGAACATCTTGAGATCTTGGTACATCTTTGTTGTCCCTGGGTGTATACTAAATATGCTCTTGTGCCCTTATTCCAACACAAGCCTTTTCAGCTCTTGGTCTTATGGAATACACAACTTATCCTTATACCTTAACCCTTGATCTACTCCTAAGTTAAACCCTTTAGCTTTCTTTGTTCCCAACAACTCCTTTGTCCTATTCAGCACTTGATCTTCCAATTACTTCTTCTTCACTTCTTCCAAAAATCCACTACTTATTGTGATCATCCCACTACTCATGCAGCTGATAAACTCGTTTTTAGTCATCTCAACGTGCATCAAATAACTAAAGCTAACTATAGCATAGTCAACCCTAGGTCAAATCTTCTCAAGGATATAGTGTGCTCAATTGTGATTTAGTGTGAAGAAAAATGATGTAAAATCTAAGATGCAGAGTATTGACTCGTCTCAGCTACTGGCCGAGTTGCTCTCGGCAGAGACTGAGCCGATATGGTCTCGATAAAGATTTATCAAGCTTGGTTTCAACTAAGTGCAGATAGACATAACAGAGCTGGACTGACTCTATTTCAGTACTTGGAAAGTAGTAAATGGGGGGGTTGAATGTGAATAAAGCAGAAAGTAAACTAAACACAGAATGCAATGAAGATATACTAATTTTACTGATATTACTATTATTATTATTATGATGATATAACTGTGTTCATGTTCAGTTCCATTAGTTCAAGTCCAGTCCAATTTCCTCACCCCAGTTCTCAGTCCATATTAGCCTTTGGAATTCTTATGACAATCGCCAAAGGTTCATCCATTGCCATACCGAGGAATTACGCAATTGCTACCTCATCAGTTGGTAGGGATTAAGTTCAAAGCTGATTTTAGATTCTCAATCAACATTCGTTAAATTATTACCTACTGAATTAGTTAAACCAGTTTCGGTTGGCTTAGCTTAACATTTTCCACGTCTAAATGCAATCGCAATTCAATCCATGAATTAAAGAAGAGGAAAGGAACAGAGATGAGACATGCAGAATGAAATTGATTAATAAAAAACAGAGTACAAACACAGTGGTCTAGATTCAAATGGATCCATCTTCCATGATGATTGCCATGGTTGATGGTGGTGGTTCACCTCCACTAGCCTGAGCGTTGAGGATCAGATCCACCAAAGTGCATTGGAATCCCAATCGGTCCCCTCTGATAGACTTCGGCGTCCTAGTCTCAGACTTGTACTTCCTCGATCGAGAGAGAAACCAATGCAGCACTGTGCACCATCGTAGATGGAGAAAAATGAGAGCGAGATAATGAAAATGATGACAATGCGTAGAGTGTGAATTCGAAGACCCCTAAAATGTACACAACTACTCCTATATATACAAGAGCGCGCAAACTACGTCGCCTAACAGAATTACAAACGTGAATTTCCTATTCTACCCTTGCATAGCTTGTGTTACAAGTTTCTCCAAGAGTGACATGGCAGCTAGAGCTGAGGTGGCCTCTAAGCTGGATAGCTGACGTGGATAGTACCATTGGGACACCCTTATTGGGTTGCGCCTACAGTGGGCTGCTGGGCTACAAGGCCTGGCCTGGCCGAGACGGAGTTGGTCTTGGCTGAGACGACTCTCCTGGCTGAGGTGAACTCAACTCAGTCCTGCAGAAGAAGGGAAGAAGACTTTTTATTAGCTAAGACCTTAAGTTTAGCACAGATTTGTACTTTCTCTATTTTTAGGTTCATAATATGAATCTCAACTAACAAACAATCCTTACGCACAAAATAATCTTACAACCACCCTTCTTAGGTCTATAAAAGATGCATAATTTGTGACTCATCAGACCCCCACACTTAACCTTTTGCACTCTTGGGCAAAATCAAATGGGAATCAACAAGGGAGATTTTTAAGGACAGGAAATAATTTTTCAATTTGGCTTCCTTAAGTTCAGTCGAGACAGAGTCGGCACTCCTTCATCCTGAGTTTAAGATACTCAAACAATCTGAAAACTACTTCTCCTGTGCCCTAGCTGAGTTCAAGACCTGCAAACAGCAAAAGGTAGCCCGGAATGATAGAGCTCTCACTTAGGCAAGTATTCTCTCAGTCTCTCAAGTGTTTTGGTTTGTATTTACACTCAACATTACATGAAACTAGTATTCTTTTACTTTGACAAGGCTCTCCTCCTACACCTGCAAAAACACGAACAATCATGATCACTAGGACTTCCTTTTGGCTTGTAGCGAGGCCAGGGACACGGGTAGGATAGAATATGGAAGGTGGTGTTAGAACCCGTGGGGAAGAGAGGAGCAATAGGGAGTAAGTGTCATCAACATGATAGGTAGCCCAAGATGATGTGATCTCCTTCCTCTATTCAGTTCTTATCTTCTCATCCCTTTTTCTTATCTTTTATTTTTTCTTTCTTTCCTGATATTCATGCAGCTTTGCTGTAATTCTGTTTTTCAACTTTTATTTTTTTAGTTGCTTTCCTATTTTTCTCTTTTTTTTCTTTCATTTGCTTGCTTATTTTCTTTTGTAGCCTTTAGAAGATGTTGAACAGATTCTACTTCCCAGAATTTCCCCCACACTTGATGATGACTTACTCCCAAAACAATTCCAAGGCTTCTCTGCTCCCTATGGGTGCGGTTAAATCATGGTTTTTCTGGCCTTGGCTTATAATGAGCTGTCAAAAAGAATGGTTGAATTAGGCTCAAGGGGGTGAACAAGGGACAGAGTTTTTCAGGTAGGCTTTATTTGGCTCGGGGTTCATAAGAAACATGGCCTAGATCATGTCATTTCTGCATGTGTAAATAGTTGTACCTAGAGAGTCAAGGCAAAATACAGAATACACAATTAATCATGAATGCAAAAATCACATAAGAAAAAAAAAAAGAAAATGGCAAGACGCAAGCCATCAATATGTACAAAGGCTCAAATTCTCACACAGGTTATTTTGCTCTATCACATAGGGTTTTTCCTTTTCAGTTTTCAGACAGTCAATACCTAGAAACACAAAAGTTTCGCCCCTTTCAGGCTAGAGAAATCTCTTCCCAGAGTTGCAGAATTACTTCCTACTGTCTTCTTAAACTTCCAGAAGTCAATTCAAAATTCTTTCCAGCACACATTTTCAACATTTTCTAATCCAATTTTGAAATTTTGCTAGGAGGAAACAAGACAGGGAACAAAAAGACAATGAAAAAAAATCATGTCTGGCCGAAGTTACTTCAGATCTGGACAAGACGGCACAGAACCGGGATGAACTCGGCTTCAGTAGTTTTATTGGAACAAATTGGAAAAGAAGGGAAAATGACTCAGGAGAAAATTGAAACAAAGACACTAAATTCAAATAGACTAAGGAGACAAAATAGAAATGCAAACAAAACAAAACAATTAAAATTAAAATTGAGCCAAAGTGAAAAGTGTGAACAATATCAGAGCAAATCGCCACAACAGTGCTCCCCCCACACACACACACACACACACACTTGAATTCTGCATTGTCCTTAATGCCTGATATGATTGAGAGGGGCTGGCAGAGTAGGCTTAGGTGGTGCCATCTGGCGGAGTTGGTTCCATTAGTGAGATGATCTCCATGTCACCTACAATTGGTGCTGGACCTTCATAGAATGGCTTGATCTGGTGCCCATTGACCTGGAATGTGCTATTACTAAGTTCATCTTTTAATTGCACTGTACCATAGGGAAATACGTTAGTGATAACAAAAGGTTCATCCCATCTAGAACGAAGCTTACCTACTATAAGCTTAAGTCTTGAATTGAATAGCAATACTTTCTGGCCGACTCAAAAGTCTTTCCTCAGAATCTGTTGGTCATGGAATTTCTTGACTTTCTGCTTATAGATCCTGGAATTTTCATATGCTCCCAAGCGGAGTTCATCTAACTCTTGCAGTTGGAATTTCCTTTGTTCTCCAGCTTGGTCATAGGCCAGATTGCTCTACTTGACAGCCCAGTAAGCCTTGTGTTCTAGCTCTACAGGAAGGTGGCAGGTTTTACCAAAGACAATCCAGTAGGGAGACATCCCTAACAGTGTTTGGTATGCAGTTCTGTGTGCTCTAAAAGCATCCTCAAGGAGTTGGCTCTAGTCCTTCCTGCTTGGGTTGGTCATCTTTTGCAACGTTTTCTTAATTTCCCTATTAAAAACCTTTGCTTGGCCGTTTGTCTGGTGGTGATATGCTGTGGCAACTCTATGCACCACCCCATACTTGTGGAGAAGAGAAGCCATGGCTTTA
The DNA here is from genome assembly GCA_025330945.1 of Mucuna pruriens. Taxonomy (NCBI): domain Eukaryota; kingdom Viridiplantae; phylum Streptophyta; class Magnoliopsida; order Fabales; family Fabaceae; genus Mucuna; species Mucuna pruriens. The sequence goes on along the minus strand of JAENHJ010000170.1, from coordinate 803,616 downwards.
TTGCAGAAGTGACTGCCTTGGTCACTTATGAGCGCTTTTGGCACACAAAACCTGTAGAAAATATTGGACTTCAAAAAGTCCACTACTACTTTGGCATCATTGGTCTTGGTGGCGATGGCTTCTACCAATCTTGAAACATAGTCAACGACCAGTAATATGTATGAACAACCATTGGAGACTGGGAATGCCCCCATGAAATCAATACCCAAACATCAAAGACTTCACAAAACAAGATGGGTTGCTGGCGCATTTCATGCCTTCTATTCATGGCCATTCCGGCTTTTTGCCATTTTTCGTAGGTGGAGACGAACTGATAGGAATCTCTGAAAATAGTGGGCCAATAGAGGTCACAGTCAAGCACTTTCTTGGCAATCTGAGTTGACCCATGGTGGCTGCCTCCAAGTGTTGAGTGGTAGAATTGGAGGACCGAATTGATCTCGGTGTCAGGAATACACCTGCGAATGACTTTATCACTGCAAAGTCTCCAAAGGTATAGATCATCCCATACATAGTATTTAGCATCGCTCTGGAGTTTTTCCTTGTATAGCCAAGATGCATCTAGTGGGAACTGAGATGTTGCCACATAATTGCAAATGTCGGCAAACCATGCTGTAGACATTTTGGTATGCAACAGCTGCTCATCTGGGAACTCTTCTCGGATAGGCATTGGTTATCTTTCTCTTTCAATTCTACTTAAGTGGTCAACTACAGAATTCTCAGCACCTTTCTTATCTCTTATCTCTATGTTGAATTCTTGAAGGAGAAGCATCTACCGGATCAGTCTTGGTTTGGCATCTGGCTTCTTCAACAAGTATCTCAATGCAACATGGTCAGAAAACACAATTATTCTTGAGCCAAAAAGGTATGCACGAAATTTTTCCAAGGCAAAGACAATTGCCAAAAGTTCCTTCTTAGTGGTTGTGTAGTTTTGCTGGGCCGAGTCCATGGTACGAGATGCATAGGCAATTACATGCATAGGTTGGCCGACTCCAGCTCTTTGGCCGAGAACAGCTCCCAATGTCGAATTGGATGCATCACACATCAGCTCAAATGGCAGGTCCCAGTTTGGTGCTTGCAGAATGAGGGCGGATGTGAGTCGGTTTTTCAACTCTTGAAATGCTTTGATACAGGGCTGGTCAAATTTGAATTCCACATCCTTCTGTAGCAGCCTGGATAATGGCAGGGCAAGTTTGCCAAAATTCTTAATGAACCTTCTGTAAAAGCCTACATTTCCTAAGAAAGAGCAAACTTCCCTCACAGAAGTGGGTTTGGAAGGGAGGATATGATGTCTACCTTTGATTTATCCACCTCAATGCCTCTACTGGATACTAGATGACCCAAGACTATTCCCATAGTCACCATGAAATGACACTTTTCAAAATTAAGCATGAGGTTTATGTCAATACATCTCTTCAACACCTTGGACAGGTTCTCCAAACATGCCTCAAATGAATCCGCATATAGTATGAAGTCGTCCATGAACACCTTCATGCACTCCTGTAGTAAATCCGAGAAGATGCTTATCATGCAGCATTGGAACATGCTCGGCACGTTACACAGGCCAAATGGCATGCAAGTGTATGCAAAGGTACCAAATGGGCATGTGAAGGTGGTCTTATGCTGGTCTTCAGGTGCAATGCGTATTTGCATGTAACCAGAGAAACCATCTAAAAAGCAGTAATGGGATTTCCCTGATAGCTTCTCCAAGACTTGATCAATAAAAGGCAAAGGAAAGTGATCCTTGCAAGTTGCCTGGTTTAATCTTTTATAATCAATGCAAACTCGCCAGCTATTCTAAACACGCATAGGTACCAACTCATCTTGTTGCTTTCTCATGACAGTCATCCCAGACTTTTTTGGTACAACTTACACAAGGCTCACCCACTGGCTATCCAAGATGGGGTAGATGATACTTGCAGCAAGAAGTTTCGTGACTTCTTTCTTGACCATGTCCAAGATGGTCGGGTTCAGTCTTCTCTGTTGTTGCCTTATAGGCTTGATTTCCTCCTCCATCAATATTCTGTGCATGCAGATGGAGGGGTTTATGCTAGGAAGGTCTGATAGTTTCCACCCTATTTCCCTCTTATGTTGCCTTAGGACTTCTAGCAACTTGTCTTCTTGCTCCTGGTGGAGATTGTTGGCAATGATAACTGGGATTTGTTGTTCACTGTCCAAATAGACATATTTCAAATGATTCGGCAATGGCTTTAGTTCCGTGGGTGGTGGTGGAGATGAAGAATTTTCAGTTAGCGACTTCGGATTCGTTTGGCCAAGTTGATTTGGACTCGGCACCAGGTATGCCGACATGATTTCGACCTTTGGCTACTTTGGCCGACTCCTCTTGGTGGGCTCAGTACTTGTCGAATTCGAGTCGGCATCGGCTTCTTATGCAGCCATGGACTCGAATCTGTCTGGAATAGTGAATAATGCTCTAGCTTGCTTCTGGTCTTCAATGGCCGAGACGGTCTCGACAAGCATGTCGGCCTTGTTGCTTAGCCCCTCAACTGAGTTGACTTTTATCTTTTCTTTGGCCTGGCCTTCTTTGGACGACTTGATTTCGACTGTAAAAATGGTTGCCAGTTGTGCTGAAAAGGGTCTTTTGATCTCGGCAACTTTGACTTCTGCACGATTTGTACACTCTGGGTTCTCCAGGTTGCAGACTTGGTCTAACATTTCAGACAGTTCGGCTTCAAAGTCCAAGTCGGCTATGTCATTATGATTGTCCTCAGAGTTGGGAAGATCTTGTACTTCCTCATAGTCGGCCTTTTCTATAAAGGACCCTAAGCAGTTGATTGGATCAGTGCTTCCAGCAAAATACTCAATGTCTTCACTGCTGTTGTCTAGTTGAAGATACTCCTCAACTAATTTATCAATCAAGTCAATGCCAAAGAGAGAATGGTCTTTGGTGGGGTGCTTCATGGCTTCAAAAATATTAAACTGCACCAGTGTGTCACCGAATTCCATTGAGATCGTCCCAGATGCACATCAATCTTTGTTCTTGCTGTCATTAGGAATGGTCTCCCCAGAATTAAGGTGGATTCCTTCCCAGATGTCTCATACTCCATATCCAGCACATAAAATCAGCTGGGAATATTAGCTCATTCACCTAGACAAGAACATCTTCGAGAACTCCCAAGAATTGGACAATGCTCCTATTAGCAAGCTAAATGGTCATCCCTGTGGGTTCAAGATCGCCAAAATTCAGGGACCTATAGATTGATGTAGGCATGACATTAATTGAAGCTCCCAAGTCCAGCATGGCATTGGCAAAAGTGCATTCGCCAATGGTGCATGGGATAGAAAAGATTCCAGGATCTCTGCATTTCTTTGGCAAAGCTTATGCACCTGCAGTGAGTTCTTCATTCCTTGTAAGGGTCGACACCACGCCTCCAATTTCCCTACTCCCCTTTATCTTTTTCCTTTTGTGTACACACAATTCCTTGAGGAATTTTGCGTACTTCGAAATCTGTTTGATTGCATCGAGGAGTGGAATATTGATTTCCACCTTTTGGAACATCTTCAATAGTTCTTCATCTGAATTTGGCTTCCTTGCCGGGATGGTCCAATTTGGAAACGGCAATGGGACAGTTGTCTCTGGCTGGGGCTGCGAGTTAGCATTTGGCTCAAAGTCGGCTTTAGCTGATCTTGGCAACTGCTGTAGTGTAGGTTGAGGCAATTCTTTTCCACTTTGGAGGGTGACAACACTGGCATTTCCTCTCGGATTTGGAATGGTTTGAGAGGGGAGGTTTCTGGATCCAACCGATGATGTGTGGCGTATTTAGTCGTTTCAACGCGCTTATCAAATAACTAAAGCTAACTATAGTATAGCTAACCCTAGGTCATTCTTCTCAAGGACATAGTGTGCTCAGTTGTGATTTAGTGTGATGCGAACAGAAGTCGAATCTAAGTGTAAAATACCGACTCATCTCGGCAATGGCCGAGTTGTTCTCGGCAGAGACTGAGTCGAGATGATCCCAATAGAGATAATCCGGCTTGGTCTCGGCTGAATGTAGACAGACGCTACAGAGGTGGACTACCTCTGTCTCAGACTTAAAGGCAGTAAACAAGGGGGGTTGGAATGCAATTGGAATCAAAACAGAGGTTAACTATAATCAAATACAATTACGCTACTCCTAATGCTATTGCTATTACTGTGTTCAAGTTTGGTTCCAATAATCAAGTTCTTTCTGGTTCAATCACTCCAATTACAGTCCTCATCAGCCTCTAGTGTTCTTATGGCAATCGCCAAAGGTCCGTCCCTTACCATACCGAGGATTTACACAATCGCCACCTCATTAGTTGGCAGAGATTAAGTTCAAGCTGATTTTAGATTCTCAATTAACAATCGTTAAGTGATTACCTACTGAATTAGCTAAACCAGTTCCGATCGGCTTAGTTTAACATTGTTCCGTTACCAGGTGCAATTGCAACACAGTAATTGAACTTAAACTTCAGGAATGCAATGGAGTTCAGAATTCAGAAAACGCTCATAATATTGAAAGCAAAATACAAACACAGGGCCTGGATTCGATGAGTCCATCCTCCACGACAATCGCCATGGACGACGGTGATGATTCACCTCTGCTAGCTAGGATGCTGAGGTTCAAGTCCACCAAAGTACGTTGGTGCTCCAATCGGTCTCCTCTGATAACCTTCGGCTTCTCAATTCCTAGCCTGCATTTCCTCAATCGAGACAAATGCCATTAACAACACCGTGTACCACCGTGGGCGGAGGAGAAGAAATGAGAGAGAATTTGGGAATTATGGACGCGGGAAGTTTTGAATGCCAAAAGGCCCTATTCGTTCAGAGTTCTATCTATTTATACAAGAGTGGACACAGATAACGATGCTAACAGAATTACATGTACAATTCCTATTCTACCCTTGATGTGACGCGTTGCAAGCTACTCTAGGTAGTGACGTGAGGCTGAGCTGGACCCAAGGTGGTTCTGATTGCTAACGTGGAGTTCCACCTGGATCTACCTGACTGGGCTCTCTGCATAGGTTGAGTCTCGGCCTGGCCGAGAGGATCTCGGCCTGGGCTTCTGATGGCGGGCTGAGTTTGGCTGAACTTGCAATGAAGAGATAGTTAGCTAAAAACCTTGATTAAGCACAGAATGTGTTTTACTCAAGTTTAGGCCATTAATCTGGATCTTAGCTAACAGTCATCTTTTAAGCTCGTGAGTTGTTCAATGGTACCCTTCTTAGGTCCACTTAAGATGTGCATTTTATGACCCATCAAACCCCCACACTTAGCCTTTTGCACTCCTGGGCAAAACATATGACTCAATTAAGGGTGACTTTAGTGAGAGATTTTTCTGTTTGATTTCCTTAAGTTGACTCTACAGAGTCGGCCTCTCTTCATCCCAGTTCAAGGCGCTCATGCAATCAGGGAGCTTTTTCCTTTGGTTCTCAGGGGCCTTCATGGCTTCCAATTGGGAAGGGTTGCCCCCAGAGTGATAGAACTTTTACTCATGTGCTCAATTTTCTCGCTTCTCTCAAGTGTCTGGGCTGTGTTTACACTCAGCATTGCATGGGATTGGTGTTACCATATCTTGACAAAGCTCTCCTCTTACACCTGCGAAACACAACAGTTATGATCACTAGGACTTTTCTGGCTTGTAGCGAGGTTGAGGTTATGGGTCGAATAGATGTAAAAAAAAACTAGCTTCAGGACCCACGGGGAGGAGAGGAGCAATGGGGAGTGAGTGTAACCAGTATGAGGGCAGTCTCGGTTGTTGTAGTCTCCTTTGATCTTTATTTACTTGCCGTTTTACATTTTTTTTTCTTTCTTCTACTTATGCAGCTTGCTGATTTTGTTTATTTCAGCTCATTTATTTCAGCTGCCTATTTTATGTACTTCTCTTTTTTTTTTCATTCCATTTTCTCTCCTTTTTCTCTTCTTCTAAACCTTCAACTGCTTTTTGACCGAATTCTGCTCCCTGGACTTCCCCCACGCTTGATTCTAACTTACTCCCAAGACGATTCCACGGCTCCTCGGCTTCTCGAGGGTGAGGTAAGAATGGTTTTTCTGGCCTCGGCTTGTAGTGAGCTGCAAGAAAAAGTGGTCAATTTAGGCTCAAAAAGGGGTTGACAAGGGTTAGCTTATTTTTGGACAGCTTATTTGGCTCTGGGTTCATAAGAAATATGGCCTAGATCATTTCATTCCTGCATGTGTAAAACAGTTATATCCAGAGAGTTCAAGCAAAATTCAGCACACACAATTAACATGCTTGCAAAATCACTCAGAAAGAAGGGAGGTAGCAGAGTGTAAGCCATCTTTGATGCAAGGCGCAAATTCTCACACTGGCTGATTCTGTCTCTTCACTCTGAAGGTTCCCTCTTCCCATTTCCGCCACTTACCGCTTAGGACCCAGAGGTTTGGCTCTCTTCAAGCAGAGGTAGCTTTTGCTCGAGAATGAAGAGATTCCTTCCGCTGGCTTGTCAGACTCTCGGATTCAATAAGGAATTTCCTCTCTTCTTTTTGGACACGTAATTCTACTAAGGTGAGGCCATTCTGGCTGTGGCGGACTCGGCAGTGGAGACTCTTTTATTAAACACAAACTTAAGCAACAAAAATACTAGTGAGACTTAAAATAGTAAATGAAGCGAAATGAAAAAGTTAGAGGAAATGAAAAAGTTAGAGAAGAGAAGGGCAGATATGACGTGAATGATCAGTCCCAGATGGACAGAACCCCCCAACCCCCACACTTAGTTTCAGCATTGTCCTCAATGTGAAGAGGTTGGCCGAGTTGGCTTAGGCTGTTCCATCTGATGGAGTCGGTTTCGCCAAGGAAATGTTCTCCATGTTCTCTCCTGTTGGTGCTGGACCTTCGAGGAAAGGTTTGACTTGGTGCCCGTTGACCTGAAAGGTGCGATTGGTATGTTCTTCGTTGAGCTGTACTGCACCATGGGGAAATATGTTAGTGATAACAAAAGGTCCATCCCATCTGGGGCGAAGCTTACCTACTATGAGCTTTAATCTAGAGTTGAATAGCAACACTTTTTGGCCAATATGGAGATCTTTCCTCGGGATATTTTGGTCGTGAAACTTTTTCACTTTTTGCTTGTAGATCCTGGCGTTTTCGTAGGCTTCCATGCGAAGTTCATCTAATTCTTGAAGTTGGAACTTCCTATGATCTCCTGCTTGGTCATAAGCCATGTTGCATTGCTTAACTTCCCAGTAAGCTTTGTGCTCGAGCTCCACAGGGAGGTGACAAGCTTTCCCGAAAACAATTCGATAGGGAGACATCCCTAGCGGTGTTCGGTATGCAGTCCTGTGAGCCCATAGAGCATCCTCAAGGAGTCTACTCCAGTCCTTCCTGCTGGGATTTGTCATCTTTTGCAGTGTATGCTTGATTTCCCTGTTAAACACTTCAGCTTGCCCATTTGTCTGGGGTGGTATGCTGTGGCTATCCTGTGTGCTACCCCATATTTCTGAAGAAGGGTGGCCATGGCTCTGTTGCAGAAGTGACTTCCCTGGTCACTGATGAGCGCTTTTGGAACACCGAACCTGCAGAAAATATTGGACTTAAGAAAGTCCACTACTACCTTGGCATCATTGGTTCTGGTGGGAATGGCTTCTACCCATCTTGGTACATAATCGACGGCAAGCAGGATGTATGAATAGCCATTGGAGATTGGGAATGGCCCCATAAAATCTATGCCCCAAACGTCAAAGACTTCGCAGAATAGGATGGGCTGTTGGGGCATTTCATGTCTTTGGTTCAGTGCTATGCGTATCTGCATATATCCCGAGAATCCATCCAGAAATCAGTAGTGGGATTTCCCTGCTATCTTTTCCAGCATCTGGTCAATAAAAGGCAAAGGAAAGTGATCCTTGTAGGTTGCCTGATTGAGTCTTCTGTAATCGATACACACCCGCCAGCTGTTCTGAATCCGTGTAGGTACCAACTCATCTTGTTGGTTTTTCATGACTGTCATTCCAGATTTCTTTGGCACTACTTGCACAGGACTCACCCATTGGCTGTCTGAGATAGGGTAGATGATGCCTGCAGCAAGCAGCTTCGTGACTTCTTTCTTGACTACATCTAGAATGGTGGGATTCAGCCTTCGTTGTTGTTGCCTTATGGGCTTAATGTCCTCTTCCATTAATATTCTATGCATGCATATGGAGGGGTTAATACCTGGAAGGTCAGAAAGTTTCCACCCTATTGCCTGTTTGTGTTGCCTAAGGACTTCCAGCAGCTTGTCTTCTTGCTCCGAGAGGAGGTTGCTTGCAATGATGACCGGGAGCTGCTGTTCACTGTCCAAAAAGGCATATTTCAGGTGGCTAGGCAATGGTTTCAGCTCTGTGGGTGGTGGAGATGGAACTGGAGATTCCTGAGTTACAACTCTCGGATCCGTCTGGCCGGCTCGTTCCCGATTCGGCATTAGGACTACCGTCATGGCCTCGGCCTTGTACTGCTTCAGCCGACTCGGATTGAGGTCGACTTCGGTTTCCTTTGTAGCTTCGATCTCGGATCCGGGTGGAGTAATGAGCTTCTTGGCTCGAGTCTGGTCCTTACTGGCCGAGATGGTTTCGGCAAGTGTGTCAGCTTGCGTGGTTAACTCTTCGGCCGAGTTGACTTTTGACCTTGCGTTGACTCGGTCTTCTTTAGCCGACTTCATTTCGGCCGTGAATATGGTTGCCAATTATGCAGGTAGAGGCTTCGTAGTCTCGGCAAATTTTATCTTTGCACTATTCTCACTCTCTGAGGGGTTAGGGTAGCAGACTTGGTTTATTAACCTGGTTAGTTCTTTTTCAAATGCCAAGTTGCTGACGTCACTATGATCATCCTCAGAGTCTGGGGACTCTAGTACTCCATTATGGTCGGCCTTGGAGCAACTATTGACTTCAGCAGTTCCTGCAAGGTCTTCCATTATTCCACTGCAACTGTCTAGTTGGAAGTATTCTTCTACTAATTCTTCCATTGTATCCAAACCAAAGAGAGAGTGGTCTTCGGTGGGGTGTTTCATGGCTTCAAAGATGTTGAACTGCACCAACGTGTCACCAAATTCCATAGAGAGTGTTCCGGCATGTACGTCGATCTTCGTCCTTGCCATCATTAGAAATGGCCTCCCCAGTATCAATGTTGATCCTTTTCTGGATGCTTCGTCCTCCATGTCAAGCACATAAAATTCAGCTGGAAACATTAGTTCATTCACTTGGATGAGGACATCTTCGAGAACTCCCAGGGTTGCACGATGCTTTTGTTAGAAAGCTGAATGGTCATCCCTGTGGGTTCCAGATCTCCGAAATTGAGGGACCTGTAAGTTGATGCCGGCATGACGTTGATTGATGCTCCCAAGTCCAGCATAGCATCAGCAAATGTGCAATCACCGATAGTGCATGGGACCGAGAAGATACCGGGGTCTCGGCACTTCTTTGGTAAGACCTGTGAAATTCCTGCAGTGGGATTATTCCTAGTTAAATTTGATACCACACCTCCAAGTTCTCGATTCCCCTTCATCTTTCTTCTTTTGTGTACGCACAATTCCTCGAGGAATTTTGCGTACTTCGGAATTTGCTTGATCGCATCGAAAAGTGGAATGTTGATTTCCACCTTCCGGAACATCTTTAGCAGCTCGTCATCAGAATCTGGTTTCCGTGCCGAGACGGTTCGGGATGGAAACGGCAATGGGACAGTTGTCTGTGGTTGAGACAGTGAGTCGGCCATTGCTTGAGAGTCGGCTTCAGCTGGCTGCAGTACCTGATGCTGTTCAGGCGGAGGTAATTCTTTGCCGCTTCTGAGTATTACTGCATTGGCATTCCCTCTCGGATTCAGAATGGGTTGGGAGGGAAGGCTGCTTGAGTCGGCTGATTGTAGTTCACTCATAGTATTTGCCAACTGTCCTATTTGCATCTTGAGATCCTGGATGGTGGCGGTCATATTCTGTTGGAATTGTAGGTTGCTGGAACTTACTGACTGTTCGAATTCTAAATTGCTTGTTGCCAGCTGCTTCATTAAATCTTCGAGTGATGGAGAGTTATTTTGGGTGGGAGTTCTCTGTTGTTGTGGTGGGAAGGATGGTGCTGGGTATTGCGGACTCGGCTGCTGGTAACCAGATACTCTATAGCGTGCATTCGGCATGGATCCGGCTCTTTGAGCTGCATATGGTCCTTGTTGTGGGCTGGGCCAAAATGGTTGTTTCCCATATGGTTGATTATCGAACTGCCGGTTCTGGTATAGCTGCTTCCCGTACTGGAATCCTCCTACGGCTCCAACACTTTCGGTTTGGCCAGACTCGGTCTCTTGGAGAGTGGGGCACAGATCAGTTGGATGCTCCATTGAAGTACATATGCCACAGACCTTTGCTGCCATGGCTGGGTGATGTTGACTAACAGCCAGTTGTCTCACCAGAGATGTCAACTCGGTTAGTTGGTTCTCCATCCTTTGGTTGGAGGCTGTACCGATTTCGTTCACTGGCCGAGATGGATTCGGCCCTCTGATCCCAAATTGTTGAGTGTTGCTCGCCATGTTCGAGATCAGATGCCTTGCTGCTACTGGTGTTTTGTCCATTAACGCTCCTCCACTTGCGGCATCAATCATGCTCCTTGTCCATCATTGATAGTCCTTCATAAAAGTACTGGATCAGCAGCTGTTCGCTGATCTGATGATGGGGACAGGTGGCACATAGCTTGTTGAAGCGCTCCCAATATTCGTGCAGAGTCTCTCCTGTATGCTGCCTTATCCCACAGATTTCCTTCCTAATGGTCGCAGTCCTAGAAGCTGGAAAGAATTTTTCTAGGAAGGTCCGTTTCATGTCTCCCCAGGTGTTGAAGAGTGCTGGCTGCAGATATAGCCAATCCTTTGCAGCTCCATCCAAAGAGAATGGAAATGCCTTCATCTTGATGTAATCTTCTGGGATTCCCTACGGCCTCATCGTGGAACAAACCACGTGAAATTCTTTGAGATGCTTGTGGTGGTCTTCTCCTGCAAGACCGTGAAATTTAGGCAACAAGTGTATCAAACCAGACTTCAATTCATATGTCTGAGCCGACTCCAGTTGTGGATACTGGATACACCATGGTTCGTACACCAGCCGTCCTGTCTTGGTGTTCCATCTGCCCTGGCTCTATGAAATTGTCAGTACTAGTAATGAAATGGTCAGTACAAAACTGGTCAGAGTTAATGGCAGAATTCACACCACTACTGATATTTACTGTGGTATTTCTAATTTTTCGCAATCTGCGTAAAGTTAGTTCTATTTCTGGATCGAAAACATGCAGTGGGTCAGTACTACTCCTAGTCATGCATTATGCAGAATTCAAAGTAACTAAAGCAGCAATTAATTCTACTAAAAACAAAATGTGGTCAATATGTACTGCAAAATTAAATGTAATGCAGATTTAGAAATTCTACTATACTTATATGTATATATTTGTTTTTGTTTAACAGTGAATCCACGTAGAGATTTGTTGACAAATTCAAACTCAGCAACTCTAAGCAAAACTTCTTACAACTCGGATTCGACTCGGTTTACTTGGCACACTGAAACACAAAAGAACTTGTCTCCCCGGCAACAGCGCCAATTTGATGTGTGGCGTATTTAGTCGTTTCAACGCGCTTATCAAATAACTAAAGCTAACTATAGTATAGCTAACCCTAGGTCATTCTTCTCAAGGACACAGTGTGCTCAGTTGTGATTTAGTGTGATGCGAACAGAAGTCGAATCTAAGTGTAAAATACCTACTCATCTCGGCAATGGCCGAGTTGTTCTCGGCAAAGATTGAGTCGAGATGATCCCAATAGAGATAATCCGGCTTGGTCTCGGCTGAGTGCAGACAGACGCTACAGAGGTGGACTACCTCTGTCTCAGACTTAAAGGCAGTAAACAAGGGGGGTTGGAATGCAATTGGAATCAAAACAGAGGTTAACTATAATCAAATACAATTACGCTACTCCTAATGCTATTGCTATTACTGTGTTCAAGTTTGGTTCCAATAATCAAGTTCTTTCTGGTTCAATCACTCCAATTACAGTCCTCATCAGCCTCCAGTGTTCTTATGGCAATCGCCAAAGGTCCGTCCCTTACCATACCGAGGATTTACACAATCGCCACCTCATCAGTTGGCAGAGATTAAGTTCAAGCTGATTTTAGATTCTCAATTAACAATCGTTAAGTGATTACCTACTGAATTAGCTAAACCAGTTCCGATCGGCTTAGTTTAACATTGTTCCGTTACTGGTGCAATTGCAACACAAAGAATTGAACTTAAACTTCAGAATGCAATGGAGTTCAGAATTCAGAAAACGCCCATAATATTGAAAGCAAAATACAAACACAGGGCCTGGATTCGATGAGTCCATCCTCCACGACAATCGCCATGGACGACAGTGATGATTCACCTCTGCTAGCTAGGATGCTGAGGTTCAAGTCCACCAGAGTGCATTGGTGCTCCAATCGGTCTCCTCTGATAACCTTCGGCTTCTCAGTTCCTAGCCTGCATTTCCTCAATCGAGACAAATGCCATTAACAAAGACTGTACCACCGTATGAGGAGAAGAAATGAGAGAGAATTTGGGAATTATGGACGCGGGAAGTTTTGAATGCCAAAAGCCCCTATTCGTTTAGAGTTCTATCTATTTATACAAGAGTGGACACAGCTAACGATGCTAACAGAATTACATGTACAATTCCTATTCTACCCTTGATGTGACTTGTGTTGCAAGCTACTCCAGGTAGTGACGTGAAGCTGAGCTGGACCCAAGGTGGTTCTGATTGCTAACGTGGAGTTCCACCTGGATCTACCTGACTGGGCTCTCTGCATGGGTTGAGTCTCGGCCTGGGCTTCTGATGGCGGGCTGAGTTTGGTTGAACATGCAATGAAGAGATAGTTAACTAAAAACCTTGATTAAGCACAGATTGTGTTTTACTCAAGTTTAGGCCATTAATCTGGATCTTAGCTAACAGTCATCTTTTAAGCTCGTGAGTTGTTCAATGGTACCCTTCTTAGGTCCACTTAAGATGTGCATTTTATGACCCATCAGCCGACTGTAGTTGGCTCACAATGTTGGCTAACTATCCAATCTACGTTTTGAGGTCTTGGATGGTGGCGATCACGTTCTGCTGGAATTGCATGTTGTTGGAGCTCACAGATTGCTCGAACTCTAGGTTGCTGGTTGCAAGCTGCTTCATCAGGTCCTCTAGAGATGAAGAGTTGCCTTGAGTAGGCACTCTCAGCTGTAGCTGTTGTTGTTGGAAAGGTGGTGCTTGATATTGCAGACTCGACTGTTGGTAACCTGTTGATCCTTGAGGCATGTTCGGGACAGGTCCGACTCTCTGAGCCGCATATGACCCTTGAGGCGATCCTGGCCGAAATGATTGTCTTCCATAGTGCTGGTTATCAAATGGCCGGGTCCGATATGGTTGCTTCCCATACTGAAATCCACCTATGGCTCCAACATTCTCTGGTTGGTTCGACTCCGTTTCTTGAAGAGTGGGGCACATATCAGTGGGGTGCTCCATGGAAGTACATATGCCACATACTTTTGCTGCCATGGCTGGTTGGTGTTGTCCAACAACCAGCTGTCTCACCAATGATGTCAATTCGGTCAGTTGATTCTCCAATCTTTGGTTGGAAGCTGCCCCGATTTTGTTCACCATCCGAGATTGACTCGGCCCTCTAATCCCAAATTGTTGTGTATTGCTTGCCATGTTGGAGATCAGATGCCTTGCTATTGCTGGCGTTTTATCCATCAAAGCTCCTCCGCTTGCGGCATCGATCATACTTTTGTCCATCATTGAGAGTCCTTCATAGAAATACTGGATCAGCAATTGCTCGCTGATCTTATGGTGTGGACAGGTGGCACAGGGTTTGTTGAATCTTTCCTAATACTCATGTAGAGTCACTCCTGTGTGCTGCCTTATCCCACAGATTTCTTTCCTAATGGACGCAGTTCTGGATGCTGGAAAGAACTTCTCCAAGAACATACACTTCATGTCTCCCCAGGTGTTAAAGAGAATTGGCTGTAGATACAACCAATCCTTCGCTGCTCCATCCAGGGAGAATGGAAACGCCTTCATTTTGATATAATCCTCTGATATCTCCTGCGGTCTCATTGTGAAACAGACCATGTGGAATTCCTTCAAGTGCTTGTGGGGGTCTTCTCCTGCAAGATCATGAAATTTAGGCAACAGATGTATAAGACCAGATTTTAATTCACATGATTGAGCTGGCTCCAGCTGTGGGTATTGGATGCAACAAGGTTTATACACCACGTCTGGTGTAGCCAACTCCTTCAATGTTCTATCATTGTTCTCCATTTGTCCTAGCTCTGCAAAAATGTTAGAACTAGCAACAGAATTATCAGTACACAACTGGTTAGAGTTAATGACAGAATCAGAACTTATACTATTATTTACTACTAGATTCCTAGCCTTCCTTAATCTACATAAGGTTTTTTCTATTTCGGGGTCAAAAGCATATAAAGGGTCAATGCTACTCCTAGTCATGCATTGTACAAATTATGCAAAAATAATTAGAATTGAATCAGTACTCAGAGAAATGGTAAACTACAACTATCAGTTAATCACCTAATAAAACTGTAGGAATGCAATGTAAAAAAAATGCAAGTCAATTGTGCAATGCGAAAATGAATGCAGAACAGAATGCTAACAGTATGCAATGCAGAGACAAATATCTTGTTTGTTGTTTTTTATTTTTGGCAATGAATTCTTGCAGAAAAATTAACAGAAACTCAACATGCTTTTATGACTCAAGTAGAAAACAGATACAAACAATTTCAAAAAATCAATAGACTAACTCAGCAGACATACTCTACAGACCTGGGATTTGACTTCACTTAGCTTGGCACACAAAGACAAAAAAGAACTTGTGTCCCCGACAACGACGCCAATTTGATAAGCTCGTTTTTAGTCGTTTCAACGCGCATCAAATAACTAAAGCTAACTATAGCATAGTCAACTCTAGGTTGAATCTTCTCAAGGACATAGTGTGCTCAATTGTGATTTAGTGTGAAGCGAAATGATATAAAATCTAAGGTGCAGAGTATTGACTCATCTCGGCTACTGGTCGAGTTGCTCTCGGTAGGGACTGAGCCGATATGGTCTCGGTAGAGATTTATCAAGCTTGGTCTCGGTAGAGATTTATCAAGCTTGGTCTCGGCTAAGTGCAGACAGACACAACAGAGTTGGACTGACTCTGTTTCAGTACTTGGAAAGCAATAAATGGGGGGGTTGAATGCGAATAAAATAGAAAGTAAACTAAACACAGAATGCAATGAAGATATACTAATGCTACTGATATTACTATTATTAATATTATTATGATATAATTGTGTTCATGTTTAGTTCCATTAGTTCAAGTCCAGTCCAATTTCCTCACCCCAATTCTCAGTCCATATCAACCTTAGGAATTCTTATGACAATCGCCAAAGGTTCGTCCATTGCCATACTAAGGAATTACGCAATCACTACCTCATCAGTTAGCAGGGATTAAGTTCATAGCTGATTTTAGATTCTCAATCGACATTCGTTAAATGATTACCTACTAAATTAGTTAAACCAGTTTCGATTGGCTTAGCTTAACATTGTCCACGTCTAAATGCAATCGCAATTCAATCCATGAATTAAAGAAGAGGAAAGGAACAGAGATGAGAAATGCAGAATGAAATTTATTAATAAAAAAAGAGTACAAACACAGTGGTCTAGATTCAGATGGATCCATCTTCCACGATGATCGCCATAGTTGATGGTGGTGGTTCACCTCCACTAAACAAAGTGCATTGGAATCCCAATCGATCCCTCCCACAGACTTCCGGCTTCCCAGTCTCAGACCTGCACTTCCTCGATCGAGAGAAACACCAATGTAGCACCGTGCACCACCGTAGATGGAGAAAAATGAGAGCGAGATAATGAAAACGATGACAATGCGTAGAGTGTGAATTCAAAAACCCCTAAAATGTACACAGCTACTCCTATATATACAAGAGCGCACGAACTATGATGCCTAACAGAATTACAAATGTGAATTTCCTATTCTACCCTTGCATAGCTTGTGTTACAAGTTTCTCCAGGAGTGACATGGCAGTTGGAGCTAAGGTGGCCTCTGAGTTGGATAGCTAACGTGGAGAGTGCCATTGGGCCACCCTTATTAGGCTGCGCCTACAATGGGCTGCTGGGCTGCAAGGCCTGACTTGGTCGAGATGGAGTCGGTCTCGGCTGAGACGACTCTCCTAGCTGAGGTGAACTCGGCTTAGTCCTGCAAAAGAAGGGAAGAAGACTTTTTATTAGCTAAGACCTTCAGTTTAGCACAGATTTGTATTTTCTCTATTTTTAGGTTCATAATATGAATCTTAGCTAACAAACAATCCTTACGCACAAAATAATCTTACAACCATCCTTCTTAGGTCTATAAAAGATGCATAATTTGTGACTCATCCGCAATCATCAACACATTCAACAAATAAATTCAAGTCTCTAAACTTCCCAACCAGTTCTAACTCCTTAACCATTAATACTGATACACACACAATCTTCTTACTTAGGGAATCAACTACCACATTCGCCTTTCTAAGATAATACATCAACTAGAAATAATGGTCCTTAAGGAACTCCATTCACCTTCTCTGCCTCATGTTCAGCTCCTTTTGATCAAATAGATAATCCAAGCTCTTGTTATCATTAAACACCATAAACTTTGCTCCATAAAGGTAGTGCCTCAAAACCATCAAGGCAAACACTATTGTTGCTAGGTCTAGGTCGTAAGTTGGATAGTTCTTCTCATGAAGCTTCAGTTGTCTAGATGAATAGGTCACGACCTTCCTTTCTTGCATCAACATGCATCCAAGACCTTGGTGTGAAGCATTGCAATAAATCTTGAAAGATATGTTAGGATTGGGAAGAATCACCACCGATGAGGTTGTTAACCTCCTCATTAGCTCCTAAAAACTTGCTTCATAAACTTCTATCCAAACAAACGGTTGATCTTTCATCATTAGTTGAGTCAATGGGGTCACTACCTTCGAACAATCTTCTATGAACCTCTTATAGTACCCTACCAACCCAATGAAACTCTTGCTCTCCATTACAGTGCTCGGATGTTCCCATTGCAACACAACATCCACTTTTGTCGGATCTACAACTATACCTTCTATTAAGATCATGTGTCCCAAAAAGTTCACTTTTTCCAACCAAAACTCACTTCGAGAATTTGGCTTACAACTCCTTCTTCTTTAGGACCTCCAACACCGCCCTTAGGTGTTCTTCATGTTCCTCACGAGTAAATGAGTAAACTAGTTTGTCTTCGATGAAGACAACAACAAACTTGTCCAAAGAAGGATTAAATATCTAATTCATGTAATCCATAAAGACAGTTGGAGCATTGGTGACTCCAAATGGCATCACTACATACTCGTAGTGTCCGTAACGCATCTTGATCATGGTCTTCTGTACATCTTCCACCTTCACTTTGATATGATGATATCTAGATCATAAATCAATATTGGAAAGCATAATTGTACCCCATAATTGATCCATCAGATCTTCTATCCATAATAGTGGATACTTGTTCTTAATGGTAAGCTTGTTCAACTAACAATAGTCTACACATAACCTAGACCCATCGTCCTTTTTTACTAGCATCATAGATGCTCCCCTAAGGGAAACACTTGGTCTGATCATCTTCTTCTCCAACAACTTGTCTACTTTTTGTTTCAACTCAGCTAACTCAACTAGCGCCATCTTATATGGTGCTACCAAAATTGGACCTACTCCTAATATCAAGTCAATTAAGAACTCCACTTCATACTATGGTGATAAGCCTAGTACTTCACCAGGGAAAACTTCAAGAAAATCCTTGACAATAGCCACATAATTCATTTTTGAACAACTCTTGACCTCTAGGAAGGATAGGACCATGTATCCTTGTGCTCTTTCATCTATAGCAGCTTCAACTTGGATAACAATGATGAATCTAGAGTCCTCGGGGTCGGGGAAGATAAGGGGCTTTCTGGCATAATCCAACAGGATTTGGTTGGAAGGTAACCAATCCATACCTAGGATGACATCTAAGTCTAAAAGGGGAAGGAAAATCAGATTTTCCTTGTAACAACGTTCATTCACAACGAAGGGACAACCCTTACACATTACAGAAGTTGCTACAAGAGTAACAGTGAGAAAAGAAAAAAGTAGATCAAAAGGTAACAAACTCGTAGGTAAAGCTAGTCTATCCACACATGCATAAGATATGAAAGAATGAGTAGCATAAGAATCAAACAACACAAATAACACATGAAAGAATGAAGTATTTTTAGGATTCACAATGATGACTAGGGTTTCGAGGTTTTTCTCCAAAACTCCAACCATCTGGTATCCCATCTCGAAAAATGTGTCATTACATCAAAAGGCATACCAACAATACTTGTCCAACTACACTTGACAGGAAGTTATTTAAGGATATTGTCAACTTGGTCAAGGTGATAACTCAACTTAAGTAACCACTTTCAATGAAGACTTACCTTGATATGCATGATTTTGATCGTTTTGGCATTTTCTCGAGATTTTCTCAAGAAACATGCAACACAACATTTTCTTAATTATTTCAAATAGAATTTAAATTTAATTACTCTTTTAAATTAGTCACTCACTTAAATTAACATAGATAGAAAACATTAATGTTACAATCTTAGTTAGTTGAATTTAGTTAGTTAGTTAATATTAGTTAGCTTCAATTGTATTTCTATAAATACATGTAATTTTTTTCTTATATATTTCATCTTTCATATTAACCAATTCAATGAGTCTCTTTTATGGAACTTCTCTCCTATTCTTTTAACTTTATGATATATGGCCACATCAAATGGGTGTTACTTGCATCACTTATCAAAATTATGATGAATGGTGATAATCACAATGGCAATTTAGATGTTTCTAAAGTTGGTCGAGAAGGTGAAAGTAATGGAGTGCTTATAGTGCAACCCAAGAGTAGCAAATACTTAAAGGATTAGATCGTCTGGATCTAAGAAGAGTTATTAGCATAATAAGTCATTTAGTAAATCGTAGTTTCAACAAAGACCATCAAGGTCGCAACACTGGTCAATATGCTTTAGGATGTCTAAAGACTATAGGATTTCGACCGAGTCGAAATCGATGACCAATGCTATTAGAGAAGCAAAGTAGCCTGTCTGTTGTTGGGCATGTTTTTGCAATGAATGAAGTTGAAGCCTCCAAGTATAATAATTTGAGTTTGGGCACGTGAGAAATTATCTCTTGTCTCCAAGCCTTAGTTATAGCCTAGTAGAAAGAATCTAATAAATAATATGTAATTATTCTTGTCATAAAAATCAAAATTATGTCAACATAACATAAAACTTTTGTTATTGATTAAAAAATAAAAGTAAAACTCTTGTAGTGATTGATCTATTAATTAATTAAAAACATGAAAAAAAAAATACACTTAAATCACATTGACTAGGCGACTACAATTGTAGTAGTCAATAGTTCAAATCTAAAAGTAATAAAATGGGTCGCCTAGATCAACCTAATTTTATATGGGTCATTTGTTGATCCTGACCTGGTGGTCTGTCTGATTAAGCTAATTTGGACTCATTTTTTCTTTAAAAATACTTAATTCTTTTTAAAAAAAAATAAAAATAATATCAAATGAACTCAGATTCATTTTGGACTAGTTTTTTGGAGTCCAGTACTAGTTTTTTGGAGTCCAGTCGAACTCTAGGGTCCAACGAGTTATACTAAATTATTCCAATTCTATCTAAACAAAAATTTTATTAACCTAACCCAATCCAACTTGCCAGATCAACCCGTTTAACTATTTTATCACCTCTATTTAAATGTCACGAAGTGATCATCGAAACTCTTCAAGTATTATTTTTTTTGGTACGAAAGAACTCTCCAAGTTTCTAGCGAAGTACAAGACAATGTGGCACTGATAAGAGGCCTCGTTGGTAACAAATATTGTTTCTTGCCTTGCAGATTAGGATGAGTTCTAAGCAAGAATCATGGCTTTGAGCTCAAGTTTTTTGACACAATACGTGGCAGCAACCCAGTTGAGGTTAATTAATTAACTTGATCATGGCACTTGTCAAACGATGTTAATTACGAGGAACACTGGCTGATCCTTATTTCGTGCAAAAGCAATTAATTATCTCAATGTCACTACTCCCAGCATAAGTAACCAATGGCAAGCCAAATATCAACAATGTTCAAGGCACAACTGGCCCCTTTTTCCTAGGTGGGTTCTTGGATCGTTCAAACTATAACTGGAAAAAAAAATTCACGAGGATTCTCTTGGGATCTCCTTCATATTATACTTTCAATATCCAATGATCTCCTAGATTCCTGCAACGTAAGGGAATAAGTTACGTGAAGGGATTGGCTTATTTCCTTGGATTTTGTAGTAGCCAATTACTTTCTGTCTCCAAACTTTGCTTGATTTGACAAAAGCTATTCTTAAACTACTCGAGGGAGATAATCTAGCGTTTGGAGGAGACAGGTTTGACCCACTTTATTTAGTATTAGGTAGATAAAATTTATTAAAGAAGATAATTTTTTTTCTTACTGGGTTTTAACACAGTATATTCCTAGGTTCAAGTGAATAACATATAACAATTAACCTACTTATTCGGTGGTAATAAATATTGGTTTGATAATTGTCTTGTCTGCCACTTTGGCATTTGACAAATCTGGGATTGAAATTCAGGTGATTCCTTGATGCAGTGGTCCACTATTAATACTACTACTGAAAAAGATGAAGCATACAACTCGCCAATTTAGTGCACTTTGCATAATGTCCCCACCTTTACACAATGAGAAAATGGTTCTAATCAGAGTTCCATTGTTATGTGAAAAAGAAAGTGACAAAATATTGCTAAAATAAGTGCCTTCTAGCATTAACCGTTCCTCACATAAATAAGGGTTGCTTATTTACATACTAGCATCATTTTTAAACAACTTGTTTTCTGTTCAGTCATGCACGTCTGTTTTGTGTTATTATTTTATATTAATAAGCTTTTCAACCAAAAGAACTCTGCCCCACATATAAGCCTTTCTAACTTGAAATAAATATGTCCACATCTCACTCTGTCTCTTTTGGAATTACTTTTCTCTTTCCTATTCTGAAGCGAAACCGTATTTTCAACGCAGATATAATTTCTATGACCAGTTGATTGCTGTAAATTAACAACTATGATACACTATTTCCATTTAATGCGTTAGTGCATCGCGTGATCTTATAAAATAGATTTTAAATAAATATGAGTTTAAAATAACGTGACTTTTGTTTAGATAACATATATTAGAAAATTGATTTATATATAAAATATTATTTAAAAACATATTATCAAAATTGATTTTAGATATATAATTACTAAAATGAATTTTAATATTCATATATAACTTTTATGCAAATATTTTTTATGTAAGGGCAGTGCAGAGTCATGGCAGAAAATGAAAAAATAGTACTAAATGCTCTTCCAAGCAATTCACAAGAGAGAGAAAAAAAAATCAATAAAAAAAAGAGAAAACAAAATAATAAAATAGAAAAAGCAAGAAGGTGTTGTGTAGACTGTACAATGGTGAGGGAGATGCGAGTAGTGCAGAACCAGGTAGGATATGAGACCACGAGAGAAGAAAAAAAAAGGATAGAAATAAATGTTTCATAAGTGTAATATTCACTTAAAAGAGAGGATAAATATGAAAAAGTAATACACTTAAGAAAAAATCAATTTTGAATTAATATAAAAGTTATAAAGTCAAGTTTTCTATTTTAATTTACTTTTAGAAATTGTTTTCAAACAATTTTAAAATAATAAAATTGCGTTTATATAAACTAAGATCTATGTTATATGTTTCTTAACGTGAAACCAAACACTCCCTAATTTGAATTTATGAATGTATTTGCTTGGTTCCAAGACTAAAAATGTCCTTAATTTTTTTTTCTAGAAATTAAAGCACGTTAGTATATATTCAAATCAAACTCCTAATCTTGGTGTAACGAAAGGGGTTATTTTTCAACAATACAATCAACTAAAATTTAAATTCTTACTGAAAAAATATTTATATTTAATATTATACAATATCTTTAATAGAATTATCTCTAAAAAAAATACATATAAAAAAAATCAAACCCCTAATCCCCCGACTCTACATTTTCGTTCGGTATTCAATCGTCATCGAATAAATATTGCAAGTTTATTTATAAACAATGCGACGAATAAATTTATTGTTCATCATTACTCTCCCTTAATAAACCTAACCACAAAATGCTGCCAAATACATATATATACAAGATTTATGGGACCCTCAGTCAGTCACTATCAAAAAGAGAAAGGTTGAATATTTGACACAAGTTTTAAAATAAATATTTAAAAATAATTTTCAATTTTGTCATAATAGTTTTTCTTGTAGAACTTCTTTATAATATTTTTATCCCAATATGAAAATTAATCATTATTGTAAGACTCACAATTTTCAACAATTACCAGGTTTTTCTTCTGAGAAACAAAAACAAACCTATTAATATTCACATATAACAAATTATCAATATTTAGGAGGAAAAGTTCAGGCACATCAATAGGCAAAGGTTTATCTTACCGTGATACTAATATTTAAATTTAGCGATTTGTAAATTTATTCAAGTTTATTTCAATTGAATTAATTATCATTTACAACAAAAGAGTTTTAAAAATAAGGTAATATGAAGTTTTTCTATATTAAAAAAATAAACTTAAACCACCTGTAATATTAATATTTCAACTTGTAATTAGTATTGCTTGATGATAAAATTGATTACATGTTTCTTTGTCATTTATCAAATAAACATAATAAGAATCATCAGTGCTGTAAGGCTCTAACAAAATCTAAATAAAGGTGTTTTAGCCATTCTTTGGTAGTTATCTGCTAATGATTTATAACAGTTAAGTTTTAAAAGTAAGTTGGTATAAACATTTTTTTATTAATGTCAACTTAATTAAAACAGATTGCTTTTAGGATTAAAATGAGATAAGGCAAAAGATCTTTTACAAAAAAAAATAAACTTCCATATGAATTTTCAAATCTTGAGTTATTATTCTTCAAAATCTATTGAAAAATAATACATTACAATAATTAGTTATAATTATAAAGTAAAAATTGCAAATTAAAAAAAATAACCTAATTTTATATTTAAAATCATAAATAAACATAAAATATAAATAAATAAATACATACATGCATACATACATTCACATACATACATAAAAATAAGAAAGAATATTTTTGCACCAATAATAGAAAACCAGAAGGAATAGCCATAAAATTTAATTATAGGACCTCTTTTTCAAGATGGATAGGTTATAAAGTTAAGAATTGATGCTTCCAAAGGGGGACAATAAGTAGAAAAATTAAGAAAAGAAGAAAATAAAGAAATAAGAAAATAAAAGAAAAATAAGATTGGATACTAAGATACCCACACCCATTAAACCCGACTTTGTTACTCATCTATTAGATTTATTACCCATTGTCATCTCTAAATAAAAGTATGAATATTTACTAATGGGTCACCATTGAATAATTGACAAATTCATGTAGCCAATTTTTTTATATTTTATTTATATTTGATAAAATAATTAATAAATTAATTAAAAGTTAAAAATTAATTTTTAATTGAAATTTGTAAACAATCTTATTTAATTTCAAATGTTTGGTAAAATTATCCATAACTAATTAATAAATATAAAATAAAAATAAAATAAAATAAATTTATACAAACATGATTTTTTATAAAAAAATTATTGTGAAAAAATATAAACTTTCATATAATTATAAATTTAAATTAAGTTAACTTAAAATCTTTATTTTCCATTTAAAAATAAAACATTTTATTAAAAATAAAGGCGTATATATATTTTGTCAACAAAGTATATTAATTTTAAATCAGTCTCAATTTAAATTTTATTTATTTAGTCTCTGAAAATGACAAAAATTAAAAGATGTACTTCAATTCTTACTCTACATCTCCTTTAACTGGTTAAAAGAAAACATCACATAATACTCTTTATACATTACACTAACTTTCTTAACGGTTTAAAATATGAAATATTTAATGCAAGAAGTAATTAAATATTGTGATATTAAAAATATTAAATTATTGAGGGTAAAATAAAAGATAATAAATTATAAGATCCAAATTTACTTGAAATAACATTTAAAAATGTTATAAATTAATAAACAAACGTATTTTTTAAACATCTCTAATTTAGTAAAATATAATTATAAATTAATCCAAGAAAATAACATTTAAAAATGTTATAAATTTAGTAGTGATCTAAATATAACATGAACTCGCAAACTGAGGATGCAGTATCCGTAGATAATGCAGAACCGAAACCCAGAATCTGACAAGTTATAATAAACCAATCATCAACTTGACTCCTGCAAGACTTCGAGAGGGAATAACGATGGATATTCTTCCGGCAACGACCAAAGAACTCAAATCATATATCATTTCCTACGGTATAATGAAATAAATCAAAGACCAAAGTGGACCACTTTTGACTGGCTTTGATTGTTTGTCATCTGTCTTACTCCGGAACAAACACTCAACGTATAACAACTCCAATTTTGCCTAATTATAAGATAAGCATCAAGTCAAGGTCCATCCAAAACCAAATGTTAGAAAGACGGTCACAGGAGACAAGAGTTCCTGTTCAAATGGGTTTATTGGTTCTGCGCCATTTGGTGGTTGATGATAAGATGCCATTATTTTAGCAATTAAGTTGATATTATCATTCATGAATTGAAGTTACGAATTATGGGCTATATGATGTCGATGGATAAGATAGCACTATGTCAAATATAAAATTAGAGAAAACACCAAAAGTAAAGAAAGAAATGTCCAACCTACCAATCCCCTTAATAATGAATACCATAGGCTAAGAAAATTGGGAGACAATTATCATGAGCAAACAAATTTTACAGTGAGAGTAATCCGAATAATCACAATGATCGTGTTAAATAAAAAGTGGGGTAAAGGTAAAAAAACAATTTATAAGATATTTATATTTAGAGAAGGAAAAAATGAGAGGTACCAAGGAATAAAAGCTTCCACGAGCTGCAGTTCCAGAAATCCAAATTGGTGTATGAATCCCTCCGTGTACAATGCAGTTTGATCTGCTCTCACCCTGTAATGGCAGGGTGTGGCTTCTATACATGAATGTAAGGATTATTTGCATATTTTATATATATAGTATCCCTCGATTACCTTGCTTGACCTTCTCGAGCTCTCACGAAAAGCCTATCAGCCCTTCCTCCCCCTTCTAACAGTCACTATCGACTGCCTCTTCGGTACAAAAAAGCTGTCGTCATCTTTGCTAAACTGCGTAGACCTATCTTAGAATCCGTGGTAGAAAACCAAGTGCACCAGGAGAGGGCACAACTAAATTATCTTATTTCCAAACACATCACTCACGTACTACTCAACATATCATCTGACAATTCTAAACATTCCTCTGGATTGGCATAAAAATAATCCTCTTCTTTGGGCTTGTCAGGGATTACCAATCTTTTAGTTGCGCTACCCATGCGATCAGCATGAGATTCCTTCACAGCTGAAGAGAATTCGCGCCAGTTCAATACTCCATTGTTGTATTGATCTATCAAATCAACTAGGAGCTTTCTGTTCAATAAAATCGTCTTCCTGAACCCAAGATATCTGTAGCAGAATTGGAAGGCACATGTCAATATGTCATCTCACTTGGCACTTTGAGGTACTTAAAATTCTTAACAATTAAGGAGGAAACAAATTCAGAGTAAAACATAATTTTGCTTAAACTATCAACCTATAGTAGAAACTGCAATTTCTATGTTGGCACCTTATATCTTATAGAAACAGTCAGATCAGATCATCCATCAGAAGTGAATAACAAAATTGTTTAATCAGAAAAGCTTTCTAGATTTGATGTGCACAAAAATCTTCTACCAAAGAAAAAAACAAATTAATATTTGAAGAATTTGTTAATCAGAGTAAGAAAGGGTAGGGGCAGTAAATAAAAAATAACATTTCTTAGAACTTTACCTGCGATGGCCCTCAACTACCTTGGCCATATTTCCGTCATATGTAGGAACAAAGATATCACTCTCTAATGAGACAAGGTAATCCAATGCTGCCATCTGAGAGGAATGATTTTGGAAGAACTGGAGGTCAGATGGTTCCAACAGTGTTTCCTTTCTGACCTGTTTTGAAAAGGCAGAAATGGCAAACAGTAAGAGGAAATTAAACAGCAACAAGCATCACAATTTGCAAGTTTCCTTATCCTTAGGCTTTAAGTTGGTTACCAATTTTGGATAGTCCTTCGCAAGACTTGCCATTCTCCTGTCCCCACCATATATTTCCCCGGCTGCAATGTAGATTTGAATGTTTTGATCGATGTCAAGGGCTCTAAGCGTAAGGGCAGTCTCCTCAGGTGTTAAAGGACACAAACCATCTTTTCTCTTCAAATCAGAATTAATTATTTTTTCTTTCCACCAAGGATAAGCATATCTGCCAACGCACAGTAAATTGAAATTTAAGAAAGGTTCCTATCAAATCTTCTTTCAAACACCACAACGAGTGAAAATTAAGGAACAGCTGAACTAGGAAGATCACTCACCTCATCCTTGTCAACTCTTCCACCTCATCACTGTTGCAACCTTGTGTACAGCCAGAAAATGCCAGCATGTCCATCTCATACCTCAGATGAAGTACCAGAAATGGGCCATTTTGCCTCAGAAGCTTGATCACCCTTCTGCCTAACTCCTCAATCTGAGAAGTAAATCTAAGAGCACTAAAATTGACTCTGCACCGCAGCCTCTGAATCTCCAAAGGTTGAGCATTATTAGCCAGCCGAGCATCCGTTCGATTTAAATGGACAACTTTGTACTTTTGTATCAAAGGTAGAATCTGAAAGATAATTATGACATATGATTTTTAATAAGCAAACCAGAAACTGGAAACAACATAATCAACACACATAGCATTATGAAATTTAAATAGGAAAATGCATGTTCAAACTTTTTAATTCATAGGCCCAAGAATTATAAAAACTAACCTGATTCTTATAGTATGATATATCAGACCAACTAATCGGCGGCATGCTGTAAACTAGCCCATTCTCCACTCTTGTCTTGAGTCTAGGAGGCAACTCTTTCAATACCCTGACCTCATCCCTCAAAGATGTAATAAAATGATCCACATCAAAGATATCTTGGAACTCACTGACACAGAAGGAATAAATATTCATTGAGACAAGATCCTAGTTACAAACAAGGGCAGAAACTGGTAGAGGGTGGCGCAAGGCACAGAAAACATAAGAAGATGAGAAAAAATCTCCCACCAGTTTTGTTTATAAAAACACTTGTTTTGAAAACAATTTTCAAAATTTAATAGATTTTGGATGAGAAATTGATTGCTGAGTAGCATAAAATTGTTTTAGAAAACAGCTTTTAAAACCAAAAAACTAATAAGAGAATCAAACACACCCTAAGCCTTCATTCAGCACCCTCAAAACATAGATAGTTTGGCTAAAACGACATACACCAAAATGGAATCAGAAACTAACCTGGGGTCAGCCCAAAAGGACGCTTTATCCAATTCAGGCACTATAAGCGTCACGTTTAAATACCTTGCAATGGCCACCATGTCACATATCTGTACAAAGCGCATCACCTAATCAGAAAAACTCAAACCGAAAAACGACACCTCAGTTGCACAAAACGTAACCCAAAACGCATGTGGCAACAACCACTCACCGCTGCTCTCATTTGGTTGAGTCCTCCATTGCACGACACCATCAGGTAACCGTTGTTTTTATAAACCCCTGGCAACAACCATTACAAAAATAAATAAAAAAAAAAATTGAGTCGATATTACGTAAAACGCAGGAAGCGATAAAAACGACGGAAACAAAAGATGATTAATTATAATTATAATTACTGACTCTTGGGTGGGAGCACTCTGGGGGTGGCGGACGGCAACTCCATGAGCGCGGATTCGTGAGTGAAACAGGAAGGCCATCCTTTCAAAACTCTGGGGCCCCACATGTCGCCCAACGCCGTTAACTGAACGACGCAGGTCCACAGTAACACCGATGTGGTCGCGCGTATCATCCACAGCTTCATCCTCGACGACCTCGCCGACGACACCACCGAATTCCTCAGCTTGTTATGGCTCTCCCCCTTTAACCCCATCATCATCAACCCTTCCCAAACCACCCTCCCTCTCTTCCTCTCACTCTTATCTCCCCCCAACAATGCGTCCTTCATAAATGCACCCCGCACCAAACCCTAAAACGTCGCTTCGATTATTCCAATTCAATTTCCCCTTCCTCGATTCTAGATCCAGAACCGCCGCCTGGAACCTCGAATTCAGAGGCACATTACCACCCCGCGCCGCGCAGGAACAACAAACGGCGAGATCCTCGAGTTCGGGAACAACCGCACACGCCTGGGAGACGAGTGAATTGAGACGATTCCGAGAAAACAAATAATTGAATGGCGGAGGCGGCGGCGATTGATCTGGGACAATCGCCGGAGTCTCACGCCGGCGAGTAATGGAGCGCGAGTGCGCAATTATTATAAAGGGCCAAGGGAGAGAAAGAGAGAGCGAGAGAATAAAACACAAAGCGTCGCAAAAGCGAAGTGAGAGAGAGACAGAGAGAGAATGAAGGTTTTCACGGTTGTTGTGGACACATGCGCGTTCGGTTCGGGTCGGAGAGAGAACACGAGCCGTACGAACGAACACGGAGGGTCGTATCGTGACCGGACCGTGGTTAAGAGAGGGGCGAGGGAGGGGGTTACGTTATGAGGTAGAGGGTTTATTTTATTGGGTGTGCCTCATTAAACGAGCCAATAAATGCCGAGCCAGATGCGTGGGGCCCACTGCGTGTGCTCCGTCCAGATGTTCGGTTCCGATACGTGGCGACCCTTGATTGTGGGCTTTCCAAAAGGGCCCGTACCCCTTCGGTGATTTCGTTTGCCACCTTCGTCTCGCCCGCGCCGACATTATATCGCGAGATATGCCCCCCAATCCCAATCAATATTTTCGCTTTTTTCTTTTTCTTAGTATTAATGAATATTATTGCTGCTTAGCCGCGAAAGGAAACGAATAAATTTCAATCAAATCTATTTTTTTTAGTGATTTGACTTGTTTTACTGACGGAGATAAACAAAGAAAATTGATATTGATATATATATATATATATAGACACCTTCCAATTTCTCTTTCTTTTCTTGTCCCATTACGGAAATTTACGGAATTTAATTTTAAGAAAATAATTAAATATTTTTATATTATAGTTCATTTAATTAGTAAGTATTGAAGAATATAATATACTTTACAATCAATATGTTTACAAAATAAATTGTAAATAGATCAGAGGAGAGGAAAAAAATAACTGACAGGATAAATTAATCGTATGGAATTTGTGAAAATTATTTTTTGTGACTTACACAAAAATGAAATATATAACAATGACCAAAATGATTGAATAATAAGTAAATTTATAATAATAAGAAGCTCTATTTTGATATTGTTAAACAAAAAAATATATGTTATAAGTGAAAAGATATAAAGTAAAATTTAAAATATTGAAAACGATAAAAAAAAGAAGAAATATACACTATTTATATTATTTAATAACATAGTAAAAACAGAAATATATAAAAACATATCTCAACAACTTATTTCAAATTATGAAATACTTTTTTATATAAATCACATTTGAAGTAGCGACAGAAACACGACCTTTTGTCACATAAAAGTATTTTTCAACCCGCCATAATTAGTAACCCTCGACACTACAACGGATAATTTTCCATGAGAGAATACTGACTTTGACAGATAGATGCCTACTCTTTCAAGAATTTATCTTAACTTTTATTTGTTGTGGTAGCAAAAGGAGAAAACGATAGAAATCAGTCTTATGCTGAAATTTATAAAAATGTCTTGTTATCAAATACAGACCACCACGGTTCTCACGTTGCGAATGTTGTAAACTCATATATTATTTAAATGCTGTAAACTCTTATATACTATTTCTTATTTCTATCAATAAAAAAGTAAAGTCCATACTGATAATACCTTCTCTTCAACATTGGTTTCTAATATAACCTTTTCTTGTACAACATATAAAATTTCTCGTATAAATATAAATAAATAAATATATATATATATATATATATATATATATATATATATTAGTCAATGGTGTCTTGAAGGTGGTTGAGGTGGACAACTGTCCAAGATCTTATTTTTAGAGAGCACCAACTTATATAAAAAAATTCTATATATAAAAGATTATATAAAAAAATAAAACAATAATTAGTAATTAGTCAAATAATAGGAAATATTTTTATATCTCAACCAAAAATTTACCCACAATTTGTAATAGTACAATTTATTATTTGCATATAATATTAAATATAAAAAAAATTATGATATATTATTTATTTTCATTTCTCTTTATGAATCTCTCTTTCATCATTAATAAAAGTAAAGGTCTTAAAAATCTCTCTTATTATTAATAGAAATAATAGGCTTAAATCTTTTTTTTTATATTAGAATGTCAATCATGTTGTCTCAAGCATTAAATTATTTGTACTAGTAACTTCTAGTCTTACATAATAATATTAATTATTCAAGTTACTATTGTATATGCTAAAAAAAGATTTTCGAAATTGAAATTGGTAAAATCTTGATGTATTATGTCACAAGGTAGATTAAATTTTTTGTTTTGTTTTTTATTAAAAACAATTTTTTAAAGAATCTTGATTATGAACAAATTATTAATAATTTTGCAACAAAAAATACAAGGAAAATATTCAAATGATTATAAGGAATTATTTTCTCGATTCACCTAGTGCATCAAAAATCTCAAGGACGATCCTAATATTAATATGGTTTCATTCAATTTGTACATAAGTAGGTGTTGATAAATATTTATCATTTCTATGTACAATTTTCATCCCATTATATATATAGATAGCATATCAAGTGAGAAGAGTATTATAATAAGAAGATGAAAGGAGTAAATCTAGATCATCCAACATCCATGGAAGTTTTGATGTCAAAATATTAATTCATTTTCATTTTAAGTTTTCATGAATGGTATCCTTAATATGTTTAAATATATTCTTGTCATAGACTATTTGGCTACTAGAATTTAAGGTGGTCTATGATCAAGACATTTAAGTGTGTATCTACCCTCTAGAGTTGAGTTTGTAGTCTATTTATCTTGTTGGTTGACCTCATCATGCCCCCGACATACATGAGGATTGTTGAAGGAAAAGATAACACACATAAGAAGAGAAGTTAAATTGTGTGTGTGATTTTTGAAAGTTTTTCGCAAAATTAAAGGATTTAAAAATACAATTTGATATGATCGTTCAAAGGGAGTGCAAAAATAAAAGAATGTAGTGTAAGAGAGAAAAATGCAGAGAGAATATACTGGTTAACTCTTTCAATAGAGTTACATCTAGTCTCTTCAACAAGAAGGAGTTTCACTAAGTCAACATGACTTACAAACAAGTATTATTTACCTTTCTAAGTATTTCAACTCTTATAATCTACCTAATTACAAGAAACTAAATATTATTTGACACTTAGCCTCTTCAAGCTATCACACTAACTTAGTAGAGTTTTTACAAAAAAGTAACTCACACAGTGAGCATTTACTAGATAGCACAAGCTTTACTTTGCTTTGCAAATAAAGCTTTACAAGACAGTCATCCAAAGCATAAGAGAGTGTTTTTCTTTCTTAATAGAATGTCTTGTAGTTTAGCTTCTCCTTCTTTCAAGTTTCATAGATCCCTTTATATAACACATGAAAATTTGAACATTGTTTTTTATATAAGGAGTGGTTGGATTTGCATTAAATGTTATTTGATTTCTTCTTGCAATACTTCTGCATAGACTCCTCTTTTTCTAAAGACAAAGAAAGATTGTGTTAGGAAAAAGTTACTTTTCTCTAAATTCTACATGTTATCTATTGTTGATAAGTAAGGAAGCTTATGTTGAACTTATGGATGGTGAACTCGTTATTTTGGACGCTAAATTTACTTATGGATGGTGAACTCGTTATTAAACGTCACACTCTTCTATGGATGTTGGATGAGTCATTTGGATGTTTATCACTCATATTGGACAATGAATCCTTCTTTGGACATTGAACATGTCCTTTGGATGGTAAGTCTCATTTTTGGATGGTGAGTCCCTCTTTGGATGATCACAACATCTTTGAACAATGAGCTTTTCTATGGACCATTGGCTGCATCTTTGGACGTTGAGTTCCTTCATGGGCGTTGAGTCCCTTTTTGGATGGTAAGCCTCTTTTGGACGATGAGTCCTTCTTTATAGATATAGAAAATGTCCTTTGGACGATGAGTCTTGCTATGGACACTCGGAATGTCCTTTGGATGGCGAGTGACTTTATAGACATTGTGCATGTCTAAGTACGTCTGTTGGATGATGAGTGCAGTTTTGGATGACGAGCTCCTTATGAATGCAGTAGATGAATTTCTTTTAAAGTTAGTTTCCCTTAAATGGATGTGTTCCAACCTTTAAGTCCAATAACCTACAGTTCCTTTGAAATCTAGAGAATAATGGTTAATCATAATATATTATCCATTTCCATAATGTTTGTTATCATCAAAACACTTGGGTTATTTTGGATGCATAGACTTTTGTTCCAACAATTATTTGCCTATTTTTGTAGGAGATAAGCCTTCTCCGTTGATCTTTAGAGGGGTATAGGGCATGTGTTCCACTTTGCTTTGCTTCGACTGTGACCCTTGAGCTTCCTAACCTTTCAATGGGCTCATGTATGCCTATAAATACATGGAAGGACTTGGGTTTTTTTACTCCTAAGGCATTTGTTTTGGCTTTATCATTATGACTCGAGCATAGTGGTGGTTCCTAGAGCATCAACCATTGTTGTTAGCATTATAGAGTTTGAAGGTTATGGTGTTCTACGATGATGGTAGTAGAGGGCATGTAGGGGAGAACTTGGTAGTTGCTCGTAGCGGTAGTATCATAGAAGCAAGTATACACCCTTTTCCCTTTTTAACATTTATAATTTCAACCCTGTACCATCCGGATGACTCGACCGGGTAATCGAACGGCCTGTGTTACATGCCGGCCGGAAGGTTCTGAATTCGTACCGCCACGTGGAAGCAGTACCCCGAAGGACAGTTCGCTCCTGCACCTGACATGTTAGAGGACCCGTACCTACAAATGTCGTTTTGCTCCTGAATTGTCTGTACTTTTGTCTGGTGACATTGAGTACCCTTTCTGAATGTATATATACGTATATGTAAAGGTAAATAAGAGAGGATTTCTCTGGATTGAAGAGTACTATGAGTTGAGAAGAGAACATTGGCACCCACCGTGGGGCAAGGTAAAACTAGTCCCAACAGCCATTAAAGGATAATTGAGTGCTATACCATGAGTTGAGACAATGCTGATAACCAGAAACCAAGCAAGCTCTACCAACAAAGGAGAAGAGGACACCTTTAGAGGTTGCTCCGCATTGTAGCCTCTCTCTAGGCACGTAGCGACGAGCAATCTCGGCTCAATGCTGAAGCCGAGCAAAGACAAGCAGAAGTGGAGGAGAGATACTGCCGGGCAGAGGAGCGTCATTTGGAGGCCATTAAAATGGTCGAATAGAGGGAGGAAGAACTTCACCAACAAATCGTTATGATGAAGGCAAAAGGAAAACGGAACGAAGTCGTGTGGGAAGTGCCTCCCACCCAACCATTTTGGGGGTAGCCATTCAGCGAGGAGATCGATGGAACTCCTATCCCTCCAAACATTAGAGAGATAGTGGTGGAACCATTCATTGGAACTCAAGACCCCCATGCACATTAGCAGGTCTTCCAGATGCAAATGTACATTAGTGGTGGCAATGACCGGCTTAGTTGCAAGCTTTTTCCAGGCACCTTGAGGGGTGTAGCTATGCAATGGATGGCCACTCTACCGCCAGGTCCATCCAGACATTCAGTGACTTAGCCAGCTCTTTCGTATCGCAGTTTGCAACCAACAAGGTAAAGAGATTGGAGGTGGCCGACTTGTTCGATATTAAGAAAGCTAGGGGCGAAAGTTTGAATAGCTACCTGGCCCGTTTTAACAATGCCATTGTCTGGATGGATGACCCAAACCAGAAGTTCTTTGTCAAGGCTTTCCAGAAGGGGTTGAGGGCTGGCCCATTCAGTGATGCACTGGCTTTGAGGAGGTCATATAGTATGGAATAGATTCGCACGCTAGCGGAGAAGCATGTCAAAGTTGAGGAGGATCAGACCGAGCGACTAGAAGCCAGACGCGATGACCATAAGGATGTCAAACGGCCGAGCCACCACAAG
Source organism: Mucuna pruriens (assembly GCA_025330945.1). Taxonomy (NCBI): domain Eukaryota; kingdom Viridiplantae; phylum Streptophyta; class Magnoliopsida; order Fabales; family Fabaceae; genus Mucuna; species Mucuna pruriens. The sequence continues at coordinate 769,264 of JAENHJ010000170.1, read as the reverse complement.
GGAGACCCTAAGTGTTAAGCACATATGAGAGCGTGGGATCTCCCGCAAAACTTCACTCCTTTAACTGAGAAAATGATGCAGATTTTATGGGAAATATGTCATACCAGTCTGTTAGAGTTTCCACCTGAGGTGAAGGGACGGGTCATGGGCCCAAATAAAGATGGCTGGTGCGATTTCCATCGTGCATTCGATCATTCGACAGAGGACTGCTGGTCTTTAAAAACCCAAATCGAGAGACTAGTTCAACAAGGTCATCTCAGCCGGTTCCTTCAGCATTCTTCGAACGAGGGACGTGAGGCCATACAGGCTGAGAAGGTTGAGAGGGGGAGACGGAGTTCAAGGTGAGAAATCGCTCGTCCAGGGGAGGTTCAGAGAGAGAGAAGCAGGTCATGGCCAACGGCTTCTACCTGGCACCGCAGCACCATAGCCACCATAGTAGGAGGGGCGGCATTTTCCCAGAGGAAGGTGCTAGTAGGAGAATGCATGAGGTACAGGCGGTCCTCACTGGCGCAAATCAGATGCCTCTAAGGACCAAGAGAGGGACCAACCCAGTCCTCACATTTGACGACCGAGACCTGAAGCATGGCGTGCCCAGCCATGACGAGCCGATGGTCATATCCATGATAGTTGCGAAATACATAATAGAGCATGTCCTAGTGGACCAGGGTAGTTCCTCCAACATCCTATATTGGTCAACATTCCAAAAGATAAAGTTGTCGTCGAGTACCAATTTACGATTCCAGGGACCCTTTACGGTTTTGCGGGCGAGTGAGTACCGATTAAAGGAACTATTAAGCTGGAGACTATTTTTAGAGAATGCTCAAGGGTCAAGGCCATCCTGGTTCTATACATGGTAGTGGATGCTGAGTCATCCTATAATATCATTATGGGGAGACTGGCGTTAAACAGGTTGGGTGTGGTCATATCCACTTACCACCTATGCATGAAGTTCCCAGTCGGCCAGAAAGTAGGAAGTGTATGGGCGAACTCACATATAGCCAGGAGATGTTATGAGGACAACTTGAAAGTGGGGTCTCATCCTTCCAAAACCACCAAGCCGATTGTCAATGTTTTGGATCTGGATTTGGATCCCAGGTGCAAGTACGAACATGAGGGACCCCACCCAGCCGAGGATTTGAAAGAAATCCAACTAGGGCCACTGGCTACTCACAAGACAAGAATAAGTATGACTTTGAGTCCCAAAGAAGAAGCTTGTCTTGTGAGCTTTCTCAGGAGAAACAACGACGTCTTTACATGGACTACCGAAGATATGCCTGACATAAATCCTGAGTTCATATGCCATCGTCTATTAGTGGCACAAGGAGCAAAACTGGTTGCCCAAAAGAAGAAAAAACAAGGAGAAGAGAAATGAAAGGTCGCTAGGAGGAGACAAATAAGTTGTTGGCGGCTAGTTTCATAAGGGAAGTACAATATCTAACCTGGTTGGCCAACGTGGTTATGGTCAAGAAATCCAGTGGAAAATGGAGGATATGCACGGACTACACCGACTTGAACAAGGCTTGCCCTAAGGATCCTTACCCCCTACCTAATATCGACAGACTGGTAGACGGAGTCTCGAGTTTCGCTTTCTTGAGTTTTATGGATGCCTATTTGGGTTACAACCAAATTCGGATGCATCCCCATGACGAGGAGAAAACCGCGTTCATCACGGATGCTAGCGCTTTCTGTTATAAGGTCATGCCTTTCAGCCTCAAGAACGGCGGAGTTACCTATCAACGTTTGATAGACAAAATTTTTAAGGAGGTGATGGGGGTTGACATAGAGGTGTATGTTGATGACATGGTGGTGAAGTCCACGGAGGCGTCCGAACATTGTACAGCCCTCGAGCGGGTATTTGGTATACTAAGGAAGCATCAACTCAGACTGAATCTAGAGAAATGCTTGTTTGGAGTTCATGCTAGGAAATTTCTGGGTTTCATGCTGACCAAGAGAGGTATTGAGGCCAATCTAGATAAGTGTCAAGCAATAATCGGCATGAGAAGCCCATAAAGTATTAGGGAAGTCCAACAACTCATGGGCAGGGTCACGGCTCTATCTCGCTTCATCTCCCGAGCCACCGAAATGCCATGCCCATTTTTGGAACGCTCAAGAGGGAAGGAAACTTTGTCTGGACGCTTGAGTGTGAAGAAGCTTTCTTGCGGTTGAAGGCCATGCTAGCCACCCCTCCAGTCTTGACTCGTCCGGATCCAGGTACTCCTCTATACTTATACATATCTGTATCTAATGCTACAATTAGTGTCGTGCTGATCCAGGAAAAGGAAGGAGAGAAACGCCTGGTCTACTTTACGAGTAAAGTCTTACAAGGTACCGAGAGAAGATACCAAAAAATTGAGAAAGCCGACCTTGCCCTAGTGATCACATCACGAAGGCTATGTCCATACTTTCAAAACTATGGCATAATCATCCAGACGGATCTTCCAATTCGTCAAGTGTTGCGAAAGCCAAATCTGGCCAGGAGAATGGTGGCTTGGAGCATGCAGCTGTCGGAGATCGACATTTCATTTGAAAGGAGGGCCACATCAAAGCACAAGCTTTGGCCGACTTCATTACAAAGTTAACTCTTGTTAGCTCTCCAGCCACAAAGGAAGGAGAATGGTACCTTTTTGTCGATGGATCCTCGAATCAAACAAGGAGTGGGGCTGGAATAATATTAGAAGGACCAGAGGGCATCCTCATTGAGTAATCCCTACACTTTGAATTCAAGGAAAGTAACAACCAGGCGAAATACGAAGCATTGTTAGCAGGCATGAGACTAGCCTGAGAATTAGAGGCAAAGAAGCTGACGACCAAGATCAACTCGAAGCTTGTGCCGGGACAAGTTAATGGGGAATATCAGGCAAGAGATCCCCAATTAACCAAGTACTGGGAACAAGCAACACAAATGGCCTCTACTTTTGAAAACTTCACGCTCGTGCACATGCCTCGGGATCAGAACGAGCGAGCGGACCTGCTGGCTAAATTGGCTAGCACACAAAAGAGAGGACAACAGAAGTTTGTGATCCACGAGAATCTGAGTACGCCGATGATGATTGCTCGTTTTTAGTCATTTTACGCGCTTATCAAATAACTAAAGCTAACTATAGCATAGTCAACCCTATGTCATTCTTCTCAAGGACACAGTGTGCTCAGTTGTGACTTAGTGTGAAACGAAGTAATATAGAATCTGAGATGTAAAGTATTGACTCTCCCCGGCAACTGGCTGAGTTGCTCTCGGCAGAGACTAAGCCGAGATGATCTCGGCAGAGAGAGATCCGGCTTGGTCTCGGCTGAGCGCAGACAGACGCAACAGAGTTGGACTGACTCTGTTTCAGACTTAGAAGGCAGTAAACAAGGGGGATTTTGAATGTAAGCAAAGCAGAAATTAAACTAAGAGTATGAATGCAGTAAACATATAGTACTGCTACTAGTTATCTATTATTATTATTATTTAACTGTGTTCATATTCAGTCCCATTAATCCAAGTTCAGTCCGGGTTACACACTCCAGTTCTCAGTCCATATCAGCCTTGGGGAGTCTTATGGGAATCGCCAATGGTTCGTCCATTGCCATAGCGAGGATTTATGCAATCGCTACCTCATCAGTTGACAAGGATTAAGTTCAGAGCTGATTTTAGGTTCTCGATTAACAATCGTTGAATGATTACCTACTAAATTCGTTAAACCAGTTCCAATCGGCTTAGCTTAACATTGTTCACAATTTAATTGCAATCGCGGATTAAATCATGAATTAAATGAGAGGAAGAGAATGGGGATAAGAAATGCAGAATGAAATTGATTTAACAGAAACAGAATACAAATACAGTGGCTTGGATTCGGGTGGATCCATCTTTCACGACAATCATCATGATTGATGGTGGTGGTTCACCTCCGTTAGCCTGAGCGCTAAGGATCAGCTCCACCAGAGTGCGTCAATAATCTGATCGGTCCCCTCTGACAGACTTCAGCTTCCTAGTCTCAGACCTGCACTTCCTCGATCGAGAGAAACGCCAATACAGCACCGTGCACCACCATAGAATGGAAGAACGAGAGCGAAGGAATGAGTATAATGAGAGTGTATCAAGAGTGAATTCCAAGACACCTAAAAAGTGCACAGCTCCTCCTATATATACACGAGCTAAGCAGCTAGATGACGCTACAAAATATCCTAACATAATTACAATGTGAATTACCTATTCTACCCTTGTGAAGATCTTCCAAAATGACGTGGCAGATTCTCCAAGAGTGACATGGTGGCAGAGCTGGCGCTGAGGTGGCCTCTGAGCTGGACAGCTGACCTGGACAAGCATAATTGGGCTGCTCTTTATTGGGCTGCTAGGCTGTAAGGCATGGGCTGCCGAGACGAATCTGGCTTGGCCGAGATGGAGTCGGTCTGGCCGGGTCGACTTCATCTCGACTAAGACTCTTCTGTTGATCCTGGTCAACTCGGCTTGACCTGCAGAAGAAGGAGTGATACTTTTTGTTAGCTAAGACTTTTGAATTAACACGGATTTGTATTTTCTCTATACTTAAGCCCATAAAATGAATCTTAGCTAACAATTCGTTCTTAAGCACAAAATAGTCTTACAAACACCCTTCTTAGGTGTCCAAAAGATGTATAATTTGTGACTCATCAGCCGATGATGAGTTACAATTTAAACATCTATTAGACACCTAAGAAGGAGGTTTGCAAGACTATTCTGTGCTTAAGAATGGATTGTTAGCTAAGATTCATTATATGGGCTTGAATACAGAGAAAATACAAATCTGTGTTAATTCAGATTTCTTAGCTAATAAAAGTGTCACTCCTCCTTCTGCAGGTCAAGCCAAGTTGACCAGGGTCAACAAAAGGAGTCTCAGCCGAGATGAAGTCATCCTGGCCAGTCCGACTCCATCTCGGTCGAACCAGAGTCGTCTCGGCAACCCATGCCTCGCAGCCTAACAGCCCAATAGAGAGGCCCAATTGTATTGACCACATCAGCTATCCAGCTCGGAGGCCATCTCAGCGTCAGCTCAGCTGCCATGTCACTCCTAGAAAATCTGTCATATCACGTTAGAAGATCTGCACAGGGGTAGAATAGGACATTCACAATGTAATTATGTTAGGATTCGTTAGGATATTTTGTTAGCATCTAGCTGCTCAGCTCGTGTATATATAGAAGGAGCTGTGCACTTTTTCTGCGTCTTTGAATTCACTCTTAACACACTTCATTTACTCCATTTCCTCGCTCTCATCTTTCCATTTTTCACGGTGGAGCACGGTGCTGCATTGGCGTTTCTCTCGATTGAGGAAGTGCAGGTCTGAGACTGGGAAGCCGAAGTCTGCCAGAGGGGACCGATCAGACTACTGACGCACTCTAGTGGAGTTGATCCTCAGCGCTCAGGCTAACGGAGGTGAACCACCACCATCAACCATGGCGATCGTCGTGGAAGATGGATTCACCTGAATTCAGGACCACTGTATTTGTATTCTTTTTCTGTTAATCAATTTCATTTTGCAACTCTTATCTCCATTCTCTTCCTCTACTTTAATTCATGATTTAATCCGCGATTGCAATTAAATTGTGAACAATGTTAAGCTAAGCCGATTGGAATTGATTTGACTAATATAGTAGGTAATCATTTGGCGATTGTTAACTAAGAACCTAAAATCAGCTCTGAACTTAATCCCTATCAACTGATGAGGTAGCGATTGCATAAATCCTCGGTATGACAATGGACGAACCTTCGGCGATTGCCATAAGAACCCTGGAGGCTGATATGGACCGAGAACTGAAGTGTGGAACCTGGACTGAACTTGGATTAATGGGATTGAATATGAACACAGTTATATAATAATAATAATAATAGATAACTAGTAACAGTAGTATATGTTTACTGCATTCTTGGTCTTAGTTTACTTTCTGCTTTACTTGCACTCCAACCTCCCTATTTACTGCTTTCTAAGTCTGAGACAGAGATAGTCCATCTCTATAGCGTCTGTCTGCACTCAGCCGAGACCAAGCCGGATTGTCTCTGCCGAGATCATCTCGGCCCTATCTCTGCCGAGTCGGTAAGTCAGTCAAAACTTTACTACTTCGATTCAATAGCATTTTACTTCACACTAAATCACAACTGAGCACACTGTGTCCTTGAGAAGAATGACCTAGGGTTAGCTATACTATAGTTAGCTTTAGTTATTTGATAAGTGTTCAAAACGAGTAGAAAAACACGCATCATTAGCCGACCATAAACCGGCAAGAAATCTGGTGTGTTGAAGGAAAAACCACTTGGATGACTCCTTTTCTCGAATACCTCAAAGAGGACCAGGTTCTAGGTGATGCTAGCAAAGCTAGGAGGATAATAAGGGAGGCCTCCAAATACACGCTCATTGGCCAACATCTGTACCGGAGAGGCTTTGCTTTCCCTTTGCTCAGATGTGTGGATGGGGAGGAGGCGACATACGTAGTCCGAGAGGTTCATGAAGGTGTATGCGGCATGCATATAGGAGACCGCGTGTTAGCAAGTAAAATTGCTAGAGCCGGGTATTATTGGTCGACACTAAGGCACGTATACATGGACTACGTAAAGAAGTGTGACAAATGCCAAAGATTCGTTGAAGGCCACAAGGCACCCCTGGAACGCTTGCATTCGGTCACATCCCCGTGACCTTTTTACAAATGTCAACATCTTGGGTCCTTTCCTAATAGCTCCAAGCTAGGTAAAATTTCTGATAGTGGCTATTGATTACTTTACTAAGTGGGTGGAAGCGGAGCCGGTCGCCACGATTTCCTCCGAAAGAATCAAACATTTCTTTTGGAAGAAGATTATCTGTCGATTCGATATACCGGCCGAGATCGTGTCAAATAATGGAACTCAGTTTGCATCCCGCATGACGGCTGAATTCTGCAAGCGGCTGAGGATTAAACAACTTTTCACGTCAGTGGAGCACCCCCAATCCAATGGTCAGGTTGAGGTGGCCAATAAAGTCATCTTGAGGGGTTTGTGGAAACGTCTAGAGGAGGTAAAAGGTAGACGGACAGAAGAACTACCGCAAATACTTTGGTCATACCATACCACACCTCATTCCACTACCAACGAGACCCCTTTCCACTTAACATTTGGTACTGAGGCGGTGATTCCAATAAATATTGAAGAGTCGTCCTCGCGGACGGCCTTATTTCAACCAAGTGGAAATGAAGAAGAATTAAGGGCGAACCTGGACATGTTACAAGAAATACGGGAGATAGCCCATGTGACGGAGTATGCTGTTAAAGCAAGGGCGGCTAGAAGATACGATAAGGGAATAGTTCCCCGCAACTTCAAACCTCAAGACTTGGTGCTGAGAAGAATAACTCAAAAGGCAGAGAATATCAAGCTGACTCCAATCTGGGAGGGCCCTTTCAGAATTCTTGAAGAGGTAGGCTGGGGATTATACCGTTTAGAAAACTTGGATGGGAGGAGGGTTCTGCGGACATGGAATGCCGCCACCTTGCGAATGTGTTACAGCTAAGTTATCCGCAAAATTTCATGTAATAGAATTTTAACATATCATTGCAGGCAATACAATGTTAATTTATAAGCAACGCTATCTTCGACTACAAGGCCCAAAATGAACAGTCGAAAAGACCCGATCCAGGTCCGACTACAATCGACTACAAGGCCCAAAAAATGGACGGTCAAAAAGACCGATCCAGGGTCCGACTACAATCGACTACAAGGCCCAAAAAACGAACAGTCGAAAAGACCGATCTTGGGTCCGACTACAATCGACTACAAGGCCCAAAAAATGGACAGTCGAAAAGACCGACCAGGGTCCGACTACAATCGACTACAAGGCCCAAAAAACGGACGGTCGAAAAAAACCGATCCGAGGCCCGACAACGAAGTCCAAAAAATGGACAGCAAAGAGGCCAATCCAAAGTGCAATGAGATTCGTAAACGAATGGTTTGAAGGACTAATCTGAGACTTAGGATTCCAAATAGATACCGCACTAAGGCTACATAAAATATGTTCGACCAACTGTAACGCTTTAGTAAAAATTCGAAGGATTAAAAATAAGCATGAAAACGTGCAAAGCAATCCAACCACAAGATAAAAGCGTGCCCAAGGGCCAATTACATAATTGTCATGAGCCAAAGAGGTTGTACGATTACAATAAAGTTTCCATAAAAAGATACAACACAAAGAATAAAGATAAGAGATCATGCAACCAGGGAGTCTAGAGGAGTGGGAGCTGGGATCAACTGGCCGTCTACAATCTCCTTGAAAGGACCAGCTTCAGAAGTATCTAGGTCTGGGTACAAAAAATTAATCTACTCTAAGGCCCGACTAAAACCATCCTCGAATTGCTCCACTATAGACGAGCCTTGTTCCAGTAAGGTGGTGTCTTTGGCTTTGAACACTTCGTCCTTAGCCAAGCTTTCCTCTCTAGCCTGCTTCAAGGCCAAATCCGCCGACACCAGTTTCTCCTCAATTGTGAGTTTGGCCGCCTCAAATTCTTTACAAGTCCTTTTCAAGTTTTCTACCTCAGCATGAAGGAGATCCCGAGTGGTTTCTAGGTCCGACTTGGCTAACATCAAATCTTTATTTTTGATCACAGTCCGCTGTAACTCCTCCTGAAGACTAGCCGTGGTCTCTCGATAATTATCAACCTTTATCTCGACTTCAGAGCACACGACCGTTAGTTTACGGTTGGCCTCGTTCACTTGTAAGAGTTGATTGGTTAGCGTTTGAACTTGTGTCTCTAACATCCCAAACTTCACCTTGGCTGCACGAGCCAGTATCAAGGAACACCCAGCAAATATTTGTAAAGTACTTAAGATACCTATAATGCCCATTTGTCTAACTCTGGGACCATCTGACGGGGCAGCTAGGCTTCGATCCACCACTTGACCGACCGTCAAAGACCGAGCCCATACTGAGGGGTTGGATAGACACCCTGTCAAAACTTCCTCAATAACATGTCCCTCGGTCCCAGCGGCCGGCTGGTCGTCAAAAGCCCCAAAGACAAAGTCGTCAGCTTCTTCCAAATTAGCGCATTTCCTTGGGTGCTCTTGATTTTCACCATCACCGCCAGCGGCGCGCTTTTCATCCAAGGTCTGATCCGCTTCAGCTAAGAAAGAGGAGCCTTTGAGGGAATCCAAAATCACCATGGGTTGCATCTGTCTTCCACTGGTGCATGAGGGGCATCATCTGGTTTTGCAACAGACAATGGAACTGCATGAGCACTTGTCCCAGCGTCGATCAGTTGGGAGGTCTTTTTCTTTATGTTCTTAAGGTAACCGGCAGAATAACTTGTAAAGAAAAGCACACATTAGAAAGGCATGATAAAGAAAAGGAAGAAGACATGCTAAGTACAAACTTGTACCCTTGATAAGGTCAGCACTAGAAAGGAAGGGTACGTCATTTAATTCCTTGATAAATTCATCCTCCTATTTCTCTAAGTCCTTCTGGGCGACCGAGACAGAAACTGCCGGTTGAGGGGTCCAATAAAGAGGGAAGAAGGGTTCCCCTGAGTTATCAGCCAAAAGATTGGGACCCGTAGCGCCACGACCAACCTTAAAGTAGCGATTCTTAAAAACTTTGTAGCTATCGAGGAAGGGTTTCAATAGCTTGCGCTTCGGCCGACTACTCAAGGACGTCCACCCTACCTTAGTCGTCTTGCGCAATGAGAAGAACCAAAAGAAAATGCTTAGTGAGGGTGCCCTCCACATGTCCTCACAAAGAAGTTCAAAGGCTCTCACGAAAGCCCAACTATACGGATGAAGTTGGGTGGGAGCAACATTTAAAGCGCGCAGGATCGACCGCTCGAAGTGCGTGAATGGGAGTTTGACGCCTAGTTTCAGGAGGAGAATATCGTAAAGGTAGAAGAAAGGGGCTTCCCCGACTTTCGGCCGGCCGTTGACTGGTTCATCCGGGCGACAAGGAAAGACGGTCACGGACCAGGGCCCACGTTGGCATATCGCTTTGGCCATGCCAAGTAGAGAGCTAGGACGGAGTCGGGCGGACGAGACTTTCTTGACGTCAGGATCAACCCAAAAATAGGGATCGTTGGAGAGGCCGTCTTCAGTGTTGTCACGATACCTGATCTCAAATGGGAAGACTTCACTTGAGTCAGAGTCAGAGCTAGAGGATTGACTCCTTTGAGCAGAGGAGTCGGTCTCAAACACGACGCTATCTGGAGACTGGTTTCCCTGAATAGAAGAACCATTAGCATCCTCTAAAGGGACTCCTGCAACGAAACAGGTGAGGGTTAGTTGAATACCCAAGCTATAAGACGATTCTCTCCATAGGAGAAGAAAATCAACTACACTCGCAACCAAAATGAAGAAATACCAAGCACAGTAAGAGAAAGATGCAAAACTCAAGGGTGAAGGAGTTACCTTGTGTCATTGTGAGTTGAGAAGAGAGAGTTGAAATCAAAGAGCAAGGACTAGAGAAGAGTACGAGCACAAGGCACAGTGAGAATAGGAGAGGAAGAAGCAAACGAGAAGAGTAACCGAAAATGGAGTGACGCAGGGCTCAAGGGATAAAAGTGATCATTGCGCTTGTTGGTGAAAGAGGCAGAACAACGCGCATTGATTGACAATTATGATGAAAGGACACACGCGTACCCCGAGCATTAAATGCGTGAAACCCAAAAGTTAGTATTCAAATGAACGAAAAAATAAGGAGGACCACTTACAAGACCCGAACAAGGCAAGCTTAAGTCCTGCGGACAAAGATTGAGGGGCTATGTACCGTCTGGATGACCCGTCCGGGTAATCGGACGACCTGTGTTACGTGCCGGCCGAGAGGTTCTGAATTCGTACCGCCACATGGAAACTATACCCTGAAGGACAGTTCGCTCCTGCACCTTACATGTCAGAGGACCCGTCCCTACAAACGTCATTTTACTCCTGAATTGTCTGTACTTTTGTCTGGTGACGTGGAGTACCCTTTCTGAATGTATATATATGTATATGTAAAGGTAAATGAGAGAGGATTTCTCTGGATTGAAGAGTACTGTGAGTTGAGAAGAGAACAAACCCTTTTTAACATTTATACTTTCAATGTGAATGAGGGAGGATGATTGGAATGGTGTGCCTAAGTGGTTATGTTGTCGAGATGGGGGCGGCAGGAGAGGCATCAAGCAACCCATGGGTGAGCCTGGATGATTTGAAAATGACCTCATTGATCGTGAGTTGGGAATCCATGGTTGTGTTGAAAAGGGAGTTGGTGCTGATAGTGGATGAAAATGATGATAAAATCGTTTTTTAGCTATGTCGGGTGGACGAACCAATGTGTTCCTAAAGGCATGACTCGAGGGGAAAATGCACATTCGCATACGAGACCTTATTCAAGAAGTTCAACGTTCATTTGCCGTTTTTTTTAGCAAAACATTCTATTTATCATCAACGTGACTCTAACACAATTACATTCCACCAACCAGGCCTTTATTTGAGCATTTGAGATATTATGTGAAAGTATTAGGATTGTTAAAATGTAAAATAAGATATTTTATTTTTTTATTATATAAAGAAAAATAAAAAGTCAATTCTTGGGGTGTAGTTATATACTCGTTGGACAACCTTATTTATCGTCAATTCGTTTTAAGCTAAAATTTGACATGGTATATGTCAAGCCTCATGTCAAGCCTTGTTGATGGTAACTTCGCTGCAAACTAAATCTAACAAGACCTACCAATCAAGGTCCTAAAATTGGGGTGGACTTAATAGAGTGGGTGCAGAGGCGTGTCTAAAAAATGTTCTATTTGTACAAATTAATTGTATTTCAGATAATTTTATTAAAAAATATAAATTATTTAAAAAATATTTAAATTAAGATTATTATCTTTAGCTTATAAACAATTAAAATGACAAAGAAAAATATAAAATTTTCAAAACAAAAGGAAAACCTAATAACAATTTACTACGCACTTGAAATAAATCATTAAATAATGCATTTCACATTTATATTTTGATAAATATTTTAAAAATATGTTTCATGATTAGTGAGATAAATATTATTAAATATAAATACTTTATAAGAAAATTTATTTACCAATCATACACATAATACTATATTTAATTAAAATTTAAATATGATTTTTGTATATATTTATTATAGTGACTTAATTATTAATACTTCCTATATAAAGCTTTCGTTCTCATATTATGGAATTGTAATTTAGATATTTTTATATGAGTTTAATGATCATGTACTTATTGTGATCCAATCACAAATTATTGTTGGTATAACTTTTAAGATATATATAGTAAAAGTCAATAAATTTGGTGAGTTGTGATTGGATAATAGTATAAAACTATTTTACATTGTGAGCACATAATTTATTTTCTCATTTTATATTTTTAATCTTTTATTTTATATTTTTAATCTTTTATATAAAGTTCTCATATATGTATGATATAAATAATATTATATAAGCAATTACTTTTTTCATGAAAAATTTATACTCAATTAATATAAATAATTAACTTTTTATTTAAATATTAATATTTTTTATATGAATTTTTCATTTCTAACTGATGTAAATATATAGCTCTATGATTTAAACATTAATATATTTATAAATATCGTTTTCTCCACAATATGATGTAAATATTTATTTTTACAGTTTAAATATTAATATATTATCGTGCAAAATTTTTATCATCGAATGAACAATAATATGATTTTATATTCTTAATGCGGGTCACAGAGACATTAATTTTTCCAAAATCAATATCATTAGTTACCATCTAATTGTTTGGTGATATATGAAACATATTTAAATTTTCTAAAATCTTTATTTTAAAATAAAGAGTGATAAATCAAGTGGGTAGACTTTTTTTATTTTTTCTAATATAATTTTTTCATCTCACAAATTATCTTTGTGTTATAAATATTCACTCATATAATTATTATATATTAATGCATATTTTAAATTTAAGTCAACTAATTTTTCACTTTTATTTTCATGTAAGCTTAAATTGTGAAAAGTATTCAAATAGAAATCTTCATACAATATCATATAAAATCGTAATAATTTGTAAATTGGCCTGTTTTAATTTGAAATTTCTACGTACATATGTTATAAATATTTATGAGAAAATATTTATGAGAAAATAAGTCATGTATTCATATTATAAAATAGTTTACATAATTATTTAATCACAAATAATTATGTATAATAAATTTGTTAACTTTTATAATAATTACATTAAAATTAAACTAATGATGATTTATGATTGGTTATAAAACTGTTTTCTATTATAGGTAAATGACTATTAAACTCAATATTTATTTTTATTTTAAACAATGATTGAGTTTCATTTAAAGTGTGAATTCACATGTGATATAAACATTTGACAAAAGAATATCACATTTTTAAAGAAAAAGTATAGTTAAACAAAAAAAAAATTACTCTTCAAGAAAAGTAGAAATATATAAATAGTTAATAGCTAATGAATAATTTAATTTATACATAAATAATTATTAATAAATTTTTGGTGGTTTTATTTATAGATTTTTATCTCATTAAATGCATATATTTATCTATATAATTTAAATTTAAATATTAATACATTTTCGTGCATATAAATTTTTATGTTTGGCATTTTCAAATATGGCAAAAAATTTATTTATAAAATTTAATCTTATTTCATCCAATTTTATCCAATAGCATGATAGCTTTAAAAATAATTAAAATAAAATTATTATCTCCATTCATCTTCTCATATAAATAAATAAAATAATAAAGAAAAGTATAAAATTTTCAAGATAAAACAACACTAATAACAATTGACTAAACTCTTTAAGTATCTCATTAAATACATCAATGTGTTTCCCATTTATTTTTTTTATATAAATTATATATTTGAAAATATTTCTAAAATATTTCCCATATTATTAGTAAGATAAATATAATTCATGAAATTTAAGACATACAACAAGTCAGTGCTCTCCTTTTAAATTGAACAAAAATATATATAATTAAGAAATATATAAGAGACAATTAGAACCCTACACTTATGTGTACGTGGACAAGAATAGTATTAAAATGGGTGTCTTCTTAGAAAGTCCTCATGTTTCACCTCTTTAAGGTTTCTTTTTTAGGTGGTCACTCTTCTAAATAAAATGTATGTTTTTCTCGTTTCTCTTACTGTATGGGAGAATTCTACTTAAGAAAAAGATTTCCTTCATCATAGCATTAAGAAGATCAAGACTAAATTTCTTTTTGACCCTTTAGTTGATGGGGCTGAGTACCCGATCCTCTTCCAATAAGAATAAGCTCCTCCAACAAGTAGGAGACAATTATGAAGATGTGCTTCTAAAAGATGTTGAGGATAATGAGCTACCCAAAAATAGATGGTACAAGCAAGTGGAGGGTGAACACCAAAATAGAGAGAATGATTTCAAACCTACATGGTGGAAAGATGGAAGCTAACTAATTCACTTGCAAATTGGAAATTCAATGTGAAAGACTAAACCATCCTCTCCGCTATAGGATTGGTGGTGACATTAGATGTTTGCTTCATCCTTGCCAATCCTTCAAGCTAAGTCTTGAATCCAAGGTGAAGTGTGAAACACAATATGTGTACAAAGGTAAAAAGCGCAAGGAATACAAGCCCAAGAAGACTTCTCATCTCAAACAAAGATCACTATGAAGAGAAGAGTTTAAAATAATGTATGCTTAGTCCTCAAACACTATATTTTAAGGACTCAAGTTAAAGCATCATCTAGAAGCTAGAAAACCACTTTGGTCTTTCGTCTAAAGAGAAAGCCCTCTCCTATTGCTACCAAGAAGAGAATATTGGCATTTTCTCTTGAGTCTCGTCACCTTTATGTCTAATACTTCCATTTGCTAACTATGTTTTTCCCACAAACTTTAGCTTTATTTTTTTTATCCTTACTCCTTATTTCTCATTTTCCTCCCTCCTCCCAATATGATTATGTTTGCAATGAATATGAACAAGGACATATTTGTTCAAATACTAGAGGGCTTGCCTTTATATGTCCCTTTACTACTAGGACATATTTATAGTTCCCTCTCTTTACTTATGTCTTATTCAATAATCTAAATAAGGATGTTTTTAAATTATTTGTAGTAAGAAATAATTAAAGAAGTTAATCAAATTTATCCAGAAGCCTAATACATAATGCAAAGCAGGTACTAAGGTCCTTATGTGGGTGTTGAGTAGGTTTTGGGCTTGGATACAAGAGATTATGAGCTTTATACTAATGTTGAGCTAGTATTGGGCTTTGATGTTGATGTCAGGTAGGTTTTGGGCTTCGATGTAGGTGTCAAGTAGGTTCTAGGCTTGGATGTAGGTGTTAGGAAAGTTCTAGGCTTAGATGTAGGTGTTAGGCAAGTTCTAAACTTATGTGGGTATTGGGTAGGTTCTAGTCTTGGTTACAAGTGTCAGGCAGGTTTTGAGCTTGGATGTTGGTGCTGAGGTGGCTCCTAACTTTGAAGTCGATGTTGTGTTGGTATGAGCTTTAATGTTAAAAGAGTTGGTTTCCAACTTTGATGTTTGATGTTGAGTCGGTTCCAAGCTTTAATGTTGATTATAAGTTGGTTTTGAGCTTTGATGCTAATGTTGAGCTAGTTCCGATCTTACATGTTAAGTTGGTTCTAGACTTTGATGTTGATGATAAGTTAGTTCTAGGCTTTAAACAAAAAGTGAAGTTTGCTAAGTAGGTATTAGGCTTAACCAAAAGTAAAACATGTTAGGCATGTACTAGGCTTTAATAGAAAAGTAAAATGTGTCAAGTAGATATTAGGCTTAAATAGAAAAGTAAAATGTGTCAAATAGGTACTGGATTTAGATAGAAAAGTAAAATGTGCTAGGAAAGTATTGGGCTTTAAGAGAAAAGTAAAATGTGACAGACAGGTGTGACACCTTTTACCCTGTGATCTAGTTACTAATATTTAAGAAATTATTTAAATAACATTGAACTCTTTTGAAAATGTGATGTCATGTAATTATATCTCAATAAAATAAAACTTCATAAACATAAACTCAAGGGATAAAGAATTCACATGTCTTAAACTTAACATTCGTAATCTTAGCATAGAAATTTCTCAAAATATAACCTACTAGCACTCCAAAGGCCAATCCAAACTACTCAAGTCTTAGCAAAACATAAAAATGTAATTAAACCAAATTTGTTCAACCTTGATGTCACAATCCTATCAAAGTTGACAAAACCTAGACATAAAACGACATAAAAGGAAGCAATACATAGGTAACACTCGTCGTCTTGTGTTTGCTCCTTTTACCTACAAATGGTGTTCAGCCTAAACAATAACAAAAAAAAAAAAAAACATATAAGGGGAGTGAGAATACATCTCACTACTATTAGGGCAACCTTGGCAAGCCAAGTAGCACACTCACCACCACGACACATAAGATATAACACACACATCCACAATAAATATTATGCATATACTATGATATTATGCATCCTATGTGTTACTCCATATGCATGTGGTACCAACTCAACTTAGAAAATTAGGCTAGGGGCAACACTGCTAATCTTCACATCTATGGTTAGCCATACCACATTAGCATGATATCCTTCGGTAGTACGTCAAGATCTACTTAGCTTTTATCATGTACCCCAGCTTATGGGATCAATCACGACCATTGGGGTTTTTGTACTGAGTAGCTCCTAGTAGGTCTAGTGACCTTACCACTTGGCTCATATCTACTTTCTCTTACATCAGTTACATTATATGATGAATGTCACACAATTTGTATTCTTATTAGTTTCTCTTTAAACTAGGTCGATAAGGACCATGCTCGCTTGCCATAAGCTAGGTACCTAATCTCACAACCCACACAATAAGTACCATTCTCGCCCACACATAGGCCTAAACTTGACAAAGGTTATCTAAGTTCCTTTCTTGCCAACTTTTGGCTTACAAAACTCATATGATAACCACCTATCTTTACTCATTTTCTTATATCACTTCCTGTGCTCATCTCTTAATGTAACAACAATATATCTCAACCAAATCAAATCACAACTTAAAAGCATACATATATAAGCTATCAACACAAACCTCGTATAGGCTCTAACACAAAGGGATCTAGTCACTAAGTTCAGCTTTCGCTCAATAAGTGTACTACTCTCTTGCTCTACTAATTAAAGCCACAACAAGTTTTGCACACACTCTTTGCTAGTGAAACTCTTTGCTCACTCAGCAAATCAAGACTTTAGGGGTCCTACACTCACCTTTGCTCAAAGAAGTACAACCCTCAAGACAGAGGGTACACACACCTCTCTATTTTTATCGCTTAGGGAGGTCATTCTTGCTTAATGAGTTGGATCACAATACTCCAAGACTTCCCTTCACTTAGTGAGACACCAACTTGCTTAGTGAAACCTTTGACAAAGAGTTCCAACTCTCTTTGTCTTGCTCGCTCAGCAAACTCCACTACTCACCCAACAAATAGGATCATAGAAAGCCCTACTCCTAAGTCTTAACATTCTTGCTTAGCGAGTCTCACTACTCGCTCAACAAGGGAAGCTACAGTGCTTCCAAGGCTCGTACTCACTCAACGTGCATAGCACTTGCTTGGCGAATAGGCCCAAAAAAGGAGAACTCTTCTATTTGACGTGCTCTCGCTCAACGAGAGTCATCTCTCACCTAGGGAGGAGTAACAAATAATAATTTGTGACTTTGCATTTTTTGAATAACTCACCCTAATTCTCAAAATTAAATGGGAAAATTCTAATCAATCTAAGTTCTTCTACACACATGAGTTCAACACGTAGAAATACACATAAAACACCATTAAATGTCATCTAATTTCATCATTATACACAAAAGTCCCAAATTGAATCCCAAAACCCTTAAACCATGAACAACCATAGGAATCAAGTAATTACAATAATTAACCACGCAAGTTCACACGAAAATCACATTAAGATGCAACACTAATATAGGGATTTAATCCCCCTTCAGATACTACCAAGAACTACACAATAACAAATATTAATAGGGGTTGACCCACTATCCATCTTACGTAAAGGAAACCAAAATAGTAAGATAAAACTCACTCCCCCTCCTACTTGGAAAAGCGTAGATATAGAAAACATGTTCCTTAGGGTTGTTCTTCTTGTTCCTAGAGAGTTCCCTCCAAAGGTTCTCCTTCCTCCGCACTCTGGTTTGAAATAAAAATTAACTCAACAACAAAAGGGTCCTTATAGTTTCTCTGGTTGCTCCTAAAGATGAGAAAGGTTAAATTATCATGGGTTCCATACTTTGCATTAAACCCAACTTGTTTAGAGACTATCTTGCCTTCCTTATTGCTTGGTATCACACTCCTTATATAAAAGAATGAGACAATGCATGAGCTCATATTGTCTAATGTGGAACTTGGGCTATCCCACTCTTTATATAGGAGAAGTAGGCGAAACATGAGCTTAGTTGCTCAATGTGAGACTTAAGTTTTTACCATATTTAAATGACCTATTTTCTTAATTTAATTAATTAAAGTCCAATTTAAAATCCAACATATATTTCTCCCAAAATATTATTTATTTGATTATAAAACAATTAAATCCCTTATTAATAATAATTAATAAAATAGAATAAAAACTAGGGTGTTACAACTCCCCATTTCTTACAAGAATTTTCGTCTCCAAAAATTGCCTAGCATAGACATTGAAGAAAGCACCATTAAAGATAGGCTTTCTCCCAACAACTACTTTGTTCTAACACTCAAACTCTCAAAAGATCCTCTAAGGATTAGATGGTTCACTCAACTTAGTTGTGTAATCACATATAATAGTTTGTAGTCAATCTTAACCTAGTCTCTAAGGCTCTAGGAACCTCTCTTAAGATCTCAAGGTAAACTTGGGTTATCTATCGGAAACTACACTAAGGGGTACACTTATAGGGTTGAATTTAGTCGTTATTTCAACTATCAAAATAACTAGATTTCCTATGTTTTGGGTAGCATAGGGGCAACCTAGGTCGAATCTCTCAAAGACACGTAATTCTAGTGATACCTAGTGTAAAAGGCTGAAAATATGCAGAACAGGGAGTGCAGAATGCGGACTTGACAATGAAAAGTAAATTCCAGGGGGTTTGTAGACTAGCTAAGTAAGTGAAAAAAGTAAACTACTGGCTATAAAAGTAAGGGCAACTACATTTACTACAATTAACAGAACAAATAGTTATCATATCACTTCCATAGTTAGCAATTAAATGGTTCTGGTTTTGGTTCCTATTATGCATGCAATTTCACACTAACCTAAATCTTAAGATAACTGTCTAACATTCGTCCATTACCAATTGAGGGCTTACACAATCGCGGCCTCGAGTTAATAGGGATTATGCCCGTGGTTGATGTAGGTATTCTATTGATTACCTATAATGTTGCTTAGATTGCTTCCGACCGACCCCTAACCTAGCTTGATCTATTCCTACCATGCATGACCGTGACACAAGCAAAAATAGAGAAGTTAACAGGAATCACAAACATAACAGTAAAAGAAAGCAAACCCATTTCATTGGATAACCATTGTAGTGATACATGAATAGTATGGATGCATAGAAGGATGAACTTAGCCTCCCACGAAGACTGTCATGGCAGAGCTATAGTGTTCTACTAGAGATGGTCAGGTATAGGGGGGTTAATCCACTAGAGTGTGCTAGATACCTATGCAATCCTCTCTAGCAACCGACCGCTACCTAGACCCTGGTCTTGCGTCCATTCAACCGACTAGACGCCATCTGAAGCACCATCAAAACACTGAGGGGTGAAGTGAGCACGGAGGTGTACGACGGAGTATGTATGCATAGATTGGCTAACTATATGAATAGCTTTGCTAACCAATGAACGAGCTACACTTACCTATTTATACATGTTTAGACTAACAAACTCTCTAACTGAATTAATAGAAATAACTGTCTTAACTAACTTGTCATAACAAAAATACCAAACTAACTAACTAACAAATTCCTAAATGACCACGTGCTCGAAATCATAGAACGGAGTCGGCTACTGGAGTCGGAGTCGACACCCGCTTTAGACTTGACTCCTGGAGACGAAGTCAACATGTGAAGATGGAGTTGGCTTCATCTGGCCGGGATGTTTCCGGCCTCAACTGGGATGACTTCAATCTTAGTTGAGTTGACTTCATCTGAACTCTAGTTTGACCTGCAAAATGAGATTACTCTTTTTATTAGCTAAAATCTACAAATTAGCATAGATTTGTATTTATCTTGATTTTACCTTGGAAATCTGAATCTTAGCTAGTATGAGATTCTTAACTACAAATTAGAATTTATTCTACCCCTCTTAAGACCTTATAGGGTGTCTAAAATATGAATTATCAGACCCCCACACTTACTTTTTGCACTCCTAGGCAAAATCGAGATGAAATCATTTAAGGAAAAATTTTGAAAAAGCAACTGATTGAGAGGGGGAGATGTATTTTTAAATGAAATCTTCAAGTGATAAAACAGACTAAGTATACGTTCACCCCAGATTCAAGACCTCCAACAATCCATGAAAATACATTCTCCACATCTAGAGTAAATAAGCAAGCATCAAAATTTTCAAAGAGTAACCGAAAATGATAGAGACCTCACTAGGTATATGCTTTCATTCTCTCAAGTTTCTTTGTGTTTGTGTTTACACTCAAGCATCCTATGTTACTAGCACTACCAAGTTTTGACTAGCCTCTAATTTTTTTTCAACTTGAACACACATGCCATAATGATCAATAGGACTTTTGTTAGGGTTGTAATGTGGCCAGGGTTAAGGTGGGATATAAGGAAGGTAATGTAAGTTTCAATAACCAAAGGGGAGAGAGGAGCAATGAGGAATAAGCCTTATAAGCATGGAGATTAACTCCAAGATACTACAAGCTTTTTATTTTAAATATACTTCCAATGCTCTATCCTTTGTATTTGTCTTCCTAACTTTTGTATTTTTCTTTTTGGACTTTTGTGACCTTATTGCATTTTTCTTGCAACCTTTTTTGCTTTTTGCCGCCTCTTTCTTTTTCATCCACCATTTTTTATCTTTTTATACCCTTTTTCTTTTCTTCTTCCAACAACCCTTTTACATGAGCATCATTTGGTACAAACTACTTTGGAGTACCTTGTACTCGTAATTCCTTAGAGTGTCACCCCACACTTATTGTGGAACCTGCTCCCAAAACAAATCCAAAGCTCCTTTGACCTCCAAGGTTGAGGTGGATCATGGTTTTTTGGCTATTGGGCTTGTAATGAGCTACCATATCAAAAAGGATGGTTTTATAGGCTCAAAGGGGTTAACAAGGGTTTTATTGCAAGGTAGACTTTATTTGGCTAGTAGTTTATAAGAAAGAAGGCCTAGATCATATCATTACTACATGTGAGACAAGAAGTTTAAAAGAGAGTCAAGGCAAAACTTAGAGTAATCTATCAACATAGATGCAAAATCACTCAGGAAAAAAAGAAGAGAATAGCAAGATGAAAGTCATTTATTATTTACAAGGCTCAAAATCTCACATAGTTTAATTTGCTCTATCACTAAAGGTTTCATCTTTTGATTTTTCAGCCACTCAATATCTAAGGGTGTAAAAATTTCCTTTTCATGTCAAGTTGAAAAATCTCTTACCCAAGATTATGTATTACATCTTCATGCTTTATTCAACCTAAAGAATTTTCATTTAAAATTTTCAAAATATTTTCTCAACAATCAGAAAACAGAAAGCAAAGGAACAGAAAAATTTTAAAACAAATAATAGAAAATTTTTAAAACAAATAACAGAAAAATAGAAAAACGAAAAAAACAGAAAAAACAGAAACAGAAAACAAAAACGACATAAAACTAGAGTCGGCACGGACCCGATGTAACACAGAAACGAAAATGGCAAAAACAACAGAGGAAAGACAAAAGGACACGCGACGGAGTCGGCACAGACTCGGTCCTATCATGGAACCGGAGTCGGCATAGACTCAACAAAACAACATGCGCCTAGAGTTGGGAGTCAGATTAGAACTTGATACAATACAAAGCATACGAAAAATAACAGCAATGCAGAAACACTACTTCCCAACTACACTACCCCCTATAAATGATGCATTGTCCTCAATGCATATGCACATGAGGGGATTTGGAGATTTCTTCAAGTGTGTCTTCTGGGATGACCAGTTCCATCAACAGGATACTTTCTACCTCGCATACTATCGAAATCGGACCTTCATTGACCTTGAAATTTTGTTGTTAGCCTCATCTCGTAATTCTATTACACCATAGGGAAACATGTTAGTAATAACAAATGGTCCGTCCCACCTAGAACAAAGATTACCGATTATAAACTTTAATAAGGAGCAGAACAAGAGTGAGTTAAGACCAAAATATTGATAAAGAATTTATCACATAAAGAATTTATCACATAAAGAATTGAGAGTGAGTTAAGAAATACTTTCTACATAAAGATATATATATATATATATATATATATATATATATATATATATATATATATATATATATATATATATATATATATATATATATATATATATATTTTTTTATATTGAACATGAAATAAAAACAAATTACATTACACCAACAATAATGATAGTGAAAAGCACTGCACCTAAAATTGAAAGGCAGAACAATTTCCACATATAAATAAAATAAAAATGATGAAAGGAAAAAAAACTCTAAGCAAATGTTCTTCTTTATTAGTTGTTTTACACATGAATTGTTTTACTTTAATTAGTAGCATTCTCGCTGATGTTGATGGTATGTACTAGGAGAAAATACACCATGAGTGTAAGAGATGATATATTTTTAAGAGTTTTTTCTTCTATATTTCTGAGAGTTTGTCTTCTTTTTTATTTTTTCTCAAATTGTTGCCCCCTTTTTGAAAGTTAAGAAGGTTACATGTAGCCCACTAAAAAATATTCAGAGTAGTTATTATATTTTTTTTTTTTTGCAACCGAGTTATCTCCATACCTTTTAGTAACTCAATCATCCATGTTTACTTGTTCAATCCATCCTCTCCTATAACTTCTTAGGCCACTTTAGAGAAGTTATCATATATTTTGTGCAATGAATTGTCTCCGTACCTTTTAGCAACTCAAGCATCCACGCTAATTATTCAGCCCACTTTTTCTTAATTTTTAGGCCTCTAACAAATAACCGAAAGATAACCATTATTCTTTTATTTTTTTTCATTTTCCTAGAAAAGCTCCAAGTAATATTTGGTATTTACACACACGTTTGTGTGCACGCTCACTTTATCATTATAAAATCACATATAACAACACATAATTTGAAGACTCAAATAAAATTGTATCAAGAAAGATCCATTAATCAAAATGAATCAAGTACAATGTCATCTCAAAAGACATGTCTACCTCCACCATGGATAATAATGTGGTACTTTTCAAAAGATAAATTAAGTTTATCTTGAGTAGCACGACAACTATATAAGTAAAAACAAGATAAGTATAATATTTTATTTTTTTAGTGTGTCTAGTTTATGGAAGGTAATTAATGCAATATTAAATACCCTAACATATACTTCAAACTTTATTGATGATTTTAGAAGATGAATGCTAAATTATACACGATGAATATATTTTCAAGAAACCTATTAGAACCTCTATGTCAAATATTTGAGCTTATCTTATAAATTTTTTTATATAAGATTATTTAGTTAGTTAGTATTGTCTATAAACCTTTTATTATGTGAAAATGGTTTTTCCAAAGAATACTTAGGTTGTTTTTTTGAGAAACAAGTATAAAGAATACTTAGTTTGAAATTGAAGAAGTTTGTGGAAAGAATACTTGTAATAAGAGATTCATTATAGTTAAAATTTTGATAGAATACAAAAGATAAGACATAATCTTAGGTTAAGACAAATTAGTATAAAATTTGTTGTGTAATTATTTTCAAATTCCCTATTAAACATCTCATATATTCTTAAAAAAACTTACTTAGTATTTGAAAAAGTTTAAAGCATCATCCCTTCACCATAAAAGTCATCCGTGCTTACGAAAAAAATTTATGAAATTTTTTTTAAAATACAATTCAATCTTTTTTTTTTATTTTTTTATCTAACAACCACCACTATTAAATAGTGGTAACAAAAACACATATCAATGATATAATTCATGGATTAGATTCTTTTAAAGTAATTGAATATATTTTAAAAGATAAAATATAATGATAACTATAGATTAAAAAAATATTGAGATTGTGATAAAATACACAAACACATACAAAATGAATTATAAAGTTATTAAAATTTTAACTAGCAATTTTCTAAATAAAAAATTTAATATATATATTTTTTAAAGTGTACTCTTATTTTAAATTATTCAAATTCAAAATTTCTTATTACTATCTTAATCCCATGTTAACAAAAATGTCTATCATATCAATAATTTAAGAATTAATTAATGAAATGAAAAATTAAAGTCTTTATTTATAAAATATGGTCGTATATTACTGTGTATGTTTCTTTTTATCTATTTTTTTGGAAGAAAAAACAGTTGCTGTTTATCTTTTATTTTAAACTTTCAAGATGATACTAACTATTACTTTCTGAATTATATTATACTCTTATACAAAACATGCATCAATAATAGTATATATATGAAATATTAAAGTAATAAATAAAAAGATAAATGATATTGTTGGAAATTATAAATAATTTTAAAATAAAAAATAAAATATTTTAATTAATCTACATATTATTATAAATGACAAATAAAATGAAATATAGAGGTATCTTTTTCATTAATTTATGGGATGCTCAAGCACAGTCAATTTACATCATTCATGTCAAAATATGGGTACCTTAATTGATAAAAGAATGGGCACCTGAGGAACTGTAGTTAAATGCATGCAAGATCTGACAGATACGTAAATGGTGAACATAGTCATAAAAATGCAGAGTACTCCCCGGCCGTATAGTCTCCATGGTTTCCAAGCTTTTTCACTTTTACTATAACTCTCAAAATAAGGTGTATATTTGATATGTTATTTTAATTGTGTATAACTTGTTTTGCAACATTATAAATTTATTTGATTAGAATAGAAGTGTTAGTTAACGAACCGTAGATAAATGACATAATAGGAAATTATATATATATTTAAAATAAAAAATTAATTATTTTTAATCCAAATATATTATTATAACTGACAAATAAAAGAAGTCTTTCTTATTAATTTATTAATGGCATGCTCAAGCACAGCCAATTTACATCATTCAAATTCATGTCGAAATCTGGATACCTTAATTGATGAAAGAATGGGCACATCGGAAACTCTAGTTAAATGCATGCAAGATCTGACAACTACGTAAATGGTGGACACAGTCATAAATATGCAGTGTCCCTGGAGTCTCCATGGTTTCCAAGTTTTTACACTTTTTCTAGTACTCTCAAAACAGGGTGTGTATTTGATAAGTTATTTTAATTATTTATAATTTGTTTTGCTACTTTCTTAATTTATTTTATTAGAACAGAAGTGTTTAACAAACGAATTTATTGTACCATAGATAAATGACATAATAGAAAATTATGAAAATTTAAAAATAAAAATGAATTATTTTTAATCTATATATTATTATAAATGACAAATAGAATGAAATAAAGAAGTATCTATTTCATTAATTTAATGGAATGCTCAAGCACAGCCAATTTAATTACATCTCATTCATGTCGAAATAAGGATACCTTAATTGATGAAAAAGAATGGGCACATGAGAAACTCTAGTTAAATGCATGCAAGATCTGACAAAATAAAGGATGGACTCAGTTACAAATTCATGCAGAGTGCCCGGAGTCTCCAAGGTTTTCCAAGTTTTTTACACTTTTTCTAGAACTCTCGAAAGAGTGTATATTTGATAAGTTATTGTTTTTACACATGATTATAAGGTACTAATTTCTTTCGAGAAATTTTTAAGTGCTTAAAGGGGCGATATCTTCTCTTAACAATGTTTTTGTCGTATACAAAAATTAAGATTTAAACTCTAAACAAAATAGGATGTACATCAATCATTTTTATTTATTTTTAAATTGATATGTGATTTTAATTATTTATAATTTATTTTATTACTTTATTTTTTTTATACATAAAATATTTAACGCAATTATATATATATATATATAACTCGAGACCATTAATTAAGGTAAAATAATATCGTTTTAATTGATTTATGTATTTAGTAATATTTTATATAAATTTATTTTATAAATTTATTTCTTTTGATAATACTTTATAAATTTATTTGATTAGAAATGTTTAGTTAACAATTTTATTCCACTAATTCTACGGTTATTTTCAGATATTTAAGCTTATAATTTATTTTATTTTTTATTTTTGTTTTCTATAGCATAATAGAAATTTCCATTTATCATCTTTATTAATACCAGAAGAAATATAGGTACTTTCGTGTTTGTGTATTTTCATTTTTATTTATTGAACTTGAAATATTATAATATTTTTTTTATCTTTTGTACTTCTATTATTTATGATAATATATTAATTTAATATATTATTTTTTATGCACTGTATGAAGTCATTCTGCAGTAGTATAAAGAACTTTGATTACCATAAACATATAGATATAAATATGTTAGAAATATTATGTTATATATAAGTGTAAACGTACAGAAAAATTAAAAAAAAATTATTTATCTACATATACAATAATTATTGTTTTGTAATCCTTAAATCTTTTAGTGATTGTAATAAAAGTTATTTTTTACTATCATACTATTTATTTTATTTATACTATTTTTAATCAAATATTTTATCTTTTTAAATAACAAAAATTAAAATTACACCTAGATAAAAGAACATATTTTATTTCTCTTTATTTACAAATCATATAATCATGTTTTAATCTCATTTTTTATTTTCCCACAAAAGTAAGTTCTCATTTTCCATTTGTTAACTAATTTGAAAATTATTCTAGTATAAACACCCTATGCCCAAGATATAGAGCCATGGAAAGAGGTCTACATGGGTAAAATTTTGTGGAAGGGGTGCCTATTGTGAATGAGCAAAAAGATGGTCTTTCATCTTTGTTGATGTGTATGTGAAGGTAGGTGTTCTCATCTCGGATTTCTTCCTTGGATTGCCACAGCCAACCTTCTAGCTCCTCTTATCGACTTTCGAGTTCTCCTTGTAGATCTTCGAATTCTCCCACCTCGTCCGAGCGGTGGGGTGTAGTATCTGCAAAATCACTCCGATGCTCAAGTCAGTTATCTCTCCTAGAGATCTTCTCAGGGTGGTTTTGAACATACCTAGCACTGGCTTGTTCTTCTCTTTTATAGGTTTGTGAGCTTGAGCATGTTATCCCTAATGACTGATTTTTCGACGTACAATTTGTGCCCACTAACAGTTGGTTACCAAGATCCCAAGAATCTCAAATCATATCTCGGCACATATATCGACATGTCTTCCATTAATGGCGGAGCCGAGTTCCTAGCTTGGTTGTCCGAGGTGTGTCCGAGTGCAGTAGGCTTCCCTACATATCTCGGAGTTTTGATCCACGTTGGGAGGCAAAGATCGTGGTGCGAAAATCAAGACTAGGGGTTGGTGCCAATATTTTGGGTAAAGGTCATTTGTGTCAGCATTTGGTGGATCAGTGACTCAATGTGTGTTAAATTGGTCGGTGGAGAGAAACTTGTAGAGCAAGGAAGATCATTAGAAGGGTAGAATAGGCAATCTAGATTTGTAATTCTGTTAGGGAAGTTATTTAGGGTTAGCATGCATCACAAGAAATCCGCTCTTGTATATATAGGGTCAATGTGCATGTTTTAGGGGCGCTAGAATTCAGACCTAATTCCATATTCATTCACACTCTATTCTCTCACTCTCGCATCCAACATAAACGATGGTGCACGGTGCTTAGTAGCGTTTCTCTCGATCGAGGAGGTGTAGGTCAAGAACTGCAAAGTTGAAGGTTGTTAGAGGGGACCACCCAGAGAAGATCTCTAGGAGAGATAATTGACTTAAGCATTGGAGTATTTTTGTAGGTACTACACCCCCACGCTCGGACGAGGTGGGAGAATTCGAAGATCTACAAGGAGAACTCGAAAGTCGATAAGAGGAACTAGAAGGTTGGCTGTGGCAATCCAAGAAAGAAATCCAAGATGAGAACACCTACCTTCACATACACATCGACAAAGCTGAAAGACCATCTTTTTGCTCATTCACAATAAGCACCCATTCCACGAAGTTTTACCCATGTAGACCTTTTCCCATGGCTCTATATCTTAGGCATAGGGTGTTTATACTAGAATAATTTTCAAATTAGTTAACAAATGGAAAATGAGAACTTACTTTTGTGGGAAAATAAAAAATGAGATTAAAATATGATTATATGATTTGTAAATAAAGAGAAATAAGATATGTTCTTTTATCTAGTTGTAATTTTAATTTTTGTTATTTAAAAAGATAAAATATTTGATTAAAAATAGTATAAATAAAATAAATAGTATGATAGTAAAAAATAACTTTTATTACAATCACTGAAAGATTTAAGGATTACAAAACAATAATTATTGTATATGTAGATGAATAATTTTTTTTTAATTTTTCTGTACGTTTACACTTATATATAACATAATATTTCTAACATATTTATATCTATATGTTTATGGTAATCAAAATTCTTTATACTACTGCAGAATGACTTCATACAGTGCATAAAAAATAATATATTAAATTAATATATTATCATAAATAATAGAAGTACAAAAGATAAAAAAATATTATAATATATCAAGTTCAATAAATAAAAATGAAAATACACAAACACGAAAGTACCTATATTTCTTCTGGTATTAATAAAGATGATAAATGGAAATTTCTATTATACTCTAGAAAACAAAAATAAAAAATAAAATAAATTATAAGCTTAAATATCTGAAAATAACTGTAGAATTAGCGGAATAAAATTGTTAACTAAACATTTCTAATCAAATAAATTTATAAAGTACTACCAAAAGAAATAAATTTATAAAATACTACTAAATACATAAATCAATTAAAACGATATTATTTTACCTTAATTAATGGTCTCGAGTTATATATATATATATATATATATATATATATATATATATATATATATATATATATATATATATAATTGCGTTAAATATTTTATCTATAAAAAAATATAAAGTAATAAAACAAATTATAAATAATTAAAATCACATATCAATTTAAAAATAAAAATATTGATGTACATCCTATTTTATTTAGAGTTTAAATCTTAATTTTTGTATACGACAAAAACATTGTTAAGAGAAGATATCGCCCCTTTAAGCACTTAAAAATTTCTCGAAAGAAATTAGTACCTTATAATCATGTGTAAAAACAATAACTTATCAAATATACACTCTTTCGAGAGTTATAGAAAAAGTGTAAAAAACTTGGAAAACCTTGGAGACTCCGGGCACTCTGCATAAATTTGTAACTGAGTCCACAGTTTATTTTGTCAGATCTTGCATGCATTTAACTAGAGTTTCTCATGTGCCCATTCTTTTTCATCAATTAAGGTATCCATATTTCGACATGAATGAGATGTAATTAAATTGGCTGTGCTTGAGCATTTCATCAAATTAATGAAATAGATACTTCTTTATTTCATTCTATTTGTCATTTATAATAATATATAGATTAAAAATAATTCATTTTTATTTTTAAATTTTCATAATTTTCTATTATGTCATTTATCTACGGAACAATAAATTCGTTTGTTAAACACTTCTGTTCTAATAAAATAAATTTAGAAAGTAGCAAAACAAATTATAAATAATTAAAATAACTTATCAAATACACACCCTGTTTTGAGAGTACTAGAAAAAGTGTAAAAACTTGGAAACCATGGAGACTCCAGGGACACTGCATTTTTATGACTGTGTCCACCATTTACGTACTTGTCAGATCTTGCATCCATTTAACTAGAGTTTCTGATGTGCCCATTCTTTCATCAATTAAGGTATCCAGATTTCGACATGAATTTGAATGATGTAAATTGGTTGTGCTTGAGCATGCCATTAATAAATTAATAAGACTTCTTTTATTTGTCAGTTATAATAATATATATGGATTAAAAATAATTAATTTTTTATTTTAAAATTATATATAATTTCCTATTATGTCATTTATCTACGGTTCGTTCACTAAACACTTCTATTATAATCAAATAAATTTATAATGTTGCAAAACAAGTTATACACAATTAAAATAACTTATCAAATATACACCTTATTTTGAGAGTTATAGTAAAAGTGAAAAAGCTTGGAAACCATGGAGATTATACGGCCGGGGAGTACTCTGCATTTTCAGAGGAACTCTTGACATAGCCAACGCACTCTGATAAACCTGATCTTCAGCATCTTGACTATTTACAATGACCATCGCCGCTCTCACTTGGCGATCGTTGTTGAAGGCGGAGTGATTGAATTCACGTCCTGTAATTGCACTATGTTTCTGATAATACAAGTAGTTTTCATTACTTCTCTCTTGATTATGAATCCTGTATTTTAATCTGCTTGTTGTGTCACGATTGCACATTGTTGAGTAGACCAACGTTAGACTAGGCCAATCGGAACCGGTTTAACAATTTCAATAGGCAATCGATTAGAGAACCTAAAATCAACTCCAAGCTTAATCCCTGTCAATTGATGAGGTAACGATTGTGTAAATCCTCAGTATGACAATGGACGAATGTTTGGCGATCATCATAAGAATCACAGGTTGATTCAAAGACGTAATCGCGAGTAAAGAGGTGCAACCGACTTGTTTATTGGGGCTTATATGAATACAGTAGTAGTTGTAGTCATAGTCTAGTTTAATGCCCATTTACTTTCGCACTTAGTTTAACATCTGCCTTATTTTCTTTGCAAAACAAACTCCCCCATATTTTCCTACATTTCAGTCCGAGACTAAGTCTAGTCCGACTCCGTCGCGTCAGTCCAAAATCGAGTTAGTCCAACTCTGTGCGTCCGAAGTTTGTGCTTAGCCAAGACCGTGTTGGATCCGTCTTGGCCGAGACCGAATTGGATCAGTCTTTGCCAAGAGCAAGTCAACAATCTGTACTTGAGCGATTCTGCATTACTTTGTTTTCCACACTAAGTCATAATCAAGCACACTATGTCCTTGAGAGAATTCGACCTAGGGTTGACTATACTATAGTTAGCTTTAGTTATTTGATGCACGTAAGACGACTGTAAAAATGAGCTTATTAGTGCTCGACCAATGATCCCCTAAGAAAAAATCAAAGACTTGTGAGAGGTAGTCGACTAATGATCCCCCAAAGGCAAAAACTAAAGACCTGTGAGAGGTGGTTGACCAATGACCCCCTTAGGAAAAACAAGGACCTATGAGAGGCAATCAACCAATGACTCCCCTGAAAAAACCTAAAGACCTGTGAGAGATAGTCAACTGATGATTCTCCTAGGCAAAAAATCAAAGACCTATGTGAGGTGGTCGACCAATGATCCCCCCCTAAAATCAAAGACCTATTAGAGGCGGTCAACCAATGAACCCCAAGCAAAAATTTAAAGACCCATGAGAGGCAATCGACCAATGATCCCCCCAAGCAAAAAACTAAAGACCTGTGAGAGGCGGTTGAACAATGATCCCCAAGCAAAAAATCAAAGATCTGTTAGAGATGGTCAACCAATAACCCCCAAAGCAAAATCTAAAGATCTATTAGAGACAGTCGACCAATGACCCCGTAGGCAAAAATAAAAGATCTATGAGAGGCGGTCGCTGATGACCCCCTAGGCAAAATCTAAAGACCTATAAGAGGCAGTCGACCAATGATCCCTCTAGGCAAAAAAACTAAAGACCTGTGAGAGACAATCGACCAATGACCCCCAGGAAAAAATCAAAGTCCTATGAGAGGCGGTCTACCAATAACCCTCACAAGCAAAATCTAAAGACCTGTGAAAGGCGGTCAACCAATGACCCACCTAGCAAGAAACAAAGACCTAAGTAAGGTGGTTGTCCAATGACCTCCTATGCAAAAATGGAAAATCAAGCATATCTCATATTTAAAGTGCAACAATGAAGCTAACATAAAGCCTATAACATAGAGCATTCTATGATAAACAAAACATAGTTCTTTAATGTACCATCTTTAGTGGTTTTAGCATTAATGTAAAAATTCCTCTTAGCGCAAAAAAAAAAAAAAGAGATAGGCAAAAGATTATCAAATCTAATTTATTCATTAAAGTCATGATTACAAAGTTAGGGAGAACTAGGAGGAGTAGCAGCTTCAACCAATCGATTGTCCACTATTTCCTTGCAAATATGAGTCTTAGAAATATCTACATCCGGGTGCAAAAAAGACACTTGCTTTAGAGTGCAGTCAAAGCTTGCTTCAAATTGTTCTAAAAGTAACGAGTCCTTCTCGTCAAGTAGCTCATCCTTCTGCTTGGGCTCGGCCTTAAGAGAGGTTGTCTTCTCTTCAAAGGAAGTGACCCGACCTTCCAAAGTAGACACTTTAGCTAATAAGGTGTGTTCCTTATCTTCCAAGCGCTCCTTAAGGGCCAAGTACTTGGTGGCATTGGCAATGGCCGATTAAAGCTGCACCATTAGGTCTTCCGTCTCTCGACTTTTTTTCTTGTAAGTTCTCCTCGCCAGTATGCAAGGTTCCTTTCAAATGATGAACTTCTGCCTTCACTTTCTTCAAATAATCAACCATCTATTTCTTTTGAGCCCCAAGTTACCATACTTTCACTCGACTGTTTGAGAAAGAACTAGAGCATAACTTGAGTATGCCTCAAGAACTTTGAAAACTATAGCCAACCCAATGGTTTCTACTTTATCATCATCAAAGACGGCTGCCAAATTCTGATCAAAACCCTTGGCCAAAGAAAACTTTTGATTCCAAATCGAGGTAGTGTTTGAACCTCCTAAAAGAATTAACCTCCAATCTAAGTCGGTAGATGTCGCTGATTTTGGAGAAGGAAATGCTGAGGTCACCTCGATGACCTTACAAGGGCATTGGGAATCCGTTCAGAGCCTAAGGACGGCGGAATGACCTCCGCTACTTAAGCTGCTATGGTGCAAGTGGGAGATGGCATTTTCTTCTTATGAAGTGCCTTGAGTTCGGGCAGTGCAAGGTCTCTTGCAAAGAAACCAGAGTCTTAGTAACTTGCCACAACAATGAAATAACAACAAAGAAATTAGACTAGATCATCACCCCTCTTGAGGAGCTCTACACAAGAAAAAATCTGCTAATTAAGAAGATCGGTAATAAATTCCTCTTCCTATTCCTCCAAATAAGCCCTCTTTACCCTGATCATGACTGTCAGACACTTGGTCTAGAATAGAGGAAAATACGGCCCTCGGCCTGGTTAAGGAAAAAATTTTGGACTGTCTCCCACACAACGAACTAAAAATAAGTGGTCTTTGAAAAACTTGTAGCTCTCATGGAAGGGTCATAGCAAGAGGCGCCCTAGTCAGTGACTAAGGGAAGATTGATAAGCTTTAGGATTTGTCATTATTTTCTCTATCGCAATACTAGATTTTTCCTATGTTAAAGTAGCATAGGGTCAACCTAGGTCATTCTTCTCAGGGACACATTTGTTCTAATATTCTAAGGTCTAAGACTAGTAAAGATTATGAAATTGGTTAGGTAGGATGTGGACTCTGACAAGAAATATAAATGGGGGGTTTTGAACAGAAAAGTAAGTTTACAAGAAATGTAAAGATTAACTAAGGCAATTAAAGGAAAGTAAAGATTTACAAGCTAAGTGAAGAATTACAAGTTATATCTATGTAACGTATATTTATGATATCGGATACAATGAGATCAAAGAATGGTTTTTATTTCAGATTCCTAGCATGCAAGTATTTCCTCGCCAACCTATTTCCTAAGGTAACCGCCTAACGTTCGTCAGCTACTGACTAAGGGCTTATGCAACCGCGACCTCGAGTTAGTAGGGATTAAGCTCGTGGTTAATGTAGATTATCTAACGATTATCTATATTATTACTTAGGTAATTTCCATCCAAACCCTAATCTAAGCGTGGTTTATTCTTATCATGTACAATCATAACAAAACAAGAATAGATTAAACTATAGGGATTACAAATATACAAGTACAAAGAAACATATTCATTCATTGATTAGTCAAAATACTAATACAAAGAAGTGGATTCAATGGAAAAGGTGATGACCATCTCCCCACGACAACCGCTAGTAGTAGCTGCAGTGTTCCACCTACGATGGCCAGGTACTGAGGGGTTGAACCACTAAGCATTGTGCCACCGCACCCTGACAGTCTTCTTTTAGCAACAGGCCGCAACCTAGACACAGATCCTGCACCTACTCGACCGACTAGGCACTTTATGAAACACCATGGAACAAAAAGGTGTGAAGGGAAATTAGGCTTGGGGAATGGAAAGTGTGTTAGGCTAAGTGTAGTTGTGTATGATCGATCTGCTAACCCATGAACGTTAACATGCATCTCTACTTATACATGCTTCACTAACTAACTCTATAACCGTATTAACTGAAATAACAGATTTAATTGCCTGATTATAACAGATTTAACTGAAAGAACTACTCTAACAGACTTTCCTAACTACCACGTGCTAGACTACATTTTGCACGTGCTTGAATCTGCCAAAGTGGAGTCAATCTTCTAAAGTCAGGATGGATCCGATTCTGGATGGGAGTTGGCATCCAGATAGACTCGAACACGGAGTTGGTCCTACATAGTCAACATCTAGTATGGAATCGGCTTTCGAATCGGAGTCGACATTCAAATTGGTGTCGGCATACGGTATGGAATCAACCTTCAAACTGGCAGGGACGGAGTCGTCCTGGAAGGTCTTATCTAGCCTGGACGACTTCCTCTAGCTGATTTGACTTTGTATGGATTCTCTTCTAACCTGCAAAACAAAACTTATATTTTTGTTAGCTAAACTCAATAACTTAGCTTAGATTTGTATTTTCCTTAGTTTAACCTTGGAACTCTAAACCTTAGCTAATACGTTGATTCTTAACTCCAAATTATAGTCTATTCTATCCATCTAAAAGACCTTATAAGGAGTATAAACTATGTACTATCAAAGACCAACCGACCTTCTCGGTCCTTCGAATGGCAAAATTCCAAAAGAACACATTCAGCGAGGGCAACCATCCCAGTTCTTCGTACAAAATCTCAAAGGCTCGAACGAATGTCCAACTGTTAGGATGTAGCTAGCTAGGTGCAACATTTAGAGTCCTAAGGACTAAAGACTCAAAATCTGAGAAGGGTAACTAGGCTCCCAATTTTAGTGCTAGGGTATCGTACAAGTAACTGTACCAGGCTCCCCTGTTGAGTAGCCCTTCACAAACGTTCTTATTAGGACGACAGGGTGACTCTTTTATCAACCAAGGCTTGCAACAACATATTGCACCGAGCACCCCCTTCAAAAGTGGAGAGTCAGTGAAAACCGAGAACACCTTAAGGATGCTTTCATCTACCCGGTTGTAGGTCGACGACTAGCTGTCCACTTCCTCATTAAACCCCTCTCTTAAACTCTCCCCCTCTTCATCTTTATGGTACCACACGTGTAAGGGTTGGCTCCCTTCTTTCACCATACTAGAAGAGGTAGTTTCCACCTCGGAGGGGTTGGAAACCACCTCAACGGTTGTAGAAGGGGCATCTTGCAACCCTTTGTTGGCGACTTTACCTACGATAGAAATGGTCAGGGTTAGAGCTCAAACCCACATCGTCGTCGCCACCCATAAGGGAGTCATAAAAAAGTCCCTACCAAAACTAAACCAGACAAGCAAGGAAAGAGAAATGAGGATACCTTATGTCATTTTGGCAAGTAAAGCAATTGAAAGATCAATGATGACATAAGAAACCTAGAGGAGCTCAAGCTCGGGGACGCAAAAGCAAACAGTAGAAGGTGGTAGTGTTCGAGGCTTGCAATAGTAACTAACAAACAACAGAAAAATGAGACACCTCAAGTCGACCCCCTTTTCAACATTTAAAATGAAAGAGGAAGAAATACGAGGAATGTTAAGAGTCTAATCCAATGCATCAAACCCAACAATCGCGACCCATGTTTGCCATCCAACAATGGTGAGTCAAAACCCTAGCCACCATAATAAATAACTCACAATGTACCACCCCCAACCAACATGTCATTATAATAGGAGGTTCACAAGTG
The DNA here is from genome assembly GCA_025330945.1 of Mucuna pruriens. Taxonomy (NCBI): domain Eukaryota; kingdom Viridiplantae; phylum Streptophyta; class Magnoliopsida; order Fabales; family Fabaceae; genus Mucuna; species Mucuna pruriens. Next base: position 733,127 of record JAENHJ010000170.1, on the reverse strand, counting down.
TCAAACGCCTATAGGAAGTTTGACCCCTGCCACACAAATGAAAAGTAACTTAGTAATCAAAAGCGCCTTTCATCTCACTCAGCACTTGTGGGGCTGTGGACCAACACGCGGACCGGTTGAACACCAAGATACCAAGACAACCTCCCAACAATTGTTTGACACTTCAAAAGGGCTTTTATCTTACTTAGTGCTTGTGGGATTGTGGACTGGTTGACCGACTCCCTAGGATTAGCCCCTAGTTCTACTGTACAATTCATATTTAATGATGTTAGAAGACGTTGACCGATGCAAACAATGGTCATGCTACATGTCCTCTTGACAGGAGGTGCTCGTCGCCTGTTGAACTTGATAAAGGTCAAGAGACATAGTCCGCACCCTTGGAAGGAATTAGAGGCATCACTTTTGTCAACCACTCAGTTTAAAAAAGTATAACTCACTTATATGATTATAAAGGTGAGACCAAGAACAAACTCAGACTAGATATTGTGTAATCATGTAATCTCATTTCGCAAACGTGAACACTTTTCAATTTTCACTTACTTTTATCGAGAAATAGCAAAATTAAAAAAAAAAAAGGCAAGAATTCGGTTATAGGGATTAGCCGATTAGGGAACAATACGGTAAATTGGTGAATAAATGGATAGCACGAGTCAAAGAGTTCTAAAGTAAGTCAGCAACAACTGTCCTAAGTCGTACGGCGCCATCTCTATTATTCCCGAGTAATTTTAGCGTAAGTACAGTATTTATAATTAAATATAAAAATTAAAGTAATGTTAAAACATATTAATTTTAAGCTTAATATGAACTTTATCAATATTTTAATATATTTTAAAGTTTTATTTAGTTATAATTACAAGTATTATGTTAATAAAAAAAGTTACGTTAATTAATGTTTTAAAAATAATTATTGAATACTAAATATAATTTATTAAATATTTTAATAACCAAAAAATAATATTAAAGTTTTTATATTTTCAGTATAAAAAATAAATTTAATTAAAATATAATAATAATAATATAAAAGCTACATTATTATTTAATCATTAATAGTCATATAATAAAAAAATTATTATTTTTTATAATAACTTTTAAAAATTATATTTAAAATATATTTAATAAATTAATAAAAATAGTTTTTATATTAACCATAAAAAGAAATAGTTCAATTTAAACATATTAATGGTATCAATTTATTTATATTATTATTTAGTGATATATTATCACATATAATAAAAATTATAGTCACATATTCAAAAAGAGGAGTTTATCCTCGTAGAGTCATAATAATCTTATTTATTTCGAGCAGTTGCTTCGGGTAAAAATTAAATTTTTAGATACACATTACATACAAATTAAATTGATAAAAAAACATATTTTAGTTTGAAGAAATATTTGGCATACAGTCACAGAAGTTACTCTTTAGTCTAATCCAATCTCCCCTGCCGTTAACCCTTCATCAAAGTGTCGGTTCCGCCGTTGTGACGGAGTCGATGATGAGTGTGAGAACGGTCCAGTGATATGAAGCGAGGATGATTGTTTTAGGCAATGTTTCAGCATCTTAAAACCCTCTTATGGCCCACCTATGAGGACCCACGTCTCTTTCTACCCCCATCAACGGTGGGTGATGTATCAGACTTCATAATCCTAAACGACAATTGTGGCATGACGATCGTACGAACTGGGTCCCACGCGGTGTCCCAAAAGAACTTCACGCTCCTATTCTCCTTGTTCCAGCTGTGTTAAATCTCTGCTCTCCAAAAGGGACTTTCAACCCAAGAGTTATTAGAGGATAAAACATTTGAGAATTATAATAAAATTATATATATATATATATATATTAATTTTAACAGTTGATTTTTAATTAATATTTTATTTTATTATTTTTAATTAATAATTCACTTTGTTAATTTGTTTTTCTTTCTCTTCTACTATTGTTTTGGAAACGCAGGATTCGAGGAAAGCTGAAGATGTAAACAAAGAGCATAGGAACTAGAAGATATTTTATTTTCCCCAAATAAACTCCCGAATTTTTATGATACATTTGACGAAAGATATAGCTCCTGAAAAATCTAAGACCTCACCTATAATTTTTAAGAAATGTTCTATTAATTACACTACTTCTCAAACATATAATCCTGAAACATTAAACACAATGGATCAACACAAAAGCTAATTTAGTGATTGGGATTTCTTAAATATTACACTCAGGGCTTTAATTTGTTTTAGATTAATCTATCTACGTGAAATTTATCTCCAACAAATTTAAAATTAACAAATAATTACGGTCAGAAGTTAACTTAAACTCATACAACTTTTATTTTTCTATCATAAGTATTCTTTAAGAAAATTTTGTTCATAATATTATTAGATACTAAATGTGAATATCTTTTTCAATGAAAATCAATTAATTGATATAATATATTTTTTAATAATTCAAACTATTATTTATCTTACATAGTTACATGTGAAGTAATATATTTACAAGATATGCATGCATGGTTTAGTTTAGGTGGTAAGCTTTTAAATTTAGAATCTTGTCCACACTATCCATAATATATAATATAATTACAACAATAAAATTTAAATTTAGAATCTTGTCCACACTATCCATAATAAATCACTTATTGGTTACAGAATAAAACATTTGTAAGAAGAAATAACTTGAATCCTCCTAATATTGTGTGCCTGTTACTATGTGTTTTCTCATTAATAACAAGGTGTATATATTTAATTTTATTAATATAATTGCTAAATTAGTTGAGTCAAATATTGATTAGCCCAATTCTATAGATTTTATAAAATTTTAAAACTATTTCAATCTTCATTAAATAAATTTAATTTAATGTCTAATATATATTTTAAAAATATAAGAAAATATTAATTATAAAATTATATAACTATAAATATTTGATTTTTCTAAAATATGATGTGCATGATTGTTAAAATAATATTAAAAGAGTTTAATTTTCCAATATTAGTAATGTAATTTTATATTATTATTTAATAATAAATTATTATTGATATGATTTTTTAAATAATTATTGTTCTGTGATTTATGCCATAGTACCCCTAGGTATGCTAACTAGGCCCTATTAATGAGTGTCAGATGGAAAATTTGTGAGGGCCCTTCGGGATACGGTTTGTGAAGAGTAAAAATAAATGTGACTTAGATATAATGCCAAGGATTAATAGGCCAAGATCGAATTTCTAGCGTGGTATTGGCAATTGTTGGGACAAACTAACTCAGTATGATTTGGAGAATCGGAAATGGTAGGGAAGCTCGATTTTGGACTAATTATTGGGTCTTATGTAAGGGTAGGCTTATTAACCATAAGTCATTTGTGGGGACAAAACGAAATGGTAAGAAAGAAGCAAAGATGAGAGTGGTGCAACTCATTAGGATGATCCAGCAAAGTCCGATCAGAATTTTTTGGAGACATATCTGATGCATATATGGAAGGAGCAACTCTTGTATTTGAAGGACATATCATTAGGGAAAGGCTTAAAAAGATCTAAGAAAAAGTAGAACACAATTTGGCCACTCTCAAGGAGTAAGAGAAGACCAAGAAGGTTAAACTTTGTACCATTTGTCTAGCTGCCTTGTAGGCAATATACAGAGTTAGAAACACTTTGTCTTCCTTGTACTTTTCTTGTATTTTCAGTACATTTCATATAGGATAGGATAGCCTTAGGCAAAGGTTCGTTTCGGATGCCAAAATTCACCTAGCCAATCTGTCTCCAATTCGGTTGCTAAAATGACCAATTTTCAGTTGTTAAAACGATGGCTAGGATGGCTTGCATTTTGAACCTTGTTGTTTGAACCTTTTCATAGGGTCTTAAGCATGATTAGTTGAGCTTAATCTAGCCACTAGTCAAGGCTATAAAAGGATCCTTTGTACTTATACTAATCACTTTTGACCATTTTGATTTTTGAATGCAAGGTGCTTTGCACTTGTATGAGAGCTTTCTCTCTATTCTTGACTTGAACAAAAACCTCTATTCTCATCAGGCATTCATGGTGCTCATGGCGAATCTCATTACTCTTATCTAGTTCATCATTGAATTAGTGGCGAGAATCCATTCCTTTCTTCTCCATCTTTTCCCTTTCTTTCCTACTAATGCGTTTCCTGCATCTTCTTGCGTTTCTTGAATTTTCTTGCATGTTAGGCTTGATTAATGACCCAAAGTTGTGTCAAACCCAATGGTACTATCCTTATGACAAGAAATTTTGGAATTACAAAAGAGAAATGTTGAAGTGGTCAAAACCTTGAGAAGGGAGAATGATGAGATGAAAAGTCAATTCAGGCGAAGTGGTACTAGAAAAACTCTGACACAACACGAGGTCGAAGCTAATAATGTAGAAGATTGCGCTACACAATTATTACATTATGAAACAAGTTGGAGAGAGGAAATTCCTCAACGTTCGGGAATGAAAATGCACCATCTAGTAAGGATTGACACCAAGAGACTCCTATTTGTATATTTGGATAGAGCATTTTTGAGGCACTTAATAATGACTTATGCTAGACATATTTGACATTATTTTATGGTTAATATTGATACATTTGATGATTCTTGGGTTATTTGGCCTAATTGGGTTTAGTTGCTAATCTTTGCTTATTTTTAGATTTAATTTTCATTAAGATGTTGTCTAGTGGAGGCCATATATAGAGCTACAGACCTCAAAATTGGACAATCTTTATGGAATTGGAAAGCTAAGACAAAGCTATACAACTTCTCACTTTTGGGATTAACCCAGTTTGTTGCACCCCAAAACTGTCCGGGACTGAGTCTTCTCGGGACCCACCTTGGCCCACCTATAAAAGAAGATCATGGAAGGTAGTTCCAACAAACTCGACACCTACCAAGAGAGAATCAGGAGAGAATCATGGGAGGAGAGTAGGGGATAAGATATGAGATATTAGATCCTAAAATTAAGGAGAGAATCGTGGGATATGAAGACAACTACTAGCCCAATCCGAAGCCTATAAAAAGCCTCAAAATGAAGAGTTACAGGAGGAAAATTTTCCAAGGAGAAACTCTGGAAAAAGAGAGAGAAAAAGGAGGAGGAAAGGATTGAAAGACGGAGAGACGGAAAGAAGAAAACTGACGACCGCATAGAGTAAACGAGGCAGAAACCCCAGGTCCAAATTTAGGAGTAAGCGGAAGTATTGGACGAAAGGACGAAAAGGCCCCCCTGCTCTAAACTCCAGGTTAGTACACATATTTCTAGGAATTGTCACGAAATGATCTATTCTAAATACTAGGTTAGTATCACGTGTCCCTAGAAACTTTTCTAAGTCTAGGAACCCCTTCCTCCCAGAACAAAACTAGACTGAGTATCATGCCTCCCTTGAATGCCCCTCCCGAAATGAATCCATCTTGACCTCACTAAGGCTAACTCCATCTCGGCCCAATGTGACAAGTCTCCCAGTTTGAACCTACCCCTCCTAGAGCCGAGTCCGTCTCAGTCTTAATAAGGCTGAGCCGGCACATGTCGGCTTTGCTTTCACCCGAACCCTCACTAGGCCAGAACTACGTTGACTTTGATTCCTCTAAAATCGAGGTACGTAGGCACAGGAGACACACTCCTATCAAGTCTTAAACCCCAAAACCCTAGAACACCTTATCTGAACGTCCTCCCTCTCGGGACCCATGCCAGAAACATGACCCAAACACAAGCACCGTCCCTATTCCCATATAGCTAGCCAAGGGTAACTATCAAGTGATAGGCATGCTGGGGCACCCTACGCCCCTAGCATGTAACCAACTCCTGAACCTGCATTTCCGATTCCAAAGACCAGCCTTTCCTTTAGGCTTCCTAGCGTTCTCTAAACCAAAACGCCGGTGGCGACTCCTTTGTGGCTGACTCGGTCTCAGCCCACCTAGCTTAACGTCACAATTTAGGTTGTGACAGATGACGACTCCACTGGGGATTTTTTATTGAGAGTTAAGCCCAGTTAGGTTAGTTGCATAGGGAAGATCGATGCATGTGTTTCAATTCATATTTGTTATTTATATATTGTCTGTGAAACCATAGGATAGAAGACATAATGCTATTATTTTAATATTATGATCAAATGGGGCTTCTGTGGGGAAATTGTTATTGTGTGATTATACCCACGAGCGGGGTCCTATTCCCGGCCTGTGAGTTAAGGAGTGCGGAGCGTGTAGTGGTACCCACGCTGGAGGTTTTCTCTGTACTGGCGACCGCGATAGTTCCACCTGGGGTTGACAACCTTAAGGGACGACCATACTCTAGGAGTTTTATTCTGTTTGTGGTAGTGTCCCTTGGGAGGTCCATAGACCCAGGAGCCTGATTGTGAGGAAATTTAGAAATCCAATGGTGAGAACCGTGGGGAATCCTTTTGGCCAAACTAGTTGGGTAAACCTCAGTCTGAGTCCATCAAGTAAACCTTACTCCAAGTCCACCACGGCAACTCTAGCCGAGTCTACCTCACTTCGAGTCCAACTAATAAACCCTAGTTCGAGTCAACCAGTAAACCCTAGTCCGAGTCAATCAACAAACCCTAGTCCGAGTCAATTAGTAAACCCTAGTCCAAGTCAACAAGTAAACCCTTGTCCAAATCAACCAATAGACCCTAGTCCAAGTCAACCAGCAAACCCTAGTCCAAGTCAATCAACAAACCCTAGTCTAAGTCAACTAGTAACCTTAATCCAAGTTAACCAGTAAACCCTTGTCCAAATCAACTAGTAAACCCTTATCCAAATCAACCAATAAACCCTAGTCCAAGTCAACCAGTAAACCCTAGTCCGAGTCAACTAACAAACCCTAGTCCAAGTCAACCAACAAACCCTGGTCCATGTCAATCAGTAAACCCTTGTCCAAATCAACCAATAAACTCTAGCCCCAATCTACCATGAAGATCATAGTCCACCTAATAAACCCTAGCCCGAGTCTGCCCAAATAAATCTAGGCCCAGCCTACCTAAATAGACCTTTAATCAACCTAAATCAACCTTAGTTCGAGTCTACCAAGACGACCTTAGGCCGAGTCTACCACGTCTGCGAAGTAAGCTTTAGACCAAGCCTACTGAGTTGACCATGAGCCAAGACTACTTTAGCATCACCCCTTATCCTAGGCCGAGTCTCCACCCAAGACCTATCTATCATGCATTCACATGGCATTGCATATAGAAACAAAACGGGGTCAAACAACATCACCGCATAGCATGCATCATATTAAACTAATCACGGAAATTTCATTAGATGGGAACATAAGGATGGTTTTGGGTTAAGCAAGGGTATTCTATTCAGGTCAAGGCACCAGCCCTCCAGTCACTCCGTTACTGGAGCCATTGCTTAAAAGGGTAGTGGCGCAGAACCTTCGAAAGAAGACACGACAACCTCTTGCACCTCCTCGACGTCGACATACAACCATCAGCCCTTGAAGCCTTGGTCTAGTATTACAACCCACTAGCCCGATGCTTCACTTTCCGAGATTTCTAGATTGCCCCCACCATGGAAGAGTATGAACGCTTGTTGGGGCTTCCCTTAGAGGGGTTGGCACAATATTTCCACCAAGATCGACTTCCCTCTTGGGCAAAAAGAAGCCAAAATGGTTTAGAAGGGTTCCCTAGGATCTACCTAGAGGATAGACTACTCCGACTTCGGGAAAAGGATAACTGGCCCGCCATCATAGACATCTTCGGACTGCTACTCTATGGGATATTACTGTTCCCCCAAGTGGAAAACTATGTTGACCTCACAGTTATGGAAGTCTATCCTGGCCAACACCTACTACACCCTCCATCACTGCAGCCAACAAGGGGAAGGAAACCTTAGATGCAACACCTCTTTGTTATACTTATGGCTGACATCTCACCTCTTTCATTGCAAAAATAAAACCAAGTGCCCAATAGAAGATTTCAAGTGGAGCTGGATTAAAAATATGTCCAAAGAATGCTGGGCCAAACAATTAAGCGAGGCCTCGGAAAAAACAATACGTTAGTACCCACCCTGGAATGAGAGAGAGAGTATGATTATTAGCTGCAGAGGATATCCGAACGTTCCCCTTTTAGGCACCCAGGGCACTATCAACTACAACCCGGAGTTGGTCTCTCGACAAGCAGGGTACCCCATGATTGAGGTCCCCCTCGAAGAGGTCTTGACTCCCTTTGTGCTACATGGACCAGAGACCTATAGAGGAGAACACTATCGAAAAATCCGACAGGCATGGAACAACATAATCCGGAAGGGGGTAGCATGGAAAACCAAAAGCTGCGGAGCTTCCCCAAGTTATAGGGTTTGGCTTGAAAATCGAGTTAGGATCGTGGCGCTACTAGAGGGCAGCGTCCCGCAGCAAGACCAGGAGATGCAACGCTATGAAGTACAAGAGATGCTCAAGGTATAAGAACTTGAAAGTACTCTCAAACAACTAAGGATTGAGTAGGGGACCCTGAAGAGAAGACTTGAAACAACCTTGGAGGAGGTCCGGTTGGGGAAACAGTTAAATGACGAAACTCGCAAAAGGGCCCGCAGTGAAAGAGAAACTCGTCTAAGGGTAGGAAGTTGCCTAAGGGCAGCAGACAAAGAAATGTTCTCTCGAAGAGAAGAGCAGGATCAACTAGCCGCCAGGGTTACACAACTATAGGAAGTACTGCAAAATGTCAGGGCAAGAGAAGAAGAGTAGGAAAAACAAGTAAGCTATTTCCGAGGAAGAGCACAATTCCTAGAAGAGGAATTGACAAGAGCCCAACAGTCTTACAAAGACTTGGAGGATCATAGAAGAAAGGCGGTAATCGAATTAGTCAAAACAAGACAGGAGGCTAGCGAGGCAAGTCTACAGGCCCAAGAGACCATTCAAGGCTTAAAAAGAGACATAGAACATTAGAAGCAGGGATGCCAACAAATAGCCGAGGGCGCCGCGAAACAAGTACAAGCCGCCACAGCCAAAACCTCATTTTGGAAAAACCAATACATCAAATTAGCTTGGCTCACCAATCAGGCCTTGATGGACATTCCCAAAAGTCTCAAGATCGCCAAAGGCATGGTGGACCCTATAAAAATGCCACAGGAAATATCAGGATTCTTGGAGTTATGTAGGAAGCTATATGACGATCTGAAGAGGATGTCTGCACCACCCTAAGAAAGGGGGAGGCACTTTTGCAGTTTACGACTGCTTGATTACATTTATTAAAACTCTTTGATTTTTTTATCTTCATGAAATACTCCGTGATTAAAGTAATAAAACCAAAGCATACATGCATCATTCATCACATCTTGCATTGCGTAAAATATAAAACAAAATTACAAGCATAACATCTGACTAAACTCCAGGAAAGAGAGGACGACTGCGCCTCGTCACCAATATCATACCCGATCGAAAGCAAGAGACATGGAACAAGCCATCGAGGATCTTGAGCAACAAAATCTGGAACTAAGGACAGAGATGGGGCAAATGAAGGAACGCATCGACAAGAAGTTCGAACTTCTCACCTTAAGTATAACCCTGAACCCTGCTGTGACTGTTCAAGGGTCAACCTCAAACACGGTTGCAATTGCCCAAGGAACACCCCCATATCCTCTGGGATTCACCCCACAATACGAAATGCCCCTCGGATGGAACACTAATACCGAAGCACAAACCGTAATAGAGGGACACGAACAAGCCAACAACTCAACAACCAGAGCCACACAAGGATCACCATTTTCGATGTATGCTACGGGCCCATACCCGCAAATCGTAGGGACCTCTCACCTAGCTAATTCGAGCGGACAAACCAGACCTAGTCCCGGGACCCAGGTTGCCACCACCTCAGGAGACAAAAAAAATAAACTCCCTAGAGGAATGAATACGTATCATTGAAGGTACCGGCAGTCGCGATCTCGACACCATCGACCTATGTCTAATGCCAGACATAGTGCTCCCCAAGGCCCCTAAATTTGAGAAATATAAGGGGAGCTCGTGCCCTCGAGTACACCTAGCCATGTACTGCCAGAAGATGACAGCCTACATTCAGCAGGATAAGATCTTGGTTCACTGCTTCCAAGATAGCCTAATAGGAGCCGCTTTGAGTTGGTATGCCAACTTGGAGAAAGGACGAGTAAAGACATGGAGAGACCTAGTTGAGACATTCATCCATCAATACAAATACAATGAAGCCATGGCACCGGATCGTTCCCGGCTCCAAAACATGACGAAAGCAGACTCCGAAGGGTTCAAGGATTACGCCCAACGGTGGTGTGAGTTGGCAGCCCAAGTCCAACCACCATTAACTGAAAAGGAAATGGTCACGACCTTCATAGACACACTCCTACCCATTTTCTATGACAAAGCAGTAGGTTGCGTAGCTTCTAATTTCCCAGACTTGGTAACCATAGGCGAAAGAATTGAGGCCGGCCTCAAAAAGGGAAGGATTACCCACGCTGGTAGCAGTCCCAGCTTCGTCAGAAAATCCGGACAAGAAAGGAGAAAAGGGGAAACCAATGCCATCATCATGGACCCCTCTAGTCCCTATGGTTAGGGAAGAAATCCCGATGCACCTCAGTTTATCCTAAGTTCGGCAACACCAACAGCCTCAGCTATGGCAACCCTTCCACCTAAGGCCACTGCAACTGGTGCACCTGCAACCCCGGATACTAGACCAACTCGTCCAAGGAGAATCTTCACACCCATCTCGATGTCATACGCAACACTCTTTCCTCTCCTACAGCAGAAAAACATGATAACAGTTGTCCCATTAAAGCCCCTGGAGCCCCCTTATCCTAGAGGATACGACCCTAATGCCAAATGCGACTATCATGCCGGAGCAGCAGGGCATACTACTGAGAGGTGCTGGGGTCTAAAACATAAGGTCCAAGACTTGGTTGACGGTGGTTGGCTTGCCTTCCAAGAGAACCAACCAAACATAAACAATAATCCCCTCCCACCTCATGCATGGCAATCTATCAACACCCTCACCCATGAACCTTTAGGACTCGAGAGTCTTGGGAACAAACATGAACCCCCCCACAGGTCGTAGCCATAGAGCAGATTGAAAATACCTTCGCAAAACCACTTATCATACGCTATGACCCTATTCCTATCCCAGGAGCCCCTCTTATCATCCAGGTACCTGCCCAACCAACTTACCGAAACAACCACGCAGTACCATGGCGGTACGACCTTACAATGATAATACCATCAACAAGCCATGACTCTACTAAGGAAATCATCAACATTGCGGAAACAGGAGGGGCCACCTAGAGCGGCCAAATATACACTCCCGACACCCTAAGAAAGAAAGGGTCACTTGATGAGCCAAGAGAGGCCACAGTGGAGGTCACCAAAGCCCCAGCGTAGGGAAAGCAGCCTAAGAATTCTTGAAAATCATTCGACACAGCGAATATCACTTGTTGAATCAGATGAACAAAACTCCCGCCCGGATATCACTTCTCTCCCTGCTCCTGAATTCTGAAAGTCATCGGAATCTCCTCTTGAAAGCATTGAACGAGGCTCACGTAGCTCAGGATATAACCACGAAAAGATTTGGCGGCATAGTTAACAACATTACTAGTCGGGGGCATTTAACCTTCTCCAAAGAAAAAGTACCAGTTGAAGGGATGGGGCATAATCAACCCCTCCATATCTTAGTAAAATGCGGAAACTACATGATCTCAAGGGTCTTGATTGACAATGGCGCATCCCTCAACGTCCTACCTAAAGCAACATTAGACAAGTTGGCTTCCGTTAATCATCAGTTAAAGGCCAGCCTAGTGGTCGTGCGGGCCTTCGACGGTTCCAGAAGAGAAGTTATGGGAGAAATCAACCTCCCTATCCAAGTGGGCTCTGTCCTATTCAGTGTGACATTCCAGGTTATGGACATACACCCTGCCTATAGTTGCCTTCTCTGTAGACCCTAGATCCATGCCGCAGGAGCTGTACCCTTCTCTCTACACCAAAAGGTGAAGTTCATCAATGAACATCAATTGATTAGCGTAATGGGTGAAAAGGAGTTACTAATCAGCAAACCCGTACCAGAGGAGTACGTTGAAGGAGATGACGAAGCACTAGAAGCTTCATTTCAGTCACTTGAGATCGTAGGCGCCACTGCCTCTATCCTAGAAAGCCCCACTCCTGCAGAAAGCATGGCGCTTCGGGTCATGATCAAGGAAGGATACCAGCCAGGAAAAGGATTGGGCCCCCATTTGGATGGCATACCAACCCTAATCATTATACGGGAAAATGAGGGAAAGGCAAGACTGGGTTATCTAGGGGGCAACCCGGCTAGAAACACTTGCCTATCTCTCAAAGAACCAACTCTAGGGCAATACATTGTTCGGGGAAGCATTGCGATGATAGAGCAGGGGCCAAAGGGCCAACTAGGCCAAGTATGGGTCACCACTAAAGAACTGACAAATTGGACGGCCGAGGCACTCTATGATCAAGACTCTTTAAAAATGTAATCAAAATCGTGTAAACCTTTTTTTGACAATTAATAATATTTACCATGCATTTTTGTTCACTACTTTCCCATTCCCTTTTGCGTCTTATCTCTTGCTAAAATAAGTTCTCCTCTAAATAAAATAAACCAGTATAAATAACACGGTCCCCTCAAATAGCGATGCTATTCTCATACATGACGACCCCTATCAATCCGATGAGCCTGTTGAAGACCAAGAGATGGAAAAGTGGACAGAACCAGAATGGCCGAAGTTCCAACCTCAGGCCGAAGACCTTGAAAGCATTAATCTCATGGATGAAGCAGAACGCAAGTCCGAGTAGGCAAACAGATGCCACACAATTTAAGGTCAAAGCTCGTCGAACTCCTTTGAAAATACTCGAACATCTTCGCTTGGTCTTATAAGAACATGCCAGGCTTGGACCGCGAAATTGTGGAACACAGGCTACCCTTGCTCCTAGGATTAACCCCAGTTAGACAATAACTACGAAGAATGAGGCCGGAAACAACCCTAAATATCAAGGAAGAGATCGAAAAACAATGGAGCACAAGGTTCTTGGCTGTATCAAACTACCCACAGTGGGTGGCAAATATAGTGCCCTTACCTAAAAAAGATGGAAAAGGTACGAATGTGTGTAGACTATAGAGACTTGAATAAGGCCAACCCTAAAGATAACTTTCCGCTACCCCACATAGATGTGCTCATAGACAATACTGCACATCATGCATTCTTCTCTTTCATGGACGACTTCTCGGGGTATAATCAAATCATGATGCTCCCTGAAGATAGAGAAAAAACAACATTCATCACTTTATGGGGAACCTTTTGCTATAAGGTAATGCCTTTTGGGCTCAAGAACGCTGGTGCAACCTATCAAAGGGCTATGGTAGCCTTGTTCCACGACATGATACACAAGGAAATTGAAGTATACGTGGACAATATGATCGCAAAGTCAAAGACACCAGAACAATACATAGAGGACTTATGGAAACTCTTCACGAGACTCCAAAAGTACAAGCTAAGATTGAATCCAACTAAATGCACTTTTGGCGTAAAAACATGAAAATTACTCGGCTTCGTGGTAAATGAAAGAGGCATTGAAGTAGATCCAGATAAGGTAAAAGCCATTAGAGAAATGCCAGTCCCCAAAACCGAGTAAACTTCATAGCTCGATTTATCTCTTAATTAACGGCCACATGTAACCCGATTTTCAAACTGCTACGAAAAAAGCAAAAGTTGGAATGGAACTCGGAATGCCAAGAGGCTTTCGAGAAAATTAAAATTTACTTGGAAAATCCCCCAGTCCTCGTACCAGTAGTACCAAGGAAGCCATTAATCCTCTATCTAATCGTACTAGAAGAATCGATGGGTTGTATGTTAGGGCAGCGTGATGCTACAGGAAAGAAAGAGCAGGCTATTTATTACCTCAGTACAAAATTCACAGAATGCGAAAAGAGGTACCTGCACTGGAACGAACTTGTTGCGCCCTTGTTTGGGCTACCAAAAGACTCAGGCAATACATGTTGTCTCATACTACCTGGCTAGTAGCTAAAACGAACCCCATCGAATACATCTTAGAAAAGCCAGCCCTTACAGGCAAGATCACGCAATGGCAAATGGCCTTATCCGAGTACGATATTATATATGTGAATCAGAAAGCCGTCAAAGGGAGTGCCCTAGTAGAACACTTAGCCTACCACCCCCTAGAAGACTTTCAGCCCCTAGCCCACGAATTCCCAGACGAACACATTGCGACAACCACGAGCACTGACCCACTGGTAGAAGAATGGTCAATGTGGTTCGATGGAGTAGTCTTAGCGTCACCAAAGAACCAGTATTTCCCCTTTGCAACCAAGTTGGGATTCGATTGCACCAACAATATGGCAGAGTATGAGGCCTGGACCATGGGACTCCTGATCGCTTTAGAGTTCCAAGTAAAAAAATGAGTGTTCGGGGATTCAGCCTTGGTTATCTATCAGCTCCGTGGGGAATCAGAAACGCGAGATGCAAAACTAATTCCCTATCATGACCACGTAAGAGAAATAGTCAAAGCGTTTGACGTCGTTACATTCCACCACATCCCCCGTGAAGAAAATCAAATGGTTGACGCACTCGCAACCCTGTCCGTTATGGTGCGAGTAAACGACGGCCAAGAAATGACAGTCCATGTCCAACAACAGTCACGAGAGGCTTATCGTCAACAGCCAGGCCTTGAAATAGCCGAGATAGATGCAGAGCCTTGGTATTTCGATATAAAGCAGTACCTGGAAAAAGGAGAATATCTGGAAGGAGCTTCTGAGAATGGTAAGAGAACTCTAAGGAGGCTGGCCTTCGGTTTCCTCCTGAGTGGAGCCATATTGTATAAAAGAAATGCAGACATGACTCATGACTCTCCTTCGGTGTGTAGATCGCCAAGAAGCTGAAAGAATAATGGAAGAAGTCCACCAAGGGTCCTTCGGTAGACACGTAAATGGACATACCCTGGCCCGCAAAATCTTGCAAGCAGGATATTATTGGACTAAAATGGAAGCTGATTGCTACCAATACGTCAAGAAATGCTTGAAGTGCCAAACATACGACGATCACATCAATGCGGCTCCATCCACACCACATAGTCTGTCCTCACCTTGGCCTTTCGCCATGTGGGGCATTGACGTAATCAGACCCATCGAACCTAAGGCTTCTAATGGGCACAGATTTATTCTAGTAGCAATCGACTACTTTACGAAATGGGTAGAAGCAGCTTCATATTCCACCGTGACACGTAGCGTAGTAACAAAATTCATCAAGAAGGATATCATATGTCGGTACGGGCTCCCAGCTCACATCATGATAGACAACGACACCAATTTAAACAACAAGATGATGACAGAGCTATGCGAGCAGTTCCGGATTCACCACCACAACTCTATACCTTATCGTCCTAAAATGAATGGGGCAGTAGAGGCCGCCAACAAAAACATAAATAAAATAATACAGAAAATGGCGGTGACCAATAAAGATTGGCATGAGATGTTACCCTATGCGCTGCATGGATATCGTACCACCGTACGCACATCCACGGGGGCAACCCCGTATTCATTAGTATATGGGACAGAAGCGGTCCTCCTAGTAGAGGTAGAAATACCTTCCTTAAGGGTCCTGGCAGAAGTGGAACTGGATGAAGCCGAATAGGTCTAGCAACGGCTTGACCAGCTAAGCCTAATTGAAGAAAAACGTCTTGCAGCTTTATGTCATGGCTAACTCTACCAGAAACGGGTCAAGAATGCCTTCGACAAGAAAGTAAAGCCCCGTGTGTTCACAAAAGGAGACATGGTGCTCAAAAAGGTATTGCTGAATACCAAAGATTTGAGAGGAAAGTGGGCCCCTAAATATGAGGGGCCTTACGTGGTTAAGCACACTTTCTCTGGAGGAGCCCTAACCCTAACAGATGCCGAAGGACGAAACCTAAGACATCTCGTCAACGCAGACTCAGTCAAAATATTCTTCCCTTGAAGTCGCACTAAGACAACAATAGAAGAACAAGAGGTCAAACATTAGGAGAGCATCGCCAATCTTGAATCCCAGGCATTAGGCCAAGGGACTAACCTTTGCTTGTAACCCTAAAAATTACGCGTAATAAAAAGATTCTTGGATTTTCTTTTCTTCTCACCCTATGCATGCTAAATTTTGTTAAAAGTCCAACAAGACAATCACACTTATAAAGTAGGTGCACCATCATAAAGTAGCCTAATCATGATAACCACCTCCAGCCCGTGAGAAACAACTTATGCACCATACCGAGGAGCAGTCCCTACTCTTAAAAAATAATAATAGTAATGTTAAAAAGGGAGAGATAATCATACATGTATAAAATGTTCCCTCGCACCAACCAATTCAAAGATATTCCTAGCAACAACCCAAAACTCCCAGAAAACCGACTCCATCTCAGTCCCTAAGAGGGCGACTCCACCTCGGGTTTAAGGAGGTCGACTCTTTCCAGGATTCAGAGGCAATTTCTAGGGCCGACTCCATGTCGGACAATGCCAAGCCAGCTTTATCTAAAATAACTAAAGATGGCCATACATGCATGTCATTTCCCCTTGCATATCCTCACATCAACACACTCGAAGATAACTCTAGTAGCAACCAAAACCTCCGAAGTCCAAAAGCTGACTCCGTCCCAAATCTTAAGCCTACGTCTAAGGCCGACTTCATGTTGGACAATCCCAGGCCACCCCTATCTAGAATGACTAAGCTAACCCCTCCGCAACCTTAAGCTCACCCTAAAATAGCAGTTATAAGAAATGGCAGGTCGAAGGTCCCAACAATACATAAATACAACCTAGAGGCCTAAGTACAAATTTACGATCCAAATCCACTATAGACTTATAGTTCTAGATCACCATAGGCTAGCCTAAGACCACAAATGGGTCAACAACCCAACATAGGTTTGTGGTTCAAGCTCACAACAGGTCCATATTCGTCTTGGTCCAAAAAAAAAAAAAACTAAAGGTCTAAATCGAAGGTAGCAACTCAAAACCACATCGAATTTGCATTATGCCTAGTTAGTCAAATAAAAAGTAAATTTTAGCAAAGAGATAAATAAAAAGCAGGAAAGAAAACAAGGCAAAAACCCAAACTGTCAAATAACCCATTTCATTAATAACGTAAGTAATTACAAATTCAAGATGGAGGGGAATCCAAAAGGGAAATAACTTTCCCATCTTGGACCTCTTTAGTCATGTCATAGGGACTCAGATCAAAATCTAGGGCCAGTAGGGCTATCTATCTAAGGGCTTTCTTAAACCCATCTTCATGTTGATCCACAATGGCCCCCTCCAAGCAAGCCACCCTATCAGCAAACTCTTCCTTCTCTTCCTTAGCCTTCACGGCTTCTGACTCCAAGGTAGCAATTTTAGTCTTAGCAGCCTTTAGATCACCCCTAGCAATCTCCAAATCAGCCTCCAATCGAACCTTGGCCTCTTCACTAGAAGCCAAGGTAGCCTCCAGCAAGAGCAGCTTTCAGCGACGCCACCTCAGCCTCTAACGATGCAACCTTGGTCTTCTTGGAAGTAGACTCGGCTTGGGAAGCAGCAAAGTCAGCCTTCAATTGCTCCATCTCGGCCTTGCCTCTTTAACCCTCTTCTCTCAGCTTTTGAACCTCTGCCCGCGACTCAACATTGGCCTTCTGCACCTTCTCCAGTTCTTTCTTATTTATGGCCTCCTTGGCCACAATCTACTCCGCCTTCCTTGCCAACCCCCGCCAAACCTCCAAGGTGGCCATAGAGCGCGCTATATATGTAGTCATCATGTCGAAGGAATTGTCAGCCCCAGCAGACACCAACAAAGCCCTATCATGTTGGAAGATTTAGCTTGCAGGGAATAGACCTCGAACATCAAAGCCAGCACCCCATAATGATTGAGCAGTAGGGGGAGCCACGAAACATGACAACCCTCCCGAGGGCAAATCAGGCCCCGAAGTCACTATCACCTTGCCTTTCAACTAAGAAGGCAAAGACTGAGGAGACGGGCAGTCGTTTTTCCTCTTCTTCTTGGCCACCTCTTCCACGGTAGAAACGTCCGCCTTCCTCTTAACCGCACCAGAGTTGGCGAGGGATGGCTGCGCCTTGTCAGATCGACTAGCTGACTCCTTCTTGGACATGGCAAGAGTCGACATCTTCTCGGCCATTGGCACAAAGTCTTTCGCGACCCCAGCATTAATCGACACCTTCTGGGTCGCAATTGTCATCATGCCAACATTGGACACCTCTTTACTAGTACTCCTGGCCTCATTTGTCAACCTGGCCTTCCGGATCAGCTCTGCCATATTAACACCTTGCTTTTTTAGCATGCCTGCAAACCAGAAATATAACAAATCAGTATATTCGGCACAAGGCCAAGTCTGCAGGATACCACCACACGAAAACTCACTCTTTAGATGATAGGTGGCGTTTTTGGTAGATGCCCAAGACACAATATCCTTGCAGTTCATTTCCCGCGGTAGGGAGTCTAGCAATTGTAGGTCGACCTTCGCCTCCAGAGACAGCTGACTCCTCACAAGCCCCTTAAATTTGGGATGCTCCCTCCAATACAAAGGCAGGGGTCAAGGGTCAATACAGAAACAACCAGCCTCTGTCGCCTTAATCTTTACAAAATGACTTTTGAACACCTTATAGAAGGCGGTGTAGGAGGTGAAAAGGTCTGTGTTAGGTAAGGGCGTTAGTGACACCCAACCCACTGATTGGCCGACTCTCGTCGTATAATGATTAAGGAAGACTGAAGCAGATGGCAACACTCCCAATGCCAAGCACACCACCTTGAAGGCTTGGATGGCTGCCCAACCATTGGGATGAAGTTGAGAGGGAGCTATTCCCAACGCCCTCAACACGTTCGCCTCGAAGAAGTCGAAGGGAAGAGTGATGATGGGCGTTTTTAGTCGTTTCAACGCGCTTATCAAATAACTAAAGCTAACTATAGCATAGCTAACCCTAGGTCATTCTTCTCAAGGACACAATGTGCTTAGTTGTGAATTGGTGTAAAGTGAAGTGGAGTAGAATCTGAGATGTACAAGATCGAC
Source organism: Mucuna pruriens (assembly GCA_025330945.1). Lineage (NCBI taxonomy): Eukaryota > Viridiplantae > Streptophyta > Magnoliopsida > Fabales > Fabaceae > Mucuna > Mucuna pruriens. Next base: position 714,163 of record JAENHJ010000170.1, on the reverse strand, counting down.
TGCGTCTCGGAATGGCCGAGTTGCTCTCAACAGATACTGAGCCGAGTCGACCTCAACAGAGACGATCCTGCTTGATCTCGGTTGAGTGCAGACAGACGCTACAGAGGTGGACTACCTCTGTCTCAGACTTAAAGGCAGTAAACAAGGGGGGGTTGGAGTGCAAGTAAAGCAGAAAGTAAACTAAGACTATGAATGCAGTAAACATATACTACTGTTACTAATTACTATTGTTATTATTATATAACTGTGTTCATGTTCAGTTCCATTAGTTCAAGTCCAGTCCAGGTTCCACACTCCAGTTCTCAGTCCATATCAGCCTTTGGTAGTCTTATGACGATCGCCAAACATTCGTTCGTTACCATACCGAGGAATTACGCAATCGCTACCTCATCAGTTGGCAAGGATTAAGCGCAGAGCTGATTTTAGGTTCTCGATTAACTATCGTTAACTGATTGCCTACTGAATTAGTTAAACCAGTTCCAATCGGCTTAGCTTAACATTGTTCATATTCAAATGCAATCGCGATTCAAACATGAATTAAAGAAGAGGGAAGAGAAAGGAGATATGAAATGCAGAGTGAAATTGATTAACAAAAACAGAATACAAATACAGTGGTTCTGAACTCAGATGAAGCCATCTTCCACGACGATTGCCATGGTTGATGGTGGTGGTTCACCTCCGTTAGCCTGAGCGTTGAGGATCAGCTCCACCAGAGTGCGTCAGTAGTCTGATTGGTCTCCTTTGGCAGACTTCGGCTTGCCAGTCTCAGACCTGCACTTCCTTAATCGAGAGAAATGCCAATGAGCACCGTGCACCACCGTGAAAACGGAGAGAGCGAGAGCAAGGAAAATGGGTACAATGAGTATGGAATTTGAGTGAATTCAAAGACAGAACGTGTAAAAAGTGCACAGCTCTTCCTATATATACACGAGTTGTGATATGTTAATCCTAACAAGTCCTAACAGAATTACATTGTGAAAGGTCCTATTCTACCCCTATGCAAATCTTCTAACGTGACATGGCAGATTTCCTAGGAGTGACATGGCAGATTTCCTAGGAGTGACATGGCATTTGAGCTGATGCTGAGATGGCCTCCGAGCTGGATAGCTGATGTGGTCAATACAACTGGGCCTCTCTACTGGGCTGTTGAGCTGCAAGGCATGGGTTGCCGAGATGACTCTATTCCTGCCGAGATGGAGTCGGACTGGTCAGGATGACTTCATCTCGGCTGAGACTCCTTTTGTTGACCCTGGTCAACTCGGCTTGACCTGCAGAAGAAGGAGTGACACTTTTATTAGCTGAGAAATCTAAATTAACACAGATTTGTATTTCCTCTGTAATCGAACCCATAGAATGAATCTTAGCTAACAAACCACTCTTAAGCACAGAATAGTCTTGTAAACCTCCTTCTTAGGTGTCTAAAAGATGTATAAATTGTGACTCATCACACCCGCACACTTACCCTTTTGCACCCCTGGGCAAAATAAAATGAAAATCATTAAGGGGAAATTTTTAAAGATAGAAAAGAATTTTCTTCACTTGGCTTCCTTTAGTTCAACCGAGACAGAGTCGGCACTCATTCACTCCGGGATCGAGATACTCTAGCAATCCGGAAATTACTCCTTCCGCGCTCTAGGCAAATTCATGACCTGCAAACAAGAGAAGGTAACCAAGAGTGACAGAGCTCTCTCTTAGGCAAATAACTCCCTCATTTCTCACGTGTTTGGGCTTGTATTTACACTCAACATTCATGGAACTGATATTACCATACTTTGGCAAATCTCTCTTCTTACACCTGCAAAAACATACCGTTATGATCACTAGGACTTCTTTTTAAACATAGCGAGGCTGGGTCACGGGTAGGATAGAATATGGGAAAACTAGCTTCAGGACCCACGAGGCAGAGAGGGGCAATGGGGAGTAAGCTTTATCAGCCTGAGGGATAACCCAAGATGCTGTCAATTTCTCCTCCTTGCTGCTACCGGCTCATATTCTTTTCTTTTTCTCATTATACAACTTATACATCTATTTTCTTTCTTTATTTGTTTCAGCTCAGATTTTCAGCTGCTGCTTCCTCTTTTTCTCTTTTCTTTCTTTCACTCGCTTTTATTCTTTTTCTTGCATTTTCGAGCCTTAGAGGGTGTTGAACAACCTTTTGCTTCCTGGAGTTCCCCCACACTTGATCATGACTTACTCCCAAAACAATTCCAAAGCTCCTCTGCTCCTCGAGGGTGAGGTTGATTCATGGTTTTTCTGGCCTTGGCTTGTAGTGAGCTGTTTAGGAAGAATGATTATATTAGGCTCAAAAGGGGTAAACAACAGACACATTTGTTCAGGTAGGCTTTATTTGGCTCAGGGCTTATAAGAAACATGGCCTAGATCATGTCATTCCTGCATGTGAGAACAGTTGTATCCAGAGAGTTAAGGCAAAATGTAGAATATGCAGTTAACATGAATGCAAAAATCATATTAGAAGAAGAAGAGAAATGGCAAGATGTAAGCCATCAATATTTACAAGGCTCAAAATCTCACACAGGTTGTATTTGCTCTGACACAGGGGGTTTCCTTTTTAGATTCTCAATCAACTATTGACTAGAGCACAAAAGTTTCATTCCCCTCAAGCTAGAGAAATCTCTTGCCACAGTTGCAGAGTTACTTCCTACTGACTTATTCAAACTTTCAGAAGCCAGTTCAAGATTCTTTTCAAAACAATTTTTCTTTTGACAATCCACTTGGAAGTTCTGATTAGGAGGAAAGATTAAAGGTAAATGATAAAATTGAAACTCTGCCAGGCCGAAGATGTTCCGGATCCGGCCGAGATGGCACAGAACCGGCATGGACTCGGCTTAGGCAGCTTTTATTGAAAAACATGACAGATTTTTATTTTTTTATTTTTTTATTTTTTTTTATTTTTTATTTTTAAAAAAATAAAATGAAACGACGCAACTAAAAGAAAACAACAAAGTGATTAAAACTAACAAAACAAAAATTAAAATTAGCAGAGTTCAGGAGAGTGGGGACAGAGTTAAGACGAGTGGGAACAGAGTTAAGATACAGTAATTGAGATGACTGTATATTTATCCCCCCCCACACTAAAAATCTGCATTGTCCTCAATGCGAGGCAGGGTCATCTGGTGATACTGGTTCCATCAATGATATTATCTCCATGTCATGAGTGATAGGCGCTGGACCTTCATGGAATGGCTTAATCTGATGCCCATTGACCTGGAAGGTGCTGTTGCTGTGTTCATCTTTAAGTTGTACTGCACCATGGGGAAACACATTAGTGATAACAAAAGGCCCATCCCATCTAGAACGTAGTTTACCTGCAATGAGCTTGAGGCGTGAGTTAAACAAGAAAACTTTCTGGCCAAATCGGAATTCTTTTCTCAGGATCTGCTGGTCGTGGAATCGCTTGATTTTCTGCTTGTAGATCCTAGAGTTTTCATATGCTTCCAAGCGGAGTTCATCTAACTCTTGCAGCTGAAATTTTCTCTGCTCTCTTGCTTGGTCATAAGCCAAATTGCACTGCTTAACAGCCCAGTATGCTCTGTGTTCTAGCTCCACAGGAAGGTGACAGGCTTTACCGAAAACAATCCTATAGGGAGACATCCCTAAAGGTGTTCGGTATGCAGTTCTATGAGCCCAGAAAGCATCCTCAAGGAGGCGGCTCCAGTCCCTCCTGCTGGGATTGGTCATCTTTTGCAATGTTTTCTTGATTTCCCTGTTAAACACTTCTGCTTGGCCATTTGTTTGGGGGTGGTAGGCAGTAGCAATTTTGTGTGCTACTCCATATTTTTGAAGAAGGGAGGCCATGGCTCTGTTACAAAAGTGACTGCCTTGGTCGCTTATGAGTGCTTTTGGCACACCGAACCTGTAGAAAATATTGGACTTCACAAAGTCCACAACCACTCTTGCATCATTTGTTTTGGTGGCAATGGCTTCTACCCATCTTGACACATAATCTACGGCCAACAGAATGTAGGAGTGCCCAATGGAGACTGGGAATGGCCCCATGAAGTCTATTCCCCAGACATCAAAGATTTCACAGAATTGGATGGGTTCCTGGGGCATTTCATGCCTTCTATTCATGGCCACTCCTGCTTTTTGGCAAATCTCGCAGGTGGAGACGAATTCATGCGCGTCCCTGAAGATAGTTGGCCAGTAAAGGCCACAGTCCAGTACTTTCTTGGCAGTCCGAGTTGACCCATAGTGACCGCCTCCAGGAGCCGAGTGGCAAAACTGGAGAACCGAATTGAACTCGGCTTCAGGAATGCACCTACGGATGACCTTGTCACTACACAGTCTCCAAAGGTAGGGATCATCCCAAATGTAGTATTTGGCATCACTTCGGAGTTTATCTTTGTATGCCCGAGATGCCTTTGGTGGAAACCGAGATGCTGCAACAAAGTTACAAATGTCAGCAAACCATGGTGGAGACGTTTTTATATGTAGCAATTGCTCATCAGGGAACTCGTCTCAGATAGGCATCGGTTCGCTTTCTTTCTCAATTCTGCTCAGATGATCTGCTATAGAATTCTCAGCACCCTTCTTGTCTCTGATTTCCAGGTTGAATTCTTGAAGAAGAAGCATCCACCTAATCAATCTTGGCTTAGCATCGGGCTTCTTCAGCAAGTATCTCAAGGCAGCATGGTCAGAGAATACAATTATCTTGGAACCGAGAAGGTAGGAACGAAATTTGTCCCCGACAACGGCGCCAATTTGATGATGGGCGTTTTTAGTCGTTTCAACGCGCTTATCAAATAACTAAAGCTAACTATAGCATAGCTAACCCTAGGTCATTCTTCTCAAGGACACAGTGTGCTCAGTTGTGAATTGGTGTAAAGTGAAGTGGAGTAGAATCTAAGATGTACAATACTGACTCGTCTCAGCAATGGCCGAGTTGCTCTCAACAGATACTGAGCCGAGTCGACCTCAACAGAGACGATCCTGCTTGATCTCGATTGAGTGCAGACAGACGCTACAGAGGTGGACTACCTTTGTCTCAGACTTAAAGGCAGTAAACAAGGGGTGGTTGGAGTGCAAGTAAACCAGAAAGTAAACTAAGACTATGAATGCAGTAAATATATACTACTGTTACTAATTACTATTGTTATTATTATATAACTGTGTTCATGTTAAGTTCCATTAGTTCAAGTCCAGTCCAGGTTCCACACTCCAGTTCTCAGTCCATATCAGCCTTTGGTAGTCTTATGACGATCGCCAAACATTCGTCCGTTACTATATTGAGGAATTATGCAATCGCTACCTCATCAGTTGGCAAGGATTAAACACAGAGCTGATTTTAGGTTCTCGATTAACTATCATTAACTGATTGCCTACTGAAATAGTTAAACCAGTTCCAATCGGCTTAGCTTAACATTGTTCATATTCAAATGCAATCGCGATTCAAACATGAATTAAAGAAGAGGGAAGAGAAAGGAGATATGAAATGAAAGAGTGAAATTGATTAACAGAAACAGAATACAAATACAGTGGTTCTGAACTCAGATGAAGCCATCTTCCATGACGATTGCCATGGTTGATGGTGGTGGTTCACCTCTGTTAGCCTGAGCGTTGAGGATCAGCTCCACCAGAGTGCGTCAGTAGTCTGATTGGTCTCCTCTGGCAGACTTCGGCTTCCCAGTCTCAGACCTGCACTTCCTCAATCGAGAGAAATGCCAATGAGCACCGTGCACCACCGTGAAAATGGAGAGAGCAAGAGCAAGGAAAATGGGTACAATGAGTATGGAATTTGAGTGAATTCAAAGACAGAACGTGTCAAAAGTGCACAGCTCTTCCTATATATACACGAGCTGTGATATGTTAATCCTAACGAATCCTAACAGAATTACATTGTGAAAGGTCCTATTCTACCCCTATGCAAATCTTCTAACGTGACATGGCAGATTTCCTAGGAGGGACATGACATTTGAGCTGACGCTGAGATGGCCTCCGAGCTGGATAGCTGATGTGGTCAATACAACTGGGCCTCTCTACTGGGCTGTTGAGCTGCAAGGCATGGGTTGCCGAGACGACTGCTTCTGCCGAGATGGAGCCTGACTGGCCAGGATGACTTCATCTCGGCTGAGACTCCTTTTGTTGACCCTGGTCAACTCGGCTTGACCTGCAGAAGAAGGAGTGACACTTTTATTAGCTAAGAAATCTAAATTAACACAGATTTGTATTTCCTCTGTAATCGAACCCATAGAGTGAATCTTAGCTAACAATCCACTCTTAAGCACAGAATAGTCTTGTAAACCTCCTTCTTAGGTGTCTAAAAGATGTATAAATTGTGACTCATCAAAGAGTGACCCCCAAATCCAGAAACGCCATCTCATACATATAGATGAACGACTCTTCCCCCTCCTTGGCAGCCTGACATACCCGTTCTTTCTTCCCACAGTGTACCATGGTGAATCGACGGGCATGGGGGTTGTGAACCCATTTTTCCCCTTTTGCAAGGGACTCCACCTCGGACCAGGTCATTTCAGAATGATTGTCTAATACATCCTTATGGACCCACGCCAAGGGGTTCACCTCTGGCATCATAGAGACAGGGGCCTGAGAAGAAGCCCCCTCAGCCACAACAACAGGCATGGCCTCTAGGGCCTCAGAACCCGACGAAGAAGGCAAATAAGAAAAAGAATAGGTCTCAGAACTCGAAGTACCTGATATCTTGACGCAAGTACAAAGAAACACCTGGAGTAGAGAAAGGTAGCGAAATGCGGCTAATAGGATAAATGCTCAGGAAAAATCAATGGAGAAAACATGCCCCTTCAAGAAAAATACGCCCCTTCGAAGAATAAGCAAAGCATAAGAGAAATAAATATAGTCTTGGAATTTCACAACCCCTGATTAATGAAGCACAACTCCCCTGAAATGGCGCAATCATTACGCAACCCCATCAATGCTCTTCGAAAACGAAGAGACATGTTTGAGGGATGACAAAGCGCGTCCTTTGACACACAGCCCTTGATCTCCCCGCAAAAAACAAAACACACAACAATAAAAAACAAAAAAAAGACAAAAAAAAGGAGGGAAGACCAATAATCTAGCCCCGGTGGCCTAGGCCCATGTCAATAGGCCCAGTTCAAGACCATCCTAGCCTGGCCCACTCATGCGCAGAACAGAGTCGGCTGCAATTAAGTCGAACCCAAGTCAGCTCATAGTCATCGACATGAACTCGGCAAAACACAAAGGCATCTATTGTCCCAATTGCCAGCTTCAATAAAGTCAAGTCTGGACCCCAAGAGACAGTCCAATTTCAATAAAATTAACCTGGACCCTAAGAGACAGTCCAGCTTCAATCAAATCAAACCTAGACCCCAAGAGACAGTCCAGCTTCAATCAAATCAAACCTGGTCCCCAAGAGACACTCCAGTTTCAATCAAATCAAACCTGGACCCCAAGAGACACTCTAGCCTCAATCAAATCAAACTTGGATCCCAAGAGACAGTCTAGCTTCAATCAAATCAAACATGGACCCCAAGAGACAGTCCAGCTTCAATAAAATCAAACCTGGACCCCAAGAGACAGTCCAATTTCAATAAAATCAAACCTGGACCCCAAGAGACAGTCCAATTTCAATAAAATCAAACCTGGACCCCAAGAGACAGTTCAGCTTCAATAAAATCAAACAGGGACCCCAATAAATAGTCCAGCTTCAATAAAGTCAAACATGGACCCCAAGAGACAGTCCAGTTTCAATAAAATCAAACCTGAACCCCAAGAGACAGTCCAGCTTCGGTCAAATCAAACCTGGACCCCAAGATACAGTCTAGTTTCAATAAAATTAAACCTGGACCCCAAGAGGCAGTCCAGCTTCAATAAAGTCAAACATGGAGCCCAAGAGACAGTCCATCTTCAATAAAGTCAAACCTGGACCCCAAGAGACAGTCCAGCTTCAATAAAATCAAACCTGGACCCCAAGAGACAGTCCAACTTCAATAAAGTCAATTCTGGACCCCAAGCGACAGTCCAGCATTAAGCAAATCCAGTGACCTTCCCAAACTTCAGGCCCCAATTGGATAGCCCATTGACCAAGCTACCCTAAAATACCTATAGGATAGTCTGGTAGTCAACCTTATGGTAGCCCATAAGTCTAATTTGAATGTCAACCACAATCTTCAGGGAACAACCCAATGGTTAATTATTCCATAGGCTCCAACCCAAACCCTTAAACCCATAGCACATCCCAAACATACCTTATCGAGTCTTTATTTATGTTCATCTGAGAAGACTCACACTGTCTCCCCTAGATGAACACAAATAAAGAGGGGGCAACTGTTGCACCCCAAAACTATTTAGGACCGAGTCTTCCCGGGACCTACCTTGGCCCACCTATAAAAGAAGATCATGGAAGGTAGTTCCAACAAACTCAGCACCTACCAAGAGAGAATCATGGGAGAAGAGTAGGGGATATTAGATCCTAAAATTAAGGAGAGAATCGTGGGATATGAAGGCAACTACCAACCCAATCCGAAGCCTATAAAAAGTCTCAAAACGAAGAGTTACAGGAGGAAATTTTTCCAAGGAGAAACTCTTAAAAAGAGAAGGAGAAACTCTGGAAAAGAGAGAGAAAAAGGAGGAGGAAAGGACTGAAAGACAGAGACGGAAAGAAGAAAACTGACGACCACATAGAGTAAACGAGGCAGAAAGCCCAGGTCCAAATTCAAGAGCAAGCGGGAGTATTGGACGGAAGGACGAAAAGGCTCTTCTTCTCTAAACTCCAGGTTAGTACACATATTTCTAGGAATTGTCACGAAATGATCTATTCTAAATACTAGGTTAGTATCACGTGTCCCTAGAAACTTTTTTGAGTCTAGGAACCCCTTCCTCCCAGAACGAAACTAGACTGAGTATCATGCCTCCCTTGAATGCCCCTTCCAAAACGAATCCATCTTTACCTCACTAAGGCCGACTCCATCTCGGCCAATGTGACAAGTCTCCTAGTTCGAACCTACCCCTCCTAGAGCCGAGTCCGTGTCGGTCTTAATAAGGCTGAGTCGGCACGTGTTGGCTTTGCTTTCTCCCGAACCCTCACCAGGCCAGAACTACGTTGACTTTGATTCCTCTAAAACCAAGGTATGTAGGCACAAGAGACACACTCCTATCAAGTCTTAAACCCCAAAATCCTAGAACACCTTACCTGAACCTCCTCCCTCCCAGGACCCATGCCAGAAACACGACCCAAACACAAGCACCGTCCCTATTCCCATATAGCTAGCCAAGGGTAACTATCAAGTGATAGGCATTCTAGGGCACCCTACGCCCCTAGCGTGTAACCAACTCCCGAACCCGCATTTCCGATTCCAAAGACCAGCCTTTCCTTTAGGTTTCCTGGCGTTCCCTAAACCAAAACGCTGGTGGCGACTCCTTTGTGGTCGACTCGGTCTCAGCCTACCTAGCTTAACGTCACAATTTAGGTTGTGACACGGTTTGACTGTATTCAGTGTCAAAATTTTGTGTGAAGTTGTGGCCTCTACACCTACTTTGTTAGGTCTTTCTTTGTATATTTTAACCTAATTTTGGGACTTTGGTTGGTGGGCCTTTGGGCTACGAATTCCTCTGGTCCAGACCACCTTCCTTAGCATTCAAAGCATGTAATAGTTAGTTTTAGTTATTTATAATTTGATTGGACACTTTTGGGACCTTTCACACTTGGTTGGAGGAGGTTTCTTAGATCACCAGTTTCCTCTCTTCTCAATTTCGATTTTGCTCTATATTTTGCTATGTTTTTTTTGTGACAATTGCAATGGAAGGGGTGTCAATTCAAGGTTCCATTATTGTGGTTAGGTTTAAGTTCTTGAATTCTCCTTTTCAAATTCTACTATGTTTCTCTTCTCTTTCTAATTCTTGACCTGTTTTCATGATTATGATTTCACTTGAAGTTTTGGATTGTACTACGTTAGGTAATTGATTGATAACCTAAATTCACCAATTAAGTGCTTGAATCCATGCTAATTAGGGGTTGTGATTATAATCTCAATTTGTATGGATGAATGTTAGATAATTATCTAATGAATTTTGGGTTGATAAGAATTTGCACCCTTATTAGAACCATGCTAACAAAAATTCATGATTGAATCCTTGAATTGGTGTTACATAATTCTATTTAAATCAATCTTGTTTTGTTTAATTATATTATATTTTATTCTATTTTGTTTTGCATAATTCTAGTTTTCTGCATAATTCAGTTTTACAGACAAATCCTTATTTAACATTTAATTTGGTTTCTGTTCAACAAGATTAGACATTGCTTGATTGTGTGTTTGAGGGATTCGACCTACATTAGTCCCTACACTGCAAAAAGAAGGAAAACCTAGTGGTTTTGGTAGTATTTCAACATCATTATCAACCTGCAAGATGGAAGAATTTGAATTTAGATAGATATGATGGTACTATGATCCAGACAAACTATAAATGCATATGTGGCTTAAGTAAATTTATTTACCAATAAGGATGTTATCTTATGTCAAGCTTTTTCAACACTTAGTATGCTACAAGTAAGCCACATTAGGCTTGGCAATGGGGCAAGGCGGCGACAAGTTTGACTCTATTTGTCCCCGTCCGCACAAAAAGTGGGGTGGTAGTATGGGTGGATTTATAGAAAGCGGAGACAAAAAAATGAAACTCAACCCTAACCACGTTGGTTTTATTGGGCTTGGGGAAAATCACGAGCAACCTATTCTACAATTCTTTTCTAGTTTATTTTACTTATATATTTTTAAATAAACAATATATTAAGTTAATAATTATATTTTAATTCAAAAAATATATAAAAATTAATAAATAATAAATAACTTAATAATTATTTAAGAATTAAAATATTTTTTAGTTAAATGTATAATTTTATCTTTGTTATTTAATTACTATTATTACTTTAATTGTTAACTATTATAATAATTCATATATATTTTAATAGTTATAAAAAATAAAGTATAATCATAATTATATATAGCTATACTTAAAAAATTGTGTGTGTGCATATATATATATATATATATATATATATATATATATATATATATATATATATATATATATATATATATATATATATATATATATATATATATATATATATATATATATATATATATAGTAGGGCGGGTTCAGGGACGAGGACAGGGTAGGTAGTTACATCATCATACTCGTACTTGACCCCACCTTATTGAGTCAAGAAAACCTAAACTTGACCCGTCTCCAGTCAAACTTGGTACCCACAGGTTCAGATTCAATTGTCATGCTTAAGCCATATCACTTGATGCTAGTAGCATTGGTAAATTTGAGAGAAGAAGATGACGAGTCACTTTGAGCATTCATGAAACACTTTGCAAAAGTGGGTTATCAAATTCAATATTTTAATCCTGATATGGCATTATATTTTATGATCATGGCGCTAAAATCAAGATCATTCTCAAATAGTTTGTGTAAGAAACCCCCTATTTCCATGGATGAATTAAGAGTGGGGGCATCAAGAAACATCTAAATGTATAAAATGATAGAATTTTGAGACCATGTCAAAGTTGAACAATTGTCAGTGGGCAATGTTTGATGGGATGGAGTGGTAGCTGACAAACAAAAGCACTAGTTAAGGAAGAGTAAAAAGAGGAAAGGAAAGAGAAATAAAGGGGCCAATGTACAACATGTATACACCCCTCAACACAAATCGAACAAAAATTCTTGGAGAAGCATTTAGTGCAAAACTAATAATACCTCCCCCTCAAAGTTGATCACTATAGGGAGTTGACAAGACAAAATAATGTCAAAACCATCGAAACTATAAAATAATTGGTGCAAGCAAGGCATCTAAAAGGTTTTGTACAGAGAACATCAGTGAAGGAGGCTATAAGGACAAAAACAAAGAAGATACTAATTGAAGAGATTGCAAAGAGGAAGGGAAGGGCCTAAGAAAATCAACTGGTGATAGTTCACAACTAAGAGGAGTAATTGATAAGTCATATTTTATACACTTTACAGGGGCTTAAAATGAGTGTTTTGGGATTATTTGGAGTTTAAGGATTGAGTCTTAGCTAAGATTCATATTATGGTCCTAAAAATGGAGAAAGTATAAATTTGTGCTAAGTTGCAGGTCTTAGCTAATAAAAGATTCATCCCATTTTGCAAGAAAAATCTGAATGATCTCAGCCCATCAAAAGAGTCTCGGCCAGGTGAGTCGTCCCAGCCAGACTGACCCGTCCCAAGACCGACCGACTTTGTAGTCCAGCAACCCAATAAGGAGTGGCCCATCACACTATCCACATAAGGCATCCCAGCTCAGGTGAAAACACATCTCCAAGTCTAGCTCAGTTGCCATGTCACCTTGGAAAAGCTTGCAGCGCAAGTTACGCAAGGGTAGAATAGGAAAGGCAATCTGTAATTCTGCCAGGATTCGTTAGCTAGCGTGTTTAGCAAGGTCCAGCTCATGTATATGTTGGAAGAGTTGGGCACGTTTGGAGGTTGTTGAATTCATATTTAATTTCATACACTTTACGTTTCATTCTCTCACGCACATTCCCCATTTCATGGTGGTGCACGATTCTTCAATGGTGTTTCTCTCGATCGAGGAAGCGCAGGTTAAGGACTACGAGGCCGAAGGTTGTCAAAGGGGACCGCTTGGCTTGCCAACGCACTCTGGTGCACCTGATCCTCAGCGTCTTGGCTAACAGAGGTGAACCATCACCGTTCGACCATGGTGATCGTCGTGGAAGACGAATTCATCAAATTCACACCCTGTGTTTGTATTTTGTCCTTAATAATATGAGTAGTTTCTGATTCCTATCTCATGATTGCAATTCCTGCATTTTAATTCACTTGCTGTGTCGTGATTGCATATAGTAATGTGAACAAATGTTAGACTAGGCCAATTGGAATCGGTTTAACGACTTCAATAGGTAATCGATTAGAGAACCTAAAATCAACTATGAACTTAATCCCTACCAATTGATGAGGTAGTGATTGTATAAATCCTCAGTATGGCAATGAACGAATGTTTGGTGATTGTCATAAGGAAATCCAAGGTTAATATGGAACGTGAATTCGAGTGTCCGAATCAGAACCGACTTGATTGTTGAGACTCAGCATAAACACAGTAATAACATTAGAGGTAGTCTAGCTTAATTGCATTTGCATTCTTATTTTCATTGTTGTTTTACTTAATCTGCAACCAAACCCCCCGTTTCTTGCATTTCAGTTTGAAACCGAGTCAGTCCGACTCCGTTGCGTCTATTAGTGCTTAGTTGAGACCCTGTCGGATAGGGCTCTGTCGAGTTTATATCAGACCGATCTCTGTTGGGAGCAACTCGGCACCTAGCTGAGAGTGAGTATGCACTTTACACTTGAGTTTTGCATTACTTAGTTTTCACCTAAAGTCACAATCGAACGCACTGTGTCCTTGAGAGAATTCGACCTAGGATTGACTATGCTATAGTTAGCTTTAGTTTATTTGATGTACGTTGAGACGACTAAAAACGAGCTTATCGAATTGGCACTGTTGCCGAAGACGCAAGTTCTTTTGTGTCTTTGTGTGCCAAACCTGAGTCAAGTCGAATCCCAAGTCTGTAGATTCTTGGTGTCGTCGAGTTTTAGAGTTTGAAGTGAGTCTGTCTATTTTGAATTGGATCCTGAAATAATATAGCATGTTGAGTATGTGTTAAATTTTTCTGCGTGAGTTTCAGTTCTAAGAAAAACAAAATACTAATCATTTCCACAACATTACATTCATTCATTTTTTTTTTGCATATTTGATTTTGTATTCTGATAATTCTTAGATTTTTGCTGTATACTGGTACTAACTTGCATAACTAACATTGATAGTTTCGCAAAAGTAAATTGCATTTTTCTGCATGAGTTTATATAATGCATGACTAGTAGTAGTTCTGACCCATTGTATGATTTAGACCCTAGAATAGAGATAACTTTACGTAGATTAAGAAAAGCTAGGGATATAGTAGTAAGTAATAGTTCTGATTTTGTTGCTAGTTCTGACAATAGTAGCCCTGTTACTAACATCTCTGATTCTGTTGAATTTAGTAGCACTAACAACTTTTTAGAGCCGTAACAGATGGAGAATAATGATAGAACTCTAAAGGAGTTGGCTACACTAGACGTGACATATCAACCTTGGTGCATCCAGTATCCACAGTTGGAACCAGCTCAAACATACGAATTGAAATCTGGTCTTATACATTTGTTGCCTAAATTTCATGGTCTTGCAAGAGAAGATCCCCACAAGCACTTAAAGGAATTCCATATGGTCTGTTCCACGATGAGGCCGAAGGAGATACCAAAGGATTACATCAAAATGAAGGTGTTCCCATTCTCCCTAGATGTAGCAGTAAAGGATTGGCTGTATCTTCAGTCGATTCTCTTCATCACTTGGGGAGACATGAAGCAAAGTGGAGGAACCACGACCATCAAGAAGGAAATATGTGGGATAAGACAACACTTTGGAGAAACTCTGCATGAATACTAGGAAAGATTCAACAAGCTTTGTGCCACATGCCCACATCATCAGATCAACGAGAAATTATTGATCCAGTATTTCTATGAAGGTTTGACGATGATGGATCGAAGCATGATTGATGTTGCGAGTGGAGGAGCATTGATGGATAAAACACCAGTAGTAGCAAGGCATCTGATCTCCAATATGGCAAGTAATACACAACAATTTGGGATTAGAGGAGCCAGCCAATCCCGAATAGTGAATGAAGTCGGTGCAGTAGACAACCTAAGCTTGGAAAACCAGCTAACCGAGTTGACATCATTGGTGAGGCAACTTTCTATTGGACAACACCAACCAAGCATAGTAGGCAGAGTTTGTGGCATATGTACTTTCGTGTAGCACCCTACTGATATGTTCCTCACATTGCAAGAAACCGATTTGGACCATCTAGAGAGTGTTGGAGCAATAGGTGGTTACCAGTACGGGAAGCAGCCATATCAGAGTTGGCCATTTGATAATGAGCAGTTTTGAAAGCAACCATTTCGGCCAGGGCCGAGTCAAGGGCCATTTGCAGCTTAGTGATTCAGACCCGTCCCGAATGCACCTCAAGGACCAACAGGTTATCGCCAACTGACTTCACTATATCAGGCACCACTGTTCCAACAACAACAACAAAGAATGCCAGCACAAGGCAATTCCCCATCTCTAGAAGGACCTTATGAAGTAATTAGCAACTACCAACTTGGAGTTTCAACAAACCATGAGCTCCAATAATATGCAGTTTCAGCAAAATATGAATGCCACCATCTAAGAGCTCAAGATGCAAATAGGACAGTTAGCCAATACAGTGAGCCATTTACATTCGGCCGAATCAAGCAACCTACCCTCACAAACAATTCCAAATCTGAGAGGGAATAGTATAGTTACTTTGAGAAGTGGAAAAGCATTGCCATAACCAGCATTGCAATAGTTGTCAAGATCAATTGATGCCGACCCTGAGCCTGATGTCGACTTACAGGTGCCTCAGCAAGATAAAACTGTCCTATTGCCGTTTCCAATTCGAACCGTCTCAGCAAGGAAGCCTGAATCTGATGAAAAGCTATTAAGGATGTTCCGAAATGTGGAAATCAACATTCCACTCCTTGATGCGATAAAGCAAATTCCCAAGTATACAAAGTTCCTCAAGGAATTGTCTGTACACAAGAGGAAAAAGATGAAAGGAAGAGTGGAAGTAGGAGGTATAGTATCGACGTTGACCAGAAATGAAGATTTCGCTATAGGAGCACAAAAAGCACTGCTAAAGAAATGCCGAGATCCCAAAATTTTCTCTATCCCATGCACCATTGGCGATTGTACCTTTGTCGATGCCATGTTGGACCTAGGAGCTTCAATTAATGTCATGCCAACTTTAATCTACAAATCCTTGAATTTTGGTGACCTGGAACCCACTGGGATGGCAATACAGCTAGCAAATAGAAGTGTTGTTCAACCCTTGGGCGTTCTCGAAGATGTACTCATCTAGGTTAATGAACTAATTTTCCCAGCCGACTTCTATGTGCTGGATATGGAGGACGAGACATCAGGGAAGGGATCCACCTTAATCTTGGGAAAACCATTCCCTATGACTGTCAGAACAAAGATTGACGTGCATGCCGGGATGCTCTCGATGGAATTTGGTGATACTATGGTACAAGTTTAATATTTTCGAAGCCATGAAGCACCCCACCAAAGACCATTCACTCTTTGGCATAGATTTGATTGATGAACTAGTTGAGGAGTGTTTTCAACTAGACAACAACTACAAAGGTATTTCAAATTTTGCTGAAGATACTAATTCAAGTGGTTGCTTAGGGTCCCTCACAAAAGAAGCCGACTACGATGAAGTATGGGAAGTACACAATCTTTCCGACTCTGAGGATGATAACACTGATATTTCCGACTTGAATCAGAAAGCCAAGTTGATCAAATTATTAGACCAAGTGTGCAAGTACGAGAACCCGAAGAGTTCAAATAAGGAAAAAGTTCAAGTTGTCGAGACCAAAAAGCTATTCCCAACACAAGTGGAAACAATGTTCACAGTGAGTACGGAGTCGGCCAAAGAAGGCCGAGACCGAGAGAGGATGGAAGTCATCTCGGCCAAAAAGACAAGTGTTGAGGCCGACCCGTATGTACAAGTCGAGACCATCTCAACCAAAGAAGACCAGAAGCAAGCAAGAGCCAAATCTATCTTGGCCAATCAAGGCAAGAACCGCGTTCCATTCAGATCCGACTTTAGTGCAAGACAAAGAGCCGAGTTTGACTCAAATCCTAGAAGAGCCAATTTCGTCCCGGCCAAGAGGAGTCGGCCACAACAGCCAAAGACCGAAATCATGTCGGCACACCTGGTGCCGAGTTCAACTCAAGTCGGCCAGCTAGATCCGAAAGAATCTAATGACAACTCTTCATCTCCGCCACCACCTATGGAATTGAAGTCATTCCCAAGACATTTGAAATATGCATATTTGGATGCTAAATGACAATTTCCAATCATCATCGCTAGTAACCTCCACCTGGAGCAGGAAGATAAATTTCTGAGTGTCCTAAGGCAACATAAGAAGGCAATTGGGTGGAAATTATTTGACCTTCTAGGGATAAACCCCTCCATCTGCATGCATAGAATTTTATTGAAGGAGGAAGCCAAGCCCATAAGGCGACAACAAGGAAGAATGAATCCGACCATCCTAGATGTGGTCAAGAAAGAGGTGACAAAACTACTTGCTGCAGGGATCATCTACCCCATCACAGATAGCTAGTGGGTGAGCCCAGTGCAAGTAGTACCTAAAAAGTATGGAATGACCGTCACGAAAAACCAGCACGATAAGTTGGTACCTATGCAGATTCAGAACAGCTGGCGATTCTGCATCGACTACAGAAGATTGAATTAGGCAACTCACAAGGATCACTTTCCTTTGCCTTTCATTGATCAAATCTTGGAAAAATTAGCAGGGAAGTCCCATTACTATTTTCTGGATGGTTTCTCTGGATACATGCAAATTCATATTGCACTTGAAGATCAACATAAGACCACCTTCACTTGCCCATTTGGTACTTTTGCGTACACTCGCATGCCATTTGGCATGTGCAATGCACCGAGTACATTTCAACACTGCATGACAAGCATCTTCTCAGATCTATTGCAGGATTGCATAGAGGTGTTTATTGATGACTTCATGATATATGCTGATTCATTTGATGCATGTTTGGAAAACCTATCCAAGGTGTTAACAAGATGCTTTGATACAAACTTGGTTCTTAACTTTGAAAAATGCCACTTCATGGTAGCCAAGAGAATTGTGTTAGGACATCTAGTATCCAATAGAGGCATCGAGGTTGATAAAACAAAGATTGACATCATCACCTCTCTTCCAAACCCCGCTTCTGTGCGAGAAGTTCGCTCATTCTTGGGACATGCAGGATTCTACAGAAGATTTATCAAGAATTTCAACAATGTTGCCTTGCCACTGTCCAAACTACTGCAAAAGGGTGTGGAATTTAAATTCGACCAGCCTTGTATTGAAGCCTTTCAGGAGATGAAGAATCGACTCACATCCGCTCCCATTCTTCAAGCACCTAACTGGGAACTGCCATTCGAACTTATGTGTGATGCATCCAATTCGGCATTGGGAGCCATGTTAGGCCAAAGAGCTGGAGTCGGTAAGCCAGTGCATGTAATTGCCTATGCATCTCGAGCAATGGACCTAGCCCAGTTAAACTACACAACAATTGAGAAGGAGCTGTTGGCAATTGTATTTGCTTTGGATAAATTTCGTCCATATTTACTAGGCTCCAAAATAGTTGTGTTCTTTGACCATGTTGCACTGAGATTCTTGCTGAAGAAGCCAAATGCAAAGTCGAGGCTGATTCGGTGGATGCTTCTCCTCCAAGAATTCAACATAGAAATTAGAGATAAGAAAGGTGCTGAGAATTTGGTAGCAGACCATTTGAGCCGGATTGAAAGGGAGGATGACCCGGTGCCCATCAAAGGCAAATTCCCGGATGAGAAACTGTTGCACATCACCACACCTACACCATGGTTTGCAGACATCTGCAACTTTGTGGCAGCATCTCAATTTCCACCAGAGGCATCTCGACTATACAAGGAAAGACTGCAAAATGATGCCAAATACTACATATGGGATGATCCCTACCTATGGAGACTTTGCAATGATCAAGTTATTCGTAGGTGCATTCCTGACACTAAAATCAATTCGGTCCTCCAGTTTTGTCATGCAACATCTGGAGGCAGCCATTATGGATCAACTCGGATGGCCAAGAAAGTACTTGATTGTGGGTTCTATTGGCCCACCATTTTCAGAGACGCCTATCAATTCGTCTCCACCTACGACAAATGCCAAAAAGCTGGAGTGGCCATTAGCGGAAGGAATGAGATGCCCCAACAACCCATCCCATTCTTCGAAGCTTTTGATGTTTGGGGTATCGACTTCATGGGGCCATTCCCAGTTTCCAATGGTTACTCATACATTCTGCTGACCGTAGACTACATATCAAGATAGGTAGAGGCCATAGCCACCAAAATCAATGATGCCAAGGTTGTAGTGGATTTCCTGAAGTCCAATATCTTTTGCTAGTTTGGTGTTCCGAAAGCGCTTATAAGTGACCAAGGTAGTCACTTCTACAACAGAGCCATGTACTCTTTACGCCACAAGTATGGGGTGGTGCATAGAATTGCCACAGCCTATCACTAACCACAGACCAACGGTCAAGTTGAAGTTTTCAATAGGGAAATAAAAAAGACATTGCAAAAGATGATCAATCCCAGCCAGAAGGATTGGAGCCGACTCCTTGAGGATGCTCTTTGTGCACATAGAACTACATATGGAACTCCGTTGGGGATGTCTCCCTATCGGATTGTTTTCAGTAAAGCTTGTCATCTCTTTGTGGAAATAGAACACAGAGCTTACTAGGCAGTTAAGCAGTACAATCTGGCCTATGACCAAGCAGGGAAGCAAAGGAAATTCCAGCTGCAAGAACTAGACGAACTCCGCTTGGAAGCCTATGAGAACTCTCGGATCTATAAGAAAAAAGTCAAGCGATTTCATGATCAACAGATCCTAAGGAAAGAGTTCCAAGTCAGCCAAAAAGTACTTTTGTTCAATTCACATTTAAAGCTCATCGTAGGTAAGCCCCATTCTAGATGGAATGGACCTTTTGTTATCACTAATGTTTTTCCCTATGGTGCAATCGAACTAAAGGATGAACACACCAACAACACCTTCCAAGTCAATGGGCATCAGATTAAGCTATTCCATGAAGGCCCAACACCAATTGCAGGCAACATGGAGACCATCTCATTAATGGAACTGGCTCCATCGGATGACACACCTCGAGCCTGTCTCATGAACCCCCTCTGTATTCATGCCTTGCATTGAGGACAATGCAACATTTAAGTATGGGAGCAGGGGGATAGTGTGGCCATCCATGACTTGCTAAGTTTTGTTCTATTCTTGAAAACTCCATGCCGACTCAATTCTGACTATGTTTCTGTTTTGTTTGTCTTAATTTTCCTTTTCATCTTAATTCTCTTTTTCGTTCTTATTTCAGTCCAATTTTCTTTTTCATTTCCCTTTATTTAAATAAAAATCTACTCAAGTCAAGTCCATGCTGACTTTGGTTCGGCCTAGCCAATTTTAATTTTCAATTTTAAAAATTGATTTTGTCTTTCCCGACTGAATTCTAAACTCTGATTGCTGAGAAAAATGACTTGGAAAAGAATTTGAAACGATTTCTTTTAGTATTAGATGAAGTAGTAGGAAGCAATTCAGAACCTTGGAGGACACACTTTTCAAGCTTGACAAGGAATGAAATTTTTGCATACTTAGGCAATAGGTGACTGAAAAACAGAAAAGATAGATCATTAGTGGCAGAGCAATTAACCGTGTGAGAATTTTTGAGCCTGGATATATATGATGACTTTGCATCTTGCCATTCTTTCTTTCTTATGTGACTTTTTCATCCATGTTAATTGTGTATTCTAGATTTTGCCTTGACTCTTTGGATATATTTGGTTTCACATGCAGGAATGAGATTATCTAGGCCATGTTTCTAATAAGCCTCAAGCCAAATAGACCTACCTTGTAAACCTTATCCCTTGTTTACTCTCTTTGAGCCTGAATGACCATTCATTTGTGACACCCCATTACAAGCTAGAGTCGAAAAAACTATGATTAACCTCCACCTTAGGGGACATAGGAGCTTTGGAATTGTTTTGGGAGAAAGTTACAATCAAGTGTGGGGGAGACACCAGGGGACAAGCAAGAGTAGTGTATTCAAGAGGGTTGAAAAAGAAAAGAAAGAAAGAAAATCAAGTGTAGGATAAAGCCAAGAAAAATAAAAGAAGCAGCTGAGGGTCATAAGCTGTAGCAAAAACACAACACAAAGTTGTAAAATAAGAACTGGGAAAAAAAAGAAAAGAAAAATAGAAAAAGAGGAAAGAAAAGAAGTGAGTAAGAAATGTTTCAAGTAGATTCGTAGTGTCCTGAGGATATCCTTCATACTTGTGAACTTACTCCCCATTGCCCCCTATTCCCTATGATTAGAAAACTCACTTTTCCATCCTGTACCCTACCTTTTAACCCTGGCCTCGATACAAACCGAGAATGAAGTCCTTTTGATCATGACTGCATGTGTTTTTGAAGGTGTGGAAGGAGAGGCCAATCAAGGTTTGATAATACCAGTTGCATAGGATGTTGAGTGTATATACAAACCCAAACACTAGAAAGGTTGAGAGAATATTGTTCCGTGAGAGAGTTCTGTCACTCTCAGTCATCCTTTGATGTTACAGGTCACTTAATTGCCTTGGGTGTGGAGAAAGTAATTTTCACAGATTGCTTGAACATCTCAATTCTTGGGGTGAAGGAATGCTGATTCTATTTTTATCTAAAGCTTGAGAAATTTATTGACAATTCCTTTTCTCTTTTAAAAATCTCCCTTGCTATTTGAAATCTGATTTTGTCCAGGAGTATAAAAGTGTAAGTGTGGGGGTCTGATATGTCATATTTTATACACCTTACAGGGACTTAAGATGAGTGTTTTTGGGATCATTTGGAGCTTAAGGATTGAGTCTTAGCTAAGATTCATATTATGGTCCCAAAAATGGAGAAAGTATAAATCTATGTTAATTTGCAGGTCTTAGCTAATAAAAGATTCATCCCATTTTGCAGGACAAATCTGAATAATCTCAGTCCATCAAGAGAGTCTCAGCCCATGTGAGTCGTCTCGGCCAGACCGACCCATCCCAAGACCGGCCGACTTTGCAGTCCAGCAGCCCAATAAGGAGCGGCCTATCACACTACCCACGTAAGGCATCCCATCTCAAGTGACAACACATCTCCAAGTCTAGCTCAACTGCCATGTCACCTTGGAAAAGCTTGCAGCGTAAGTTACGCAAGGGTAGAATTGGAAAGGCAATCTATAATTCTGTTAGGATTTGTTAGCTAGTGTGTATAGCAAGGTCCAGCTCGTGTATATGTAGGAAGAGCTGGGCACGTTTAAATGTTGTTGAATTTAGATTTAATTTCGTACACTTTACGTTTCATTCTCTCGCGCACATTCCCCATTTCACGGTGGTGCATGATTCTTCAATGGTGTTTCTCTTGATCGAGGAAGCGTAGGTCAAGGACTAAGAGGCCGAAGGTTGTTAGAGGGGACCGCTTATTTTGCCATCGCACTTTGGTGGACCTGATCCTCAGTGTCTTGGCTAATAGAGGTGAACCATTGTCTTTCGACCATGGCGATCGTCGTGGAAGACAAATTCATCGAATTCACACCCTGTGTTTGTATTTTGTCCTTAATTATGAGTAGTTTCTGATTCCTATCTCGTGTTTGCGATTCCTACATTTTAATTCTCTTGTAGTGTCGCGATTGCATATAGTAATGTGAACAAATGTTAGACTAGGCCAACTGGAATCGGTTTAATGACTTCAAGAGGTAATCAGTTAGAGAACCTAAAATCAACTCTGAACTTAATCCCTGCCAACTGATGGGGTAGCGATTGTGTAAATCCTCGGTATGGCAATGGACAAATGTTTGGCGATCGTCATAAGGAAATCCAAGGTTGACATGGAACGTGAATTCGAGTGTTCGAATCAGAACCGACTTGATTGTTGAGACTCAGCATAGACACAATAGTAGCATTAGAGGTAGTCTAGCTTAGTTGCATTTGCATTCTTAGTTTCATTGTTGTTTTACTTAATCTGCCCAAATCCCCTGTTTCCTACATTTCAGTCTGAAATCGAGTCAGTTCAACTATGTTGTGTCTGTTAGCGCTTAGCCGAAACTGTGTCGGATAAGGCTTTGTCAAGTTCATATCGGACCAGTCTTTGCCGGGTGCAACTCGGCACCTAGTAGAGAGTGAGTCTGCACTCTACACTTGAGTTTTGCATTACTTAGTTTTCACCTAAAGTCACAATCAAACGCATTGTGTCCTTGAGAGAATTCGACCTAGGGTTGACTATGCTATAGTTAGCTTTAGTTTATTTGATGCGCATTGAGACGACTAAAAACGAGCTTATCAGTAATCAACATGATTGCAAAAGGACTTGTGGGTGGAAAAAATTTCTAGTTCAGCTATAAAGAATCATTTGAGGACAATACATGTTGTCAATTCAGACTTAAATAAAACAAAGAGAATGATGCCCCTCGTCACATTTACTGATCACGATTTTGTCAGGATATACTCAGAACAAGATGACCTAATGGTCATCATGGTGGAAGTAGCCAACTTCGTTGTGAATAACACTTTGGTGGATCAAGGTCTATTGATATTTTTTATCTGTCTACTTTTAGACAATTACAACTCCCCGAGTCCCATATCATGCCCTAAAATGACCAATTAATAAGCTTTTTTGGGTGAACAGTTTGATACCCGAGGATATATCGATTTTCTCATGACATTCAGTGATGAAAATAATACTGATATGGTACCTCATCGTCAATGCTAAAATATCATACAATATTTTTTGATTGGACGACCAACATTTAATGCATTAGGGGTTGTGGTGTCCACATCGCAACTAACAATGAAATTTCTTCATCTACATGGCAGATTGTGATGATGCAAGCTTATCAGAAGATGACTTGACAATGTTATGTAGAAAGTCTTCATGTGAATAAACTCGAAAGTCAAAAGCATGTCTGTGGTTGTTGAAAGGATTACTAGTGGAACAAAGACTAGAACCTATAGAAGAGCTAGACATGATCTAACTCAATGGCGAAGAGGGAAAGAATATTCATATTGGGAAACACATGAAGGGTGGAGAGTGAGAACGACTTGTAAAGACATTAAGAAGTAATGTCGACTTGTTTGCATGGAAACTATTGGATATGCCCAACATTGATCCCAACTTTCTATGTCACAAGTTGGCAGTTTTGAGGCAAATTTGGTGGCATAAAGGAAGAGGAGGATAGAAGGAGAAAGACAAGTTGCCATAGAGCAGGAAACAGTTAAATTAAAAGAAGTCATATTCGTTAGAGAGGTCAAATACACAACATGGTTGTCTTATATGGTGTTGGTAAAGAAAAGTAATGGTAAGTGGAGAATATGCATTGACTATATCAACTTGAACAAAGCCTATCCGAAAGACTCATATCCACTACCAAGCATAGATAAGCTATGGATGGGGCATCTAGATATATCGTACTCAATTTTCTATACGCATATTATGGTTACAATCAAATAAGAATATACGCTTCAGATGGAGATAAACTGCATTCATGGCAAATGAGCTGAATTACTGTTATCAGGTGATGTCCTTTGGACTAAAAATATGCTGGTGCAACATACAAGAGATTAATATATCAAGTTTTTCCCAATCAAATAGGCAAGAACCTGCAGGTATATGTGGATGATATGGTGGTTAAATCTATTAATTCAAGACAACACCTAGCAGATTTAGAGGAAATTTTTGGACAAGTTAGAAGGTATAACATGAGATTAATCTAAATAAGTGCGTGTTTGGGATGCTAGGAGGAAAGTTTATAGGCTCCATGCTCACATACAAGGGGATGGAAGCAAATCTGGACAAATGTAAAGCAATAGTTGACATGAGAAGTCCAAAGACGTACAAAAGTTGAAGGGCCGATTAGCTTCCTTGTCTCCGTTTTTGTTGATAGTGGTAGAGAAGGCATGCCCCATTTTCTAGCTTTTTTGAAAACTAACAGTTTTTCAATGGAATGAAGAATGTAAAAAGGCCTTTTTACATACTTCAAAAATTTTCTTGGCCTCGCCTTTGTTATTAACCAAACTAAAGGAAGGGCAATACCTCTTTTTATACTTAGCAGTATCAGAGCATAAGTGGGTGAAGGAGTAACATTGGTTTTCTTTGCTGGAGGTGGAAGCTTGGTAGTTGAGATAAGCTCTTTTATTTTTGGATTTGACGAGGCAGGAAGTGATTTATAATAGATGACCCTATAGCAATAATTGGCATGGAAACTACGGGAGTAACCAATGAGTCCTCCGATACTTTTTGTTTTCCAACATGTTCAATCTTCAAAGCTCGGTAGTTGTACTTGCCCATGAGATATTCAACAAGGGAAGTAAGAAAAAAATCAAATACAAATGATAAAAACATAGAGATAATGAGCCATAGGGAGTCCTAATTACTCACTTGCTACATCTCGTGTTGGCGATCGAGAGAAGACCGCCTGAACTACTTTACGGTAGACAAAATCGCAAGGTAACTTATTGAGATCGCCTAGGTCCTCTTGGTCCTATACCGTTATGTCATGCCTTGACCACTCGAAAAAATTGTTAGGTTTTTGCCAACATAAGGAGAATCTAGGTTCCCCACCACCATAAACAAATTTCGAATGTCCGTCGATTTCTGGGTGAACTTTGAAAAATCCTCCTTTGAAATCCTTATAGGAAGAGGTGTATGGCTTGAGTATACACATTTTTTTTATCCAGCTTAAGAAAACCCACCCTACCTTTTTGTATTGATGTACCGAATAATGATGGAGAAATTTGGGAGCAATGGGTTACATGTGTAGACAATGGAAGATCACTTTGAAGGACTGCATTGTAGCCCAATTGTTTCGGTGTAGTTGCGAAGGGTCGACATTCAAGGCATGCAAGACTCTGACTTCAAAATGGTTAAAAGGAACTGTGATGCCGAGATCATGAAATAGAGTCTCATATACATAAGTGAATGGGGCCTTCCCTTTTGTTTCTCCCACGAAGACTCGCTCGGTGGTCAAACACGATTCTATCAAGACTATATCGGGTCGTTTTGAGTATGTCAATGAGATTGACTTGAAAGTTTTTGGAGATCTTCCACACGCTTAGTCTTCCTCGCTTACCCATTGGACACTAGGTATAGAAACCACGGGATAGTCCCTTTTGTGGGATGTATATTATTTTAAGGCTTTTATTTAAGAGGTTCCACACACTTTCGTGATGGAATCAGTGACGGGATTACTCGTAGACAAGGGGCAAGGGTTAGTAATATTACCTCTTTTCTCGATAGGAGTGTCTACAGAATCCACATTTATATGTTAACTGAATTCTCCACCACTTGTGGTGACCTTCGAGGACCTACCCCCCAAAGAAAATAAACTCGAAGAACTAGAAGAGGAGGTTTCACCTATCAAATTTATTTTTGCCGCTACCATCCTACCCTCATCAGAATCCCCAAATTCAACAAACTCCCTAGAATGACACATGCTTAAAATGCAAAGCAAGAGGAGAAGCGAACAACGTACTTGGAAACAAAGGGAAAGAAGGTAATGCAGGAAGAAGGGAAGATTTGAAACTCATAAAATGTGTGAACCTAGAGTAATAAGCAACTTAAGCACACAGGAGACACAACAGACCTATCTAAAGAGACTTTTAACCCTGATGACTAGGGAAACGACAATTCGAAATAGTCTGGATCCAAATAAGATAACACATGGATTAATGAGGACCTTTAGCACTAAACTGCCTCCAAAACATGTCGTCACATTAAATACATCTTTAAATGATGTGAGTCTTGATGTGCTTAATTTGTCATTAGGACATGCCACTCAAGACAACAGAAATATGATGATTTGGTTGGGAAAGGCTACAAACATTTTTGAACAATCATGATTTGGTAGTAAAAGCAAAAATAACCATAAGGGTTCCTTTGCTTAAAAAGAAAGCAACTTATAACTTTGGGGACATGTGTATCGAGAAAATTTGAAGGATAAGCCAGTGGCCGACAATGATTAATATTTGACATAAAATTGATCCAGAACTAATAAAAGGACATGAAGGAATATTTCAAAAATATCTAAGAATACGTAACAAGGGAGTATAAAGGGAATTCAATACTTGAAGTAACAGAAAAAAGGAGAAATAATGGCCAGGGTGAAGGAGGGCTATGATGGAAGAGGAATAAAGGGAGAAGTGAGAACACTGAAAAAGATCACATATTCTAACTAGAGAAAATGATTGAGTGGATATTCTTTAACTTGAGCATTAGAGTATATTTGTAGATACCCTCTCCCTCTAGATGACAAAGAGGAAGAAGATTGAGAGTCCACCATCGACATACACCTAAAGAAATAGGAAGATACATAAGATTGTACAGGAATACTACCCAATGCTTGTAAAGGGGGAGAATCTACTTGTCTACTTTTATGTCAATGAAGTTGGAATGTGGGATATTGATCACTTATATAGAGAGATGCCAATGCATGTAGTTAACAGTATTAAATGTATGTTGCCTCCCTTTGGCCAATGTCAATAGGATACTTTGACGTTGGTGAAATTAGGAGTTGAGACATTCTTAACTAGGACTGTGTATGATAGCATTACCAACCATTCTGAACATTGTAATAGCTTGCTTCTTCGAGTTATTTGGTGGTGGAATGACCTTAAACCTATCCATTATCACCTTTGGAAGTCAGCTCAAGGAATACTATCAAGAAATGAGTTAAGGTATCATTACTATAAAAAATTGACTGTTTAGCAACCCACAAAGTCGGTTGCTATTTTTCTTAAATCGGCCACTAAATGCACTAGCGACCAATTACACATAGTCGCAAAAGCCTAGTCACTAACCCATTTTGCGACTGAATTTGGTTGGTTGTTGATTTGCAATTAAAAAATTCCGTCGCTATGGAAAATGACATGGTCGTTGACCATTTTGGTCACACTTAAACGTTTGACCAATTTTAACCACCAAATATTTCATCACTATATTGGTCGCTAAAAGTTAAATAAAAAATTAAAATATAATTATTTTTATTTCAGTCACTAAAGCAGTTGCTATAGAAATTAACACTTGGAAAAATAAATCATTTTCAGTCAATAAATCGTCATTACATAGCAATTGAATCTACACTTGTATTTTTCGATTGCTAAATTTGCTTAATTTCTTATTTAAAGAAAAACGTTGTTTGTGTTTAAGCGACCAAATTTTTTAGTCGCTAATTCATAACTTCTTTTGATACATATTTATAATAGGTAATATATAATTTTAACCAGCCAAATAATTATAAATAATCAAAAGCTTAGTCATACTATAAATAATAAAGGATAAATAAATTCCAAATATAGTATGTCAATAACTACAATGAACAATTATATATAAACCATAACCAATTAAAAGTACCAGCAAAAAATATAGTATTACAAGATCAAAATAAGAATGCATTATATGGTCCTTTAGTGCATAATCAAGATAGTCATCCTAAGTATTGTCAACGTGGTCTTCATTATTATTTGGTCAAATGGGGTCTAACATAAGTGACTAAAGCTACAAGTGTTGTAAAATAAGTTTCATTTTCTCACTTTATTGTTGCATTTGTTCACTTTACTACTCATGATTATGCATTAATTGCACTACCTTTTCCTCAAGTGACTTCTCCTTATCTTTTTTTTTTTGTAATAAGCTCATTATTCAATTTATGAATCTCTCGCGCATCTCTTTTATTTGTTCTACCATTGACATCTAAATCAAATTAAGTTGAAGACGTATTAAGCAAATGGACTTGTTGCTTAATCTGCCAAGTCCATATATGTTCCCTTTGTCATTCTTGCCTCCAACAATGTCGTTATATACGTCATCATCATTGATAGAGGTAGAAAAGGAGTCATTTGTAGATGTGTCTTCCTCCATGTCACATTATTGGAGTTCTTCTCAACATTGTTGATATTTCACCTTCAAAACAAAGTTGAATGTTAATTATTACTTTTATTAACAGTTAATGAACTTTAAAGTAAAGTCTTAAAAGTTAAAAGATTAAATTTATAGCAAGTTCACGAGTTTTATAATTGACCCATTTTCCACTCTTTAATTTTTTTGTTTTCTCCACCACCTCCCAAGTAATTGGCGGTCGTTGAAGCTCTTTAGCCTACATAAATTTAAATAGGAGTTCAAATTGTAATATATCCAGCCAATTATATTGAATTTTAAGCAATTAAGTAAAATAAAAAGCAAATAAAATTACCATTTTTTCATAGTGAGCTATAGTAGATATAGACCTACCACAATAGGTTGAGGCTCCCTTATCAATATCTCGATTTGCCTTGGCAATAAAGCTCTTGTTCTGGAAATTTGTAGAACCCTAATGTTGGTCCAAGGTTGCTCAGACATTGGCTAGTATCCAAGTCGCATTATCCTAACCATTCCTAATCTTGTTCATTGCATTTTTCAAAATGCGTGAACCTTCTTGCTAGTTATGGGTCCCACCTATACTCTTTTTGCATAAAAAAATGAGTTAAGCAACAAGGATAATTCAATAAACAATACAATTTAAATTAAATCATAATTTAAATTACCTTAAACTTTCCAAACCACATGTCACGAACTTGAAGTTGTACCTTCTTCCAAGTTGGTCACGGTTCATCAAATTTTTGTCTAATGATCCATGAGATGATAATGAAAGGGCCATATTCTGGTGTAAATTTATGGAAAATGATATTGTCAATGTCATATTTAAAGAATTTTATTTAAAAGATTAAGTATTATATTAAAATTTAATTACTCTTTGTTTATTGCTTGAAGCAAAGACCTTTGATCAATTAGATGTTTAGAGTGTAGAGATGGAGATTCAGGTGTCAATGAATCTTCTAGTGTTAAAGGTGTGGCTACTATAGAAGGTATAGTGGGAATCAATTCACCTACAAACGTAGGCTCTGGTTCCTCCTGAACTATAAGGAGTGTACCTTGTTGGGCAATAGGAATTATTGACTCTAAGGTTGAGATGAGAATGGTAGAAGTGGGAGAGTTGATAGTGGCCAGAGTTCTCCTATCAACATCATGACCTCTACCACGGTTAGATGGTCTATGACCATCACTTCTACCTTTGTCTACCATTTGTATGTAGAAATTGTTACATATATGACATTTAAGAATAAATATAAACAAAATGAAATATTAGATCTTTAGTAAAAAAGAAAGTAACCCAACTTGTGAGAGAAAACTCAAACCTGATCATTTTTTTCTATACCAAAATGTGTCACTTATCTTCCTCCTCATAATCACTACAAGTAATTGATACAAACAACGACCATACAAATGTAGAAAACAATTAACATATGAAATGTAGTTGATTTTAATGTATGAATTACCTAAGAGGTATTTGTATCATTAAAATCACTCTTAATATCACCTTCACTTGATATGTATGCATCCTTATTTGGTTCATCCAAGTCTATTTGATTTAATAATTGTCTATCTACTTCTTCTCCACCACCATCAATATCGACAAGAGAATTGTTAATGACATTTGGGTCAATATGCAACATCACTTGAAGTCTAACAAAATCATCATCTTGGTATGGAGCCTCTTGCTTAGTCTCACTTAATATATTATCAATAGTTCTACTTTATGCCTTTGTCTTGATTATAGCCAACCAATTATGATGTCCCTCAAGATATGGTGTATAATAAGCTTGTTTAGCTTGTTGTGCAAATATGAATGGGACTTGCTTTGGATGGTAATATTCCCATCTCCTTTTACCAAGATAATTTAGCAAGTTGGAAGATGGCTAACCTAAGCAGTCTTGAGCCTATGGGTCGCACCAATTGGTCTTAGGTTTTTGGGATTTTTATGGATGGAATTTGGTGTTGTCAAAATGCGTTTTCCTTTCACTAAAAGTTGACGTTAGTAGAAGGTTTAGTATGGAACATATAGGCTTTTTTTGGCAGACCTTAGTTATGCATGTGAATTTTGATAGAGTCTTCAACTTATTTCTCTCTCAGTGAACAATGAATGTCTCATCCACTAATTAGCCCCACTTGCTGGTTTTCTCAAGCTAAAATGTGATGGAGTAGTAAGCCTTGCCAACTTTGTTGCATCTTGTGAAGGTTTTTTTACAGATGAAATAGGTTACTTTACTTTTTATCCTTCACCCATCATCTAGGTTATTGCTTCATTATAGCTGCGAAAGTATGGGTAATAATCCATGGCTAATGTATGGCGTGCCAACATGGCATGTGGTGCTTACTTATGGAATCAAATTCACTTATGGCTATGACGTTATTAATGATAGATGCCTAAAGATCATCTATGTGGTGCTTTGGTGGAGGAAATTCATAGGTTCAGAGGAGGATTATAGCACTGTAGATTTTTTTCATGTTCTTAAGGAAGCCAATCAAGTGGCTGATTTATTTGCAAAATTTGGACTTTCATTGGATGATAATAATTGTATTTTTTTGTATCGTTCTAGATTTTTCCTTGATCCCTCTTTCGGGAGATTTTTCTAGTTGTACTTGGTTCCCATGTGGGTTTTAACTTTTGTAGGTTTACGAGATTGCTTCCCCCTTCCATTCAAAAAAAAAAATATTAACAAACTTACCATACACCATAATTAGTAATTGGATAACATTGTAAAATTAGTTTACATTGTTAGTGTATACACATAACCTATTTTCTCATATCAAAATATTCAATTTAAAATCAATAAAGTTTAATATATAAAAAAGTTACTTTATACACACACATATATATGTATGGATGTATGTATAATCAGAGGACAATAGGATTAAATCTAAACCATACAACCATACATGGATGGTTAGGATTGAAAGTTATTAAATGCTCACATGATTACTTTAAAATGTCGCATAACTTTGTGAGTTAATCCATATTATATGGTCTAGATTTTTTTCCTTTCACCATCTCATATAAACACTTCTCTCACTCGATATGCTCCATATAATATATATATATACATACATACATACATACATGTAGATAGAGAGGGAGAGATTTCAAATTAGAACAATTCTTATTTTAGAGAAGTATGAAAACTATAAATGTAGACAATATAACCATATATGGATGGTAAAAATTAAAAGTTATTTAGTAGGCACATGATCATTTAAAAAGTCATGCTCATTTTTCTTTAATTCTTGATTGTTCAAATAAGATCTAATGGTCTATATTTATAATTTTCATTTCTCATAATAGGAAGTATTCTCATTTGATACACTCCATATGTGTGTGGTTTTCTCATACATATTACTTGAAGAGAGAATGGAAGGAATGATTTTCTTTGTGATATGTAAGGGTCACCGACTGTCACCAGACAAATGATAGCCTTTACTAGCTTCTTTTTGAGACAAAGTGTTAGGAAACAAACAAGTCTCATCGGTACGTGATAAAACTGATTTAATTGTGCAAAATCTAGTATCACAAGCATGAAAATGGCAATAGACTATTGTTGAAAGTTCCGTTGGATGATCGAGTGTTTCAAGAACTCAGCAGCCCATAGCACAAGGCCTTAATGATTAAGCTATTGGGAAAATCTATTGGATACTATGTGATGGAAGACAAATTGACGAAATTATAGAGATTGTACGGAAGTTTTGAAATTATATGGATGTTGACAATGGTTTTTTCATGGTGAAATTTGACCTCGAGGAAAACAACGTGAAAGTCACTTTAGGTGGTTTATGGATGGTATTTGGTCACTAGTTGGCTGTGACAAATTGGAGTCCTACTTTTATCTCCATCACTACATAGATTGATCGCACTTTGATGTGAATTAGGTTTTCGAGCCTAAACCTGGTGTACTATGAAGATATTTTTTTGTTGGAAATCATTATTACTATGGGAAGACAATAAAGGTTGAATGAGGAAAGTTTAGTCTTGGCAACGAGGCAAGACGGGGTGAGTTTGGCTCTACCCGATCCCGTCCTTGCAAAAAAATAGGGAAAGAGCATGTTCGAGTTTATAAAAGGCGAGGACGAAAAAGTGAAACCCAACCTTAATCATGTCAAGTTTAGTTAGGTTTGGAGAAACCTGCAAGAAATGCATTCTATATTTTTTTCTAATTTATTTTACTCATATACTTTTAAATAAATAATATACTAAGTTAATAATTATATTTTAATTCAAATTATATTTAAAAATAATAAATAATAAAGAACTTAATAATTATTTAAGAATTAAATATTTTTTAGTTAAATGTATAATGTTATCTTTGTTATTTAATTATTATTATTGTTACTTTAATTATTAACTACTACAATAATCCATTTATATTTTAATAGTTATAAAAAAATAATGTATAAAGATAATTATATAACTAATAATTATATATAATATATATAATTATATAATTAAAAATTATATATATACATCAAGAGGGTTCGAGGGTGGGGATGTGACAAGTAGTTACATCGTTGTACTGTTACTTGATCCCACTTTCTCAAGACAGGGAAAATCCAAACCCAATCCTGTCCCCAATCAAAGTCAAGGCGGGGTTAGACGAGCACCATATGGTTTGGGCTCAATTGCATTCCTAGGGAAGTTTGCTTGAATATGTGTGGAGATTAACCTCACCTAATTGGTAGTGGGAAAAATGTAGTTGAATGATTTTTGGTACAAAGTGGAGTTGAGAGACTCTACATCATTTGCATCTCATGTGGCTTATATGGCCATGTAACTCGAAATTGCACAAAGCACCACTTTAATACCATTGGTACCATATTTGAGAATTCCCCTACGGTTGATGCCCCAACAACAAATCAAACAAAGGATATTGTGGAAAAAAATATGAAAATTGTAAAATCTAGAGATCAAAATTTGGATAAAAATATTGCATAGAGATTGGTTCATTATCACTCAAAAAAAACACAACACATCAAAAAGGAAAGATTTAAAAGAAAAAGAAATATTTCCTTTAGCAACAACTAGAAGATAAATAAGAAAGAATCTTGAAAGTGGACTTGTCTTGATCCAAGGTGTGAGTAATGAATAAATATCTAGCAAATATCCCTAAAGATAATGATGTGCAAGGCCTAAAGATTTGGACAAAATAGAAAAAAGTGACAACGTGATCAAGAGCATGAATGCGATGAAATTGCTTAGTCAATAAAAGGATTCTAAAGGGGTTAACATATGTATGAAAGCTTACCCTAATTTCAATTGTAGGGTCCATGTAAGCTTTCTATGAAGCAATGTATGCCGAAATAAAGTTACAATCAGTGTAACAAACATTAACCTCTAGCCATGTGATGAAGCTCATGAGCCAATAGTGGAGACATCTTCAAATCCACTTTTTCTTGAAACTTCTTCGATCTTTCCCTAATCATAGGTCCATTTAAGTCCAAGCCACTGTTCTTAGTATCCTTGCATTCCTTTCTTGGGCTCATATCATTATGAATCAACTAAGTCCACTCCCCACACATAATTCATGTAAGCAATAAATATTGTTCAAGTTGTCAATGATAAATTTCAATTTATTAACAAACCTAAAAAATCTCTTGATTTTGTGTTCATTAAGACAATACTAGATGAAAATTGTGGGATAAATAACTAGATTTAGAGCCAAGATTGACCCTCCCCTAATATAACGTTGAATTGATGATATCCTCCTATGTATAAACCCATCCATAATAAAAAAGGATAAAAATAACTTTATTCTACAATATATTGAACTTTAAGACCTATCTTATATTTATAGCTCAACATTAGTTAAAACAATTTTCATAATAAAAACAATGGATCTTTATTCTGATCTTACATCTAATTCCAAATGAAGCATTCAAGATTTGAGAAAAATGGTATTAGTTAAGCTACTGTGTTTCTTTAGAAAAAAATAATTAATATGTGTTTTTTTTCGATTTTTATAAATTAGAATGATTATTTAATTGGTCAAAATATTAATTCATAGTTTATATATTAAATTAGTAATTTAATTACATATATTATAATATATTATGCAATTATAAGAAAATAAAGTTAAAAATAAAAACTTAAATTAATATAAATTAATTATGTTACATCTCTTGCAAGATAAAAAATCATTATAAATAAATAAATAATAACAATTTATAAGTAAAAAATAGATATGAACCTTTATTTATTTTAAATGTAGTTTTTGAATAAAAATTTAAAAATTATTGATATTTTTTAAAGAATATTAGTTCAAATGGATCTTTTGCCACTGACTATTACTTGGTTTTGTCTGTTTTTAGTCAACTCTTTGACTGACTGATTTTATGTATTGTCTAACTGATCATTCTTAGTCGAATTTGTTGGGTTTGGTCTGATATTCGTATTTATGCTTTTATTATTGAAAAATAATTTATATATATATTTATTTAGAGTTTATTAAGAAAATATTAAAATAATATTTTAACACTTTTTATGTGTTTGAATAAACTTATATATTAATATAAAAAGTTAATCATTTTAACTAAAAATATTTTCTTAAAAGAAATCAGAAGGGACCCAAAATCGGTACTTTGATGCAACACTGAGTATAACATTCTATCAACTATTTATGAGCCTAACCTAATAATTGTATGACTAAGAAATCTTTTATATAAACTTGGACGCAAATCATTCGGCCGACAGGTTAATCAAGTCTGATTTAAAATACAATAAATTGACCTGTTTTAACAAGTAGTATATATTTGGGTAACTTTATTTACATTTTATTTCTCTTCATATCTTTTTATTTTAGAAATTAAATTTAAAAATATTTTTTACATTAAAAAAATAATATTTTAAATGTAGAGGATACACGGATAAGAAAAAGATACAAAGAGAAAAAGAATGGGATGCAAATAAAATCCCCATATATATATTTATTTCAGTTTCACCCTTTACATCCAAAGCCGCTCAATAAGGTGTATAAGTGTATTCATCTAAGGAATCCATTTAACAGGGGAGGACATGGGAAACCAAATCAAGGAAAAAAAAAAAATTGGATTGGCTTGAATTATAAGTTTGATTATTAAAATTATAAGTTTGATGACATTAATTTGAATATTGAATTTGATCATATAAAATTCTTACTATCTCAGACTAACTAAAATATATATTATTTTAAAAGTAATAAATTTTATATTATATAATTCTATATTTTTATATTCTATAATTCCAATTTTTTATTTTTAAAATTGTTTATCAACTTTCTTTTATTTTATTATAATTTTTATTTTTTATTTTGTAATTTTTTATTAGGTGAGCTATTGTTCCAACTCAAATATAATCAAATTAATTTTATTTAAATTGTCAATTTTCTTTTTTTTACAAATTCAATTCAACCCAAATCAAATATTTTTCAAACTTAAACTATCCCAACTCATGTCTGTGCTTACCGCAACAGAAATATCTAGCCTTTTTCTTCGTTCATTCCTTTTGTTTTTGTTATAAGAAAAAGAAAACAAAACTAATATCAAATGTTGGTAAAAGAATTTATTAGTTTATTACACAAAAAAGGCGCTGAACTGTGGTGTTAATCTACTTATATGGTTGCTTGATAAAAAACAAAAAAAAAAAAAAAATCACAATTCAGTGAATCCAGATTCTGATGTATTGCCGAGTACAATATTCTATCAACTATTAATGCACTCAACCTAATTGTATGATTATGGAATTTATATGAATAATTATGAAAAGAGCTTATTATAAATATAATTATGAAAAGAGTTGATTATAAATATGCGGATATTATTAGTTGGCTAAGTGCCGATGGTGTGAGCACTAATGGAGTAGGTAAGGAATCGCATACGCATGAATATGAACTTATCCAGAGAAGAACAAGTATGTCTCGTTGTATAACGTAATTAGCAATTATTGAAAATTATTCAGCAAAAAACAGAGATGCAACCATCAAATGACAACACTTATTACAAGAAATAAAAATTATAAATATAAACGGTTAGATCTTATTTAAATAATAAAATTAAAAAATTATATAAAATTTTAAAATAATTATGTGATTATTAATATTTTTTTAAACCAAATTTTCTTTGTAGATATTCTTATTAGATTTAATAATTTTTGTATTTATTAAAATTCAATGATATGATCATTGATTATTTTGATATTATCTTAATGATATGGTTTAGAATTATAATAAAATATTCAAAATAATGATAAAGTAAATAAATATTGTGTATATAATAATGGAGAAAATAAAATTTTATTGTTAGGACATAATCTTATTCCGCTCTCTTATATAAAAAAGAAAAATTAATGAGTAATGTTAGAAAAATAAGTAACGTGGGTGTCACGATGATTGGTGAAACTAAAATTGATAAAAGTACATGGAATAGCCATCAAGTAATTTAAAAAAATAATAATTAGATACACCTTTATTAGATAAAATTGATCTTTTGAGAATAAGATCTTTGATTCGAGAGACTAATTATGCATAGGGAACATTGAAAATTGAATCCCACTACATCTCTAATCCTCAAAACAGTAGTTAGAAAAAAGTTTACATTTAGCTAATTGTATATAATGTTAATAATTTTTAAATATTTATTAACCCCTTTATTTGCAACATAATTATGAAAATGAGGATTTTATTATTTTTTCAATTAAAAATTATGACAAGCTCATTATTAATTCTTATAATTAAATTTTGAAAAATTATTTTGATCTCCACAAGAATGGTACCTACTTTTACGTATCCTACAATGTATTGAAGAATTCAGACGTAGTTATTTAAGAAATGATTTATGGGTTTAATATTTTTTTTTATTAAACTCAACATCAATAAATTGTCATAATTTATGTATGTCTCATTAAAAACGTAAGATTAACTAAGACGTCACACTTAAGTTTAATACATTTTGTTTTATTTTTGTAAGAAACATAATTATAATAATTCATTTTTAGCAAAGGAAGGTGGGAGCGTCAAAATATCACAACTTAGATGTCCTAACTTGAAACTACAAAATTAAAAAAAAGTTATACCTAAATTAATGTATCCTTTGTATAAAATAATTAACAATAATTAATAATTAGATAAACAAATAAAATACATTATAGATCAACAAACTGTTATAACTCAAGTATCCTGTTTTAAAATCATATAATTAACAATACATCACGCCTAAATTAATCATTAACATAAAATTGACAATTAAATTTTACCTAACAATTAATGGAGGAATATACTAATGAATAAAATAAATAAATTAACAAAGATTAAAATTGTAATGACATGTTGCCATCAAAATTATTAAACAACAAAAACTAAACACACGGAAATTAATTTTAAGTAAAATGTTGAATTTATTTATTTATGAAAAAAATATATAATTTTTTTTCCAATTCACAGTAACTTATAAAAATAATGTTGATCATAAAAGCACATATACACATGTATAGATGGGTAAAAGCCTCGCCTAAAAATCATAAATATCAAATACATTCATTAGAGTTAATCACATCATTGTTTACAAAAGTTGTGTTGTGTGGCATTTTTATCACAAGGTAAAAGAAAGCATAGATAACTAAAGCTAAGGGTTTACAACAAATTGCCTAAAACATATACACCAAAACATTAGGAATGGGGGATACAAAACTCACACTTGAGCTGGTCATACAACTATGAAGCAAAAAAGGAATAAGGCACATCTACTACGATGGAGATGTAGAGGAAGAAGCCCTATCGTGATTACGAGTCTTCAGTGTGGCTCTAAAACAACAAGGATGAGGACCAGGATGGGAGGGATGGCGATTGTTGTTTTTGGTAAGTTCATCTTGTGTAAGGTGCGTAGGTATGCTTCACATGACCTATATCAATAGCTAAATACTCAAATGGGTGCAAAAAGTGACAGTGAATCATAAAATTCCCGAAAAGTACATACTCCACTATCACTTCCCTTTATACTAGATGCGCTACAAAATGGGTCAATCCTTCAATCCCTGTCTAGACCCACTGTTGTCTCACTAAAGTGTAGGCTAAAATGTATCACATACACTCGATTCCTCAATATATGATAGGTGTTCCAACCTTTAGGTGGCCTACTTTCAACAAACATGTGGTTCGAGGTAACTGCAATCATACACATATGAAATAGACAAAAGGATAAGCTTACTTTAAAATACTCTTATATCTTTAACAACAAAACACCAATCGTATAGTGCATATAACATCACCAACAGGAGCATAACGACTCTACATTCATACAGTAATGAGCACTAGCTCCACAACATATCTCATTTGTACATACACATTCGTACAAGTACATTTATAGACACACATATAGAGATTTCTATAAGTCAAGCAATTATTCGTGACACTTTAACATAAATTTTGTTAGCAAAGGCCTTTGACTAATGTTACTTCTCATTAGGGAAAGTAGAACATGATCATGTGGAAAGTTTTAAACAAGTGAAACTAGTTGAGATAAATGTACGTGTAGTAACTTTACCACAGTCTAAGGTTGGCAAGGGCCTCGACCTCTTATAGAATTTGCTCATCCATTTTATAACTTGGACCCTTGTGACCTTCACTTTCCAGCACTAGGTTAACTTCATGGCAACTCAACAACTTACGTGCCTACTTGTTTTAGCATCCGTAAACAAACCCACAAAGCACACAACAATAGTGATCACTTACAACTTACTTGAACTTGGACACTAACACTTTGTATCCATTGTGGTCACTTTCAAGGCAAGTGGAATCATCACCATAATAAGAAATGGTTTATAAACCAGTTCTTTGAGAACATGGCCAAGGTTGCACCCTACACCATCAACATATGCACTATCCATTTATCTATGAGTAAAAGCATTTTCCAAGTCTTATGACTTCAATTCATTAAGGTTTCACTTTATTCTTTTACAACATCCTACCTAACAACAAAGAGTTTATCAACTCATCCTTTGCCTCTCTCACCTAGCAAAGTTGTCCCTTTGCTCAGCTAGAGGAGCTATAGAGAGCTCCTCAAACTCACACTAAGTTATTCACTTAGTGAAATACATGTCTCGCTTAGAAAGCTTATGCATTTATGGGTTATTAAGACTCTCACCCAATGAATTCTTGAATTGCTATGTGATAATGTTGTCGAAACACTATCAAAATTACTAGATTTTCCTTAATTTTTATAGTGTAGGGACTAACTTAGGTCGATTCTTACAGGACACAATCATACTATGACTAATCTTCTTGATTAGAAACCAAAATGAATGCTAAAAATGGGGGTTTGGGAGAAACAAAATTTTGTAGAACAAGTAATTATGTAGAACAGAATTTATACAAAACATATTTGATCTACACTAAATGATGCAACATCAATTCAAGGATTCAATCATGCAATTTGTTATCATAGTTCTAATAAGGATGCAATTTCATATCAACCTAAATTTTATTAGATAATCATCTAACATTCGTCCATGTAGTTTGAGATCACAATCGTAGTCCCTAATTAGCATGGATTCAGGAAAATATCTGGTTGATTTTGGGTTATCAATCGATTACCTAATAGAACATAATATAAAGCTTCAAGCGAGATCATAATCATGAAAACAAGTAAATAATTAGAAAGGAAAATAGTGAAAATTGCATAAGGAAGATAAAGTTTCAAGAACTCAAACCGATTTGCAATTCTAAACCTTGAATTGACAAAGAAGCTTAGCCTTCCATGGCCATTGTCATAGAAAACTCAGTAGAATATAGAGAAGAAAATGCAGAAGAAAACATAACAAAAAACAATTTAGAAGAGAGGAGAATTTTCAATGCGGGAAACCTTCTAAACTCTCCAAATATGAAAAGTCTTCAAGAAAAACGTTTTTAACTAACTAACTCCTTAACTACCCTAACTACCAACCAACTTACTAACGATTACATGCTCGAAAGTGCCAAGGAAGATAGGCTTGGACAGAAGAACTAGCAGCCCAAAAATCCCACCAACCAAGGCCCCATAATCTGGGCCAAAATATATAAGGAGAAGCCCAATTAGAGTAGGTGCAAAGACAACAATTTCACGTGGATTTTTGGCACTATAAATGGTTGAACTGGGTTGAATATTACAGAGTGAAATTGTAGATCTATGTCTTAGCTTTCCAGGGCTACCAAAATTGTCCAATTTGGAGGTTTGTAGCTTTAGATATGACCTACACAAGATAGTAACATCATAATGAAAATTAAATCTGAAAATAAGCAAAGATTAACAACTAAACCCAATTAAGTCTAATAACTCAGGACTCAAAGCAATGTGTAAATATTCACCAAAAAATGATGTCAAATATGTCTAGCATAAGTCATTATTAAGTGCCTCAAAAATGCTCTATCACTTGGCAGAAACATCACTTTTCTAGTTTTTTCACTACATTTTCTAGATTTTCTTAGCGAGTTAGTGATGAGTCTAGGAAGGCATGAAGAACAAGGAGAGGAACATAGGAAGGATACTAAGCATATGGAAGTCAAAGACCTTCAAGGACTTAAGACTAGAGGGGGACTAAAAAGGCTTGAGGAAAAGTGCACCAAAAGATGGGCCTCCTTTTGGGGCAAGGAAAGCCCACACAAGACCCAACTCTATTTACATTGTGGAATTGTCACAATGTCCTTGTCTAGCTTTACACTTCTTTATATTAGAACCTTTATCCTTAAATTTTATTTTAGTGATCCTTTGCTTGTATTTTAGTTTGGGCATCAAAGCCCATCTTATATCTTACCTTGGGCATTAAAAGCCCATTAGAGACTTGCTTGAGAGGACTTGGACAAACCAAGTTAAGCACCTAAGCGCCTAACCTTGGTTCAACTTTAGCTAATCCGTAGTTAGGCACCCAAGAGCATAACCTTGGTTCAACTTTAGCTAATTCGTAGTTAGGCACCTAAGAACCTAACCTTGGTTCAACTTTAGCTAATCCGTGATCTACCTCTCTTGGTTGTGAGCTTCCTTAGCTTAGGCTAAGCGCAAGGCCTTTAAGTTAGTCTTAATTCATGTAATTAGGATAAGGTATATAAGTCTAATCCTTGCTTCTTGTAATCACTTTTGATGAAATCTATTACTTGCATTGCAAGCTGTTGGGCAGTTTCTCTTATCTTGTTCTTAAGTAAGAACATTTAATTTTCATCAAGTTTTCTATGAGGCTTGTGGTGAATTTCAAATTCTCTTATCTAATTCACTTGGAATTAGTGGTGAGTCATGTCTAAACCTTTCACAATTTTCTACTTTTTAATTCTTTAATTTCTAGAAACCTAACATTGCCTTGGTTTTATAGTGTTATTTGGTAATTATGCAAGTATGTAGATCTATGGATTTATCAAGTAGTATTCAAAAAATCTACACTTTAAAAAGTGCTACAATTAAAGCTTAATCCATGGAATTTGCAAGCAATTGGGTGCGCCATCCAAGTAAGAAAATCGCATGCAAATTCTAGCTTCAATTTTGGGTTGTTCTTGATTCTTTCTTGCTAGGTTTTGTTCGCCTAGCTTATGTGCAATGTTTCCACGATTTAATTTTTGTTTTTCCATGGTTGAATTCTTGAATTAAGTTTTCAGGTTACATGTTTGATAATTGGGGGAAATTGAATTGGATCTTGTTTCTTGATTCTTACTTGAGTTGTGTTATTGTTTCTTTACTTTGGATCTACTCGCCTATGTGAATCTTTTGGTTTTGGTTTGATTACTTGTGATTCAATGTACTGCAGTGTGTGTTTTCTAAAGTGCACACCAAGTGTTTGATGATTTGTAAAAGTGAAATATGCATGAGTTTCTTGATGATTTTTGTGAGAGAAATTGTGGTGTAGTCTTGAAAAATTTTGGACCCAAAAAAGTGCTATGAAAAAGTTTCAAAAGCAAAAGTTTAAGAATGAGTTGTGGCATAAAAAAGTCTAGTAAAATAGAGGTTATCCATAGTAGAAAGAGCAAAGAAAAGAAAAAGAAAAGAAAAAGAAAAGAAAAGAAAATTTAGTGAAAGGTCCAAGACAAAAACAAGTGACACACCTAGTTTTTAGTTCTCTAGTTTTGGCTAGTTTTGATTATATATTTGATTTGTGATGTGTGATTCTTTTGGACAGTAATGAATACTTGTATTCCCCTGAATGTTTAGTTCATTTTCTATTCTTTAGAGTCTTCTTAATTTTCTTACATAAATTCCTATTTGAGTAAGCTTTCTTTCTAATACTTTTTTGCTTATCTTCATTTGTCCTCTAAGTTTGTCTTTGAGTTTTCTTCCTTTGAAATTCCTAAGAATCTTTCAGATTTTAAGTATTTCACTTGCATTTGAGTAACTTGATTAGTAGAATCCGAGTTCTTAGCACAAGCCATAGATAGAGATAAGTGGAAAAAGGTAAGAGAGCATATTATATAAAAGGCCCTAAGTGTACATACACAAGTGGATGAGTGTAGACACTAAGGAGTGGTGAGACTTCCTCAGTTATTTGCTCATGGTTTTGTGAAGGTTTTTTGTTACTTAAGTGCAGTATCTGATTGGTTGTTGAAGGAGGAAAGGATGGGAGAGAGTATAGATGATTTGGAGAGTTATTCCCCTAAGACTAGGCAAGTTATGAGACATATGAAGAGATTATATGAGAAGTTGGAAAAACTTGGGGGAGGGATTGAGTCCATGAGAATAGACACTCAAAGTGTCAATGCTAAAGTAGATGTCCTTAGTAAAGGTATAGGAAAGAACCATAGTGTCTCTATACATGAGAGTGAAGGGAGCCATCATGAGGGCTCCAATAGTCCTTCTAGTGGGTCTTTTAGGTCGCACAGGAGTGTGAGGAGTGAGAGGCATGAGAGGCCTAGGAGAGTTAGGAGACATGAAGAGGAACCTAGGAGAGGTTCTTTAGAGGGAATGAAGTGTCAAATACCACCATTCTTGGAAGATGAAGATAAACCAAAAAACCTTAAGTGTCTTAACTTTAATGAGAGGACAAAAGTGAGGTTGGTTACCTTAGAGTTTGGAGGATAAGCTCTAGTATGGTGGAATCAACTTACATATGACATGAGGGCCATGAGAAGAGCACTCATTGTTGCCATGAATTAAGGAGAGAAATGAGAGATAGATTTGTACCTACTTCCTATGCTAGGGACATGCATAATAAGTTGCAAAGGTGGTATCAAGGGTCCAAAAATGTAAAGGAGTATTTTAAGGAAATGGAGGTTACTTTGGTTAGAGTCTCAAGAAGCTACTATGACTAGATTTCTACATGACTTGAATAAAAGGTATAAGATATTGTAGAGTTGTACCACTGTACCTCTCTAGCCAACTTAGTGCATTATGCAACCAAGGTAGAGTTGCAATTGAAGAGGCATTAAGCCTCTAAGAAATCTTACCCAAGTTCTAGTTAAAAGGGTCAGGATAAAGAGAGAGAAAGGCCAAGAGTCCTATGAAGGGGAGTATCCTTTCACAAGGTTAAAAGGAGGAAGCTATCCGACCTAGCCTTAGTTCTTCTAGATTTAGAAATATTAAGTGTTTTAAGTGCTTGAGAAAATAGCACATTGTCTATTAATTCCCTAATAGAAGAACAATGGTTTTGAGGTATGATGGAAATATAGAGAGTGAAAGTTCCCATGAAGGCTCTTCTTCCTATAGTGAGGTTGAGTCTTCAAATGGTACCTCTCATTATGAGGGTGATCTCCTCATGTTTCTTCTCCTATTTCTAATTTGCCTACATGTTTTGGAGAAAATAAGATTCACGACAAGCCTCATGAAAGCTTGATAAGAATTGAAGGCTCTTACATAAAATAAGATAGAGATTTAGCTCTCCAAGTTGCAAAGCAACATACTATTCTTTCATTCAAAATGATGTTGAGTTTACAATGAAGGATGGGCCTTATATAGGCTTCCTTATGCTTACCCCTTGTTTTGATAGGTAGATACCTTATTTGGCTATCCAAACAAGTTACAACTCTATCCTTAGACTAGTACAAGCTCATGCTAACTACTTAGATAAACAAACACAATAAAGTCATAATGTACTTTAAGAGCTAAG
Organism: Mucuna pruriens; assembly: GCA_025330945.1. Lineage (NCBI taxonomy): Eukaryota > Viridiplantae > Streptophyta > Magnoliopsida > Fabales > Fabaceae > Mucuna > Mucuna pruriens. The sequence continues at coordinate 669,546 of JAENHJ010000170.1, read as the reverse complement.
CGAAGATTACAAATGATTGCTATATGAAGAACAAATGCAATCCATATGCTTCTAAGGTGTTAAGATGATCGGGCTTGAGCTTAGGCCTGGGTTTGAGTCCTTGATAAGCTCATTTTTAGTCGTCTTAACGTGCATCAAATAACTAAAGCTAACTATAGTATAGTCAACCCTAGGTCGAATTTTCTCAAGGACGCAATGTGCTCAATAGTGATTTAGTGTGAAGCGAAATGATGTAGAGTCTAAGATGTTGAGTATTGCTTGTCTCGGCCACTGGCCGAGTTTCTCTCGGCAGAGACTTAGCCGATATGGTCTCGGCTAAGTGTAGACAGACGCAACAGGATTGGACTAATTCTGTTTCGATACTTGGAAAACAATAAACGAGGGGGGGGGGATTGAATGCGAATAAAGAAGAAAGTAAACTAAACACAGAATGCAATGGAGATATACTAATGCTACTGATATTACTATTATTATTAATTTTCTGATATAACTGTGCTCGTGTTCAGTTCTATTAGTCCAAGTCCAGTTCAATTTCCTCACTCCAGTTCTCAGTCTATATCAACCTTGGAAATTCTTATGACAATCGCCAAAGGTTCGTTCATTGCCATACCGAGGAATTACGCAATCGCTACCTTATCAGTTGGCAAGAATTAAGTTCAGAGCTGATTTTAGGGTCTCAATTAATAATCATTAGTTGATTACCTACTGAATTGGTTAAACCAGTTTCGGTCGGCTTAGCTTAACATTGTTCACGTTTTAAATGCAATCGCAACTCAATCCGCGAATTAAAGAAAAGGGAAGGAATAGGAACAAGAAATGAGAGAATGAAATTGATTAATAGAAAATAGAGTACAAACACAATGGTCTGAATTCAATTGGATCCATCTCCCACGATGATCGCCATGGTTGATGGTGGTAGTTCATCTCCAGTAGCCTGAGCGTTGAGGATCAGATCCACTAGAGTGCGTTGGAATCCCAAGCGGTCCCCTCTGACAGACTTCGGCTTCCCAATCTTAGGCCTGCACTTCCTCGAACGAGAGAAACACTAATGCAGCACCGTGCACCACTATAGATGGAGGAAAATGAGAACGAGATAATGGAATTGATGACAATGCGTAGAGTGTGAATTCAAAGACCCCTAAAATGTACATAATTACTCCTATATATACATGAGCGCACGAACTACGACGCCTAACAGAATTTCAAAAGTGAATTTCCTATTCTACCTTTGTAGCTTGTGTTACACGTTTCTCCAGGAGTGACATGACATCTGGAGCTGAGGTGACCTCTGAGCTGGATGGCTGACGAGGATGGTGCCATCTGGGCCACCTTTATTGGGTTGCGCCTACCGTGAGTTACTAGGCTACAAGGCTTGGCCTAGGCCTCAACTGGAATGACTCTCTTGGCTGATGTGAACTTGGCTCAATCCTACAGAAGAAGGGGAGGAAATTTTTATTAGCTAAGACCTTCAATTTAGCACATTTTTCTATTTTTTCTATTTTTAGGTTCATAATATGAATCTCAGCTAACAAATAATCCTTAAGCACAAAATAATCTTACAACCACCCTTCTTAGGTCTATAAAAGATGCATAATCTGTGACTCATCAGTCCTTCAAGCTATAAGTAACTCCATATTCTAAAGCACTTCCTCTTGTAACTTCCTTATTCTCCCTTTAGTCATTGGGCCTTCTAGAGTTTGCTTATCTCTTGCCTCTTTTTCTCTTTCTAAGTCTTCTTGACTGCTATCCAGATCCTTATTAGGCTCTCATTCTTTAAAATAATTTAACCTCAAATTGAGTCTAGATCACCTAAAAAAGAAGATAAGCTCGAGACCGTGAAGGTATGACTTCCTTCATAAGTTTGAGGCATATCAAGAATATAGCCATTATTACATCTCCTCTTCGGAGTAGTTTAGATTTTCTTAAGTTAGGAAACATCTCCTTTATTAAGTGAATCCAAACTAGGTCACCCTCTTTAAAAACTTCTTGAACTTTTCCTTTGTTAACCTTCTTGGTATATTGCTCAACCTTTCTTTCAACATGAGAACATATTTTAGCATGCAATTCTTTAACTAAGGATGGTAGGTAGTTGAGAAGAGAAGCTTAGTTCTAAACTTACTCTATAAGGTTCTCCAGAAAGTGACTAAGAAACTTTGAGTCTCTATCTAAAACTATGGTCTTTGTCAGACCATGCAATTTTACCACTTCCCTAAAAAATAGATTGGCCACAAAACAAGCACCATCAACTTTATGACATGGTATAAAATGGGTTATTTTAGAAAAACCTATCTACCATGACAAAAATATAATCTTTTGTAGTTTTAGATCTAGGCAACCCTAAGACAAAATCCATAGAAATATATATCCAAGACATAGTAAGCATAAGAAGCGGTGTATAAAAACTATGGGATTTAATTTTGGACTTAGCAGTCTTAAAAACAAGACATCTATTGCATATATGATGAACATCATATTTCATATGAGGCAAAAGAAAATGTTCAATCAAAGTTTTATGTGTCTTATATTCCATAAAGTCCCCATGAGACCACCTTCATGAGCCTCTTTTACCAACAATCCTCTCACAAAACTTTTGGGCACACACACCTTTTTTCCTTAAAGAGAAATCCTTCATGGATATAGAAACCTCCATTTGCACCAGTAGCACAAAGCTCATAGATTTCCTTAAAAAACTCATCCTTAAGGTATAATTCTTTCAAGTGCCCAAAACCTAAGAATTTTGTCTCAAGCATAGATAATAAGGAATATCTCCTAGACAAGGCATCAACAACAATGTTTGCTTTTCCTTGGTTATATTTTGTGACATATAGGAATTGTTCTAGGAACTCAACCCATTTGGTATGTCTTTTATTTAACTTATTTTGACTCTAAGATGTTTAAGGGCTTCGTGATCATTGTGGATCACAAACTCTTTAGGCAACAAATAGTGTTTCCATACTTGAAGGGTTCAGACAAGAGTATAAAGCTCTTTATCATAGGTAGAGAAATTTATTTGAACATTTTTAAGTTTTTCACTGAAGTATACTATGAGATGTCCCTTCTATAACAAAATTGTTCTTACTCCTACATTGGAAGTATCACACTCTAGTTCGAAAGTCTTACTAAAGTTAGGTAGAGCTAGGATAAGGGCATTGGTTAGTCTCTCCTTAAAAACTTAAATGGCCCTCTCTTGACTTTCCTCCCATTTGAAACCTATATTTTTTTTACTATTTCATTTAAAGGAGAAGCTAGGGTGCTAAAGTTTTTGACAACATATCTATAAAAGTTAGCTAGCCCATGAAAACTTCTAACTTCACCTATTGTTTTTGGTGTTAGCCAATTCTGGATGACCTTCACTTTTTCAGAATCTACTTTGACTCCCTCAGAGCCAACTACGTAGCCTAAGAACACAACCTCAGATGTATAGAACATGCATTTTCAAGACTCACATATAAGCATTTGTCTCAACAATAAAAACACACTCTTAACATGCAAGATATGATCATCTATACAATTAGAATAAACAAGTATATCATCAAAATATACAACCACACATTTACCAATCAAAGATCTAAGAACATGGTTCATCAACCTCATGAAAGTACTAATGGCGTTAGTTATTTCAAATGACATAACCAACCATTCATACAATCCAAGTTTAGTTTTGAAAGTAGTTTTCCATTCATCCCTCTCTGTCATACGTATCTGATGATATCTACTTCGTAAATCTATTTTGGAAAATATATATGCATCATATAATTCATCATGCAAATCATAAAAAAGGTGTGGGATTAAGTTTCTATATCTAATTGTAATAGAGTTTATAGGTCCACAATTCGTACATATATACCAAGTACCATCTTTCTTAGGTACCAATATTACATGCACAACACACAGACTTTTGCTTTCCCTTACTAGACCTTTGTCAAGCAATTGAGTCATCTGTCTTTGTATCTCTTTAGATTCCTTAGGATTAGACCTCTAAGTAAGATGATTAGGCAACAAAGAACTAGGAATAAAATTAATTTGATGCTTAATCTCTCAAATGAGTGGCAATCCTTTAGGCATTTCTTGAAAGAGGTCCTTGAACTTCTCAAGCATTCTTTCAAAAGCTACAAATAATTTTTCTAAAGAAGAATTCAACACTAGACAGTACGCCAAATTAATAAGTGCTCCTTTTTATTTAAGATAACTTTCTTAATAGTTTTCCTACTAACCAAGATACTATTACTTATAACTTTTTCATCTTTCTCTCTAATTTTCTCACCTTTTATTTTTCTCTCTTTCTCATTTTTTTTTCTCTTTATCTTTTTTTTTTCATTTTAAGTTGATCTTTTATTACTTCATGGGGTGTTAAGGGTTTAAGAATTATGTTTTTACCTTTGTGGACAAAGGAAATTGGTCACTTGATCATGTGTAACTTGTTTGTCAAATTGCCATGGTCTTCCTCATAAGATGTGGGTGACTTCCATAGTTACAATGTCATAAAGAATCTTATCCTTGTACTTACCCAAAGTTAGTTCAACATTCACTTGTTTATTAACAACCATTTCTCCTTTCTCACTTAACCATTGAATCTTAAAGGGTTTAGGATGGGGAGTAGTGAGTAATTCAAGTTTTTCCACTAGTTGGAGATTGGCTACATTCACACTATTTCCTTCATCTATAATGACAGAATAACATATATCTTTAAACACAGATCTAGAATAAAATATATTTTCCCATTGTGGTGATTGATCATCTTTTACGAATGCACTCATCAATATGGTCTTTCCTTAGACACTTGAAGCAATTAATAGTACTTGATTTTTGGGTGCTGGAGTTATGAACATTTACCTTTCTTACCTCACCGCGATGGCCTTTAAAGGGTGCATTCCCCTTCTTGGGAATTTTGTCCCTTCTAAGGAGCTTATCTTCCTTTTTCTCCTTACCCTTGTAGTTAGATCTTGTGGTAGGGTAGGATTTCCTTCCATGCCTCCTTAGTTGAGATTCAACTTTAAAGGCTTGATGTACAAGAGTAGATAAGGATATATAGTCATGTATCTCCATAATATCTTGAATATCTCTATTCAATCCATGCAAAAGTGGGCCATTGTAGCTTCTTGAGACGCACAATTTGAGCTCTAATGACATTTATCTCCATCTCCTTAAAATACTCCTCCACACTTCTAGGACCTTGATATTTTCTACAACTTAACAAACAAGTCTCATTTATAATATAAAGGCATAAACCATTCCCTCATCTCTTGTTTCAACTCCTCTCATGATTCAATGGATACTCTCCTCATGCCTTTTATCTACAACGTAATTTCATTCCAATAAACTAGGACATACCCTTCAAAAGACAAGGCTATCAATTTAACTTTTGTTAGATCTTCATAGTTAATGCAATCAAGATTTTGTGCTACCTTCAACTCTCAATCATAGTAGTCATTAATATTACCACTTCCAATAAAAGGTGCAATTTTACCCTTAATGAGATCCCAAGGATTCTTTTTAAGGCTCATAATCAGTTTGTTCATGTCTTTTTACATGTTGTCCTCTTTTATTAGATTTACCATTATAACTTTCATTGTCATCACTATTACTACTAACATATTTATTTGATTTCTTTTCTTCTTCTTTTTCTTGCTTTTTTCTCCATAATCTTATCTTAGCATTCTATATGAATCAAGTCTCATAGATTCCAAGCCTCCTTCAAGCTTTTCAATCTTCTCCTCTAACTTCTTCATGTACTCTATAATCAATCTTGACTAGAAGAAAGATATTCTAGATTGAAGCTTGAACTTGTCATCTTTATGTTTACTTCTTTTTGTGTTTCTTTTTAAATTCTCACCAACAAGCCTCCCACCTCTAACATACCTCAAAATGCAGAAAAGATATAAGAAAGAAAAGACAATCATCACCTCTCTCTAAGTGTTTATACTCACACTCGTGTTTGCGTACTTTAGAGGCTTTTTCTCTAATGTACTATCTTGCCTTTTACCACTCTACTCTATCTTTGGTTTGTAGAAAAGACTTAATTATTTAATGAATCTTTTAGATGCAAGTGAAATATATTAAATCTCAAAATACTCTTAAAAATTCCAAAGGAGAGAAAACTCAAATGGCAAAACTAAAAGAGACCAAGGAAATGAGAAGCAAAAAAAAAGTATAGAACAAAAAAATAGCTAAATTCAAAGTGGAAATTTAGTATACAATGGATTTAGACACAAGATAATGCATGGACTTTATCATATAATATCCAACAACTCCAACCAATACAACTACTTTATACAACTTCAAAAGCATAAGCATACAACACTAAAATTACTACTACACTAGAAGGTTACTAGCACTTCTTTTCTCAAGAAACTTTACTCAAACTTTTTGAAATTTTCAGTGACTTTCTTTCACTTTTTAATTCACTTTTCATGCCACAATAACATTCTTTTTTTCAGCGATACGCAATTTTCTTTCTTGGCCCACAAGTAACACATATAACATGTAACACCACTTTTTTCTTAGCAAAATTTTTCCAGCACTTTCTCTAATGGATTCCACGTGAACTTTTTCACACTCAAGGCATGAAATTTCAATTTTAAACACTACACTACCTCCACACAATCAAGATCAAGTTTCGGCTGCAGTAATATGCTAAAAGAACTCAAGGAAAACGAAAATACAACATAAGGATCAATAAGACATGGATGAAGAACTTCAACAACTCATCAATGGTGGTTTGTGGCACATTCTTGGCAAAACCCTCATGCAAGAACCAACCCAAGACTCAAGAATTACAAGGAAACAACAGGGCTATGTATAATATGTTTGGGCAAACAAAATCAATAGACAAAGATTGAAAAGGGACCATGGAAGAAAGAACTACAAGCATTCGAAAAAAAACCACTTACATGGTTATGGTCATGACTCTTTGAGGAAGATGATGCTTGGAGCAATGGTATTTCCTTCTAGCTAGATGACACAAAAGAGAAGAGCCTCAACGCATTCTTGATATCAAATGATGCGGAATGGCCTAGGATCTCCTTGATGCTTTACATTCCCACTCCTTCCAAGTGGATGGAGCTTGCGAAAATCGACTCAAAAAGGGAGAAGGGAAAATATGGATTAAGAAAGAAATGGAAATGTGAACTCGCTACTCTCTCTTTGACGAGGAAGATAAGAGAAAATGAGATTTTCCACAAGCCTCATGAAAGCTTGATAAGAATTAAAGTCTCTTGCACAAAACAAGATAGAGATTTAGCTCTCCAAGTTGCAAAACAACATACTATTCTTTCATTCAAAATGATGTTGAGTTTACAAGGAAGGAGGGACCTTATATAGGCTTCTTCACGCTAACCCCTTGTTTGGATAGGTGGCTACCCTATCTGGCTATCCAAACAAGTTACAAGCCTATCCTTAGACTAGTACAAGCTCATGCTAACTACTTAGCCAAACAAACACAATAAAGCCATAATGTACTTTAGGAGCTAAGCTAAGATTACAAATGATTTCTAAATGAAGAAAAAAATATAATCCATATGCTTCCAAGGTGTTAAGGAGTAAGCCTATATAGTCTAGATGACTAGGCTTGGGCTTGGGCTTGGACCTGGGCTTAAGTCCTCCAAGCTTCTAAGCAACTCCATCTCATGAAGCACTTTTTCTTGTAACTTCGTTATTCTCCCTCTAGTCATTGGGCCTTTTAGATTTTGCATATCTCTTGCCTCTTGCTCTCATTCTAAGTTTTTTTGAGTGTTATCTAGATCCTTATCACAATCCTACAATGTGAATCAAGTTGGGCCTTAAGTGGGCTCTCCTTGCCCCATAAGGAGACCAATTTTCTGGTGCACTTCTTCCTCAAGCCTCCTCAATCCCGTCTAGTGATAGGTCCTTGAAGGGCTTTGACCTCCATATGCTTAGTGTCCTTCCCGTGTTCCTCTCCATGTTCTTCATACCTTCCCAGATTCACATAAGTTAGCCACTCGCTCAGTGAACTTTTATACAGTTCATGTGCTCTTGAATTTTATTCAACGAGCTTTCAAGACACTTAGTGAAAATTTGCATTTTTCTATAAATCTACCCAGATTTTCAAGGCGCTCAATGAGCCTTCAAGAGAAACCTAGAAAATAGGGTTTTGCTTAACGAGCAATGAGATTGCCCAATGAAGCCCTAACCAACCAAAATATCACATAATCATACCAACAACTCCAAATCAACATAATCATTTTGATGTAAATTAATTATCAAAATCAACATGCAAGCCAAGTTCATCATCATATCAACAATTTATACCAAGCTAAAAAATTTTAAGAAAATGGCTTCCAACTTCAATTTAATTCCTATTCATGAAATTCTAAAAAAACCACGATGTATATAATAATCATTTTAACACATACAAACATAGAAAATAACCTAGGTAAACTTTCCTTACTTGTTGAAGACAAAAAGGTATGAAAACTTGAAGGCTTGATCTTAGTTCAACAACAAGGTGCACTTCAAGAGGGTGATGAAGGTGGCAAAATTTTAGAGTAAGGAAGTGAAGAAAGGCTAAAGAGAGTTTGAAAATCAGCCTTGGAAGGCCTACTTATATAGTTTAGGGTTTGGGCTTTTGCCCATTGGTCATTAGGGATTCTATTATCCATTAGTCCAAGGGATTGCATAAGGATTTTGTAGAATTTTGTTACCTAATGGGAAATGGGGTTTGACTTTCCATTGTTATAGGGGATTTTATTACCCATTAGTTGAAAGCTCTTAAGTTTCCTGGAATTTAGATTAGTCGGTATTTTGTCTCAAAAAATGTTAATGTGCTAAAAAGTGTACTAATGACACTGGTTCAACAAATTGTTCTCGGAATGTATCAATAACAACAATTTTCTAACCTAAAAAGTCTCTCAACTTAGTCATCTATCTTTCATTGAAACTCATGTCTTGATAAACGTGTCTCGAGCTATTTCAATTTCTTTGGTGATTTTTTTCGAAAAACACAAAACATAACTTATTACTAAATCTTTTATACTAAAATTAAATTTAATTGTTCTTATAATTATCTCATTCACTTAATTAATTAAACAGATAAAAGCTCAACATTAAAAAAAATTTCAATTTACTATTACTACTATTATTATTTATTTATTTTATTTTATGAATTACTTTACATTGAATTGTAATTATAAAAAAATTAATTTTATGAAATTAACAATGTTAATTAGAAGCAATTTGTCTTGGTTTAAATTTATGTATTTTTTTTTTGTTTTGCAAGATTAAGACTAAGGTACAATACAAACTTTGTTGGCCTTTTCTATTTACACTTCTCCCATTATAGTCCCTTTATTTTATTTATAATTTTGATTATAAAAAATACTCTTTTATATTAAAAAGTATAAACTCTAACTTTTCTATTTTTATTGTTCCCCAACCCTTTCTGTTCCTTTTCTCTCAACCTTTCCTGTACATTTTTTCTTTTCTCCCTCTTATTTTTTAGATGTATCATAATTTTACTTTCATATCGTACTATTACATTTCTATACTGAATTCAATTGTTAATATAAAACATTTGGATCAAATTCTACATTTTGTGTATGGTAAAGTAAGAGGTGATTATTTTTGTTATTTCAAAACACTTTCAAAAAGTTTTTTTTTTTTGAACGTTTCCATAAAATACTTCTCAAATTGTTTTTGAAAAGTACTTTTTGAAAATGTTTCAGAAAGTACTTTTCAAAAGTATTCAGAAAGTACTTTTTAAACATTCTTTATAAAAAAAAAATCGCCTTATCTTTTTGTTAATTTGTTTTTATTTGTTGGTGAACATGAAATATTATGTCAGTAAGAAGGAGAATACAGTGAACAAGGAAGTACATAAACTTGAGAAAGGAGGAATGCATAAAAGAGATAATTTGAAATGGAGGGAGAAAATAAGGTTAATTAGGTAATTTTACATTAAAAAATAAGAGAAAGAAAAATATAATAGCAAATGGGGAGTGTAAATAACAAAAAAAAAAAAAAAAAAAAACGTTTGTCTTTATCTCTGTAAGGCTCGATGTCTAAATGAGAAAGAAAGAAAAATGAGTCAAGCTTAAATTTAGAGACTGGGCCAATCCCCTCTGGATCCATCTATAAGAATGCTATAAATTTAAAGTCAAATAAGATAAAGATAAAGAGAGGATAATGAAGGTAAAATAGAAAAATAAAATGGAAGCACTTGTCCTAAATTCGTAAGAGCATTTGAGCCTTAACCCCTGTGAGGAGGGGCCGCAGCAGCAGCAGCGAGGGGAAGAGGGGCGGTGGCTCATGCATACTGTGTTGTGATTTAATACTATTGTACATAACTTATTTTCCGAGTTCCAACAATGTATATTAAAATGTTTTTAAAAATTTTAATAGCTATACAAGTGGTGTGTGTTTGAATGACTTATATAAATTTAATTTTGTTTTACTACTTTTATTATTTTCTTTATTTCATAAACTTTGTTTTTATTATTTTCTTTAATTTATAAATTTATATTTTATTTTTATTTAGCTTATACATTTACATTTTACTATTTATTTAATTTATATTTAATTTTTACTTTTTTATTTATTGATTTTTTTAATTATTTTCTTTCATTTTAAATTAGATTTTATTATTTTAATAGTGTCATGAAGATATTGACCTCGATCTCATAAGATAATTTCATGCATTAATTTTGTTTCATACGTGTAAAAGTAAATGAACATGAATATATACAATAATAGTTATTAAAATATTTAATAATAGTTAATTGCGTTATAAAAATATTAATATTTATCACATTAATAATTATAATCGTGTTTTTGGAAAGAAAAATAACTATATTTTCATTCGAAGTTAATGACACGTGTTGGGTAAACACCAAGTATAAAATCTCATATCTCATATATACGATAATCATCAGTACTCATAGATTATGGTTATAGCTAAGCAGGTGAGCAAAAGGATATGGCTTAGGTAGTTGGTATGGATAGCAAAGAACGTGAACATGACTATCAGCGTGAGAAAACCCTCCCTGAATAAATTTTCTCTTATTTTATTTATTGGCATAGTAAAGTTGTTGATTCATTGTTTTAACCTTTATACTGAGGGATGATAATTTCTTATAGATTGAGAGAGAATGAGTTTATTTGTATTTTATTTTGTTTTTATACATAATTAATATTTTAGTACATGTAATTCATGAGATAAATGTTTTATTTTTCTATGACTAAAGTTTATGATAAATAAATATATTTTAAATATATAAATTATATTATAATTGAAATTCGTAACAAGTAAATATTTTTAAAATATAAATTCTATTTTAAATTTATGACAAATAACTTATTAAAATTTAATTTAAAAGTAAAAATAAAAAGATAAATACCATGAAAGATTATGTATATGAATAAAGATAAAAAAGAGAGTGAGAGAGATAGTTGAGAAAGAAATTTTTTGGACTAGTTATTAAATTTAACTATATTTAAAATTAAAACTAAAAATATATTTAAAAATAATAAAAAAATTTAAAATAATAAAAATTAGAAAATAAACTAAATGCTGGTATATAAGTTAAGACATGTGTGATTAACATAATTGAGAATAATATCTAATATTGTTCTCATTCAAGAATTCTTCTCTCTTGAAAATGTTATCGTCCAATAATAATTTCTAAAATACGAGGATTTAGACTATGATAGAGGACTATATCAGTAAATATGTAATTTTTGTTTTTGTTTGGTCTGTAAAATAGATTAGACTTTTCTGAATCGACTATTCTCTTATTTGAATTCAAAGATTAAGGTTTTATTTTTCTAGAATGGGTTTAAATGGTCCAAGTCCAAAATTAAAAGTAACCACGAGAAATATTTTGGGCTCAGTTGCCCAGATTTTAAATGGGATTTACAAATAAATAAAATAAAATAGGCTAAATTAGCTTGTAGCTTCTCATAATTTTATAAAATTTTAACCAAGTCTCTATAATTAAAAATACTTTAAAAAATCCTTTACAGTTAAAAATTTATAATTTAAAAAGTTCTTAAAATAAATATTTTAAAATATTAAAGTAAATTTTTTTAAATGCTAGAAATCAAACTAAAACAAAATTATATTTTTAACCTTTATTTTATGAATAAATGTATTTGTTTTATTACCTTTACACGCTCTGTTCTTGTGCTGGCGAATATATATGTTGCTTGTTAGTAGCTTTAATATAGATGATAGAAACTCAATCAATAATGACAAAGACCTTTAATATGATACTAGAGATCTCATGATTAAGTCCAAAACCAAAATGAGGAAGTAATCTTTGCAATGCCTGGGTTTGGGAATTAAGGAAAGTTTAAAGCAAAGTGAATCAGATGCTACACCAAAATGCGTCATTTTATTACAAGTTGATGAAAATTGGAGCTCATATTGAAGAACACATATAAAGCAAAAAGTCATTGTCATGTAATTTGGGCTGAGTAGTTAATTAGGATCTACTTACATGTATTTTCACATAAATCAATTTTGAAAGTTGGTAGGAAAAGAAAAAGTTGGATAGTTGGTGGGAAAATAGGAAGGTCATTTATGGTGGAAATAAAAGGTTAGTGGGGAGTTACAAGGATTTTATGCCAATTAAAATATTAAAAGACATTAACTCCAAGAGATTTTATACCAATTAAAATATTAATGGGCATTAACTCCATAAGATTTATTGTCAATTAAAATATTAATAGGCAATAACTTCAAGCTTTCCAACAAAGCCTATAAATAAACTTTTGTAAGCAATTAGAAGGACAAAATTTTAAAGTTTAATAAAATTTGTGTTTTCTCTATTGTGAGAATTTTTCCTTTGTTCTTAGGTTAAAGAACTTTTATAGTATTGATTTTACCGGTATGTCACGGTTAGGGTCACGCTTTTAATAACTATAGTTCTACTGGCAAGTCGCAGTTAGAGTCAAGTTCTCTCTTCACCTATTTTCAAGACAAACTATTTTAAGATCATGTCATTTGGTATCAGAGTTTCGTCTCTTGAAATCAAGTGTTCTCTATACTTTGTGTCTCTATCTTTTTCAATTTTCTATAAAAAAAAATTGTTCTTTCTTTTGTGATTTTTCCTACTTTGTCATCTTAGTTTATTCTATTTGTTTGTATCTATTCACCTCCCTTTGTTTACTTCATTAAGTTTGTCATCGCCCTTTGTTGCCTCATTGTGTTTTGTTTCCTTTTTCTATCATATAAAAAAAACAATCATACAAAAAAAAAGAAGGAAGGAGAAAGGTGAAAAAAAAGAAAATTGGCTAGTAGTCAATTTGTTATTTTCGTCTTACATATTGCAATAAAAAATTTGAACAGAAAAAGTTTGAGTTTTTGTCATATTTTCCCCCTTTGCATCTATAATACTTTCATTGAACGTGTCAAACAATCCAAAATTCCTTGCTTCTTGCTAATTCTTGTTCTCTAAAGTCATTAATTTACCAAATCATTATTGTTTCTTACTGCATAGCATAATCATTTGTAAAAGTTCTTACTTAAGAGCTCATCAAGAAAAGTTGAGTGGTAAAAGGCGAGAGTAGTGAGACAAAAGAAAGCCAAATTGAGTGATACACGAGTTACTACAACATAATTTGAGTGTAAACACATGAAAGAGTGTTTATGTGAGTTTTTTTTTCTAACTTGATTTTTGCAATATTTTAATCATGAGTAGAGAAGAAAGAGAACAAGATGTTGATCTCAAATTATTCATCAAGGATGTTCAAGAATAATTCAAGGCTCTAAATGCAAGATTGGATAATTTACAACATACACCCATGTATAGGAGCCCTACTAGTCGACACAATGATAAGGAAGAAGAAGAGGAGTATTTAGATGGAAGATATAATGAAAATGAATGGAGAAGAAAAGGTGAATCAAGACGTGACAATTAATTGGGTAATATTAAGAAGACAATCCCTGCATTCCAAGGGAAGAATGATCCTGAACTGTACTTGGAGTGCGAGAGAAAAGTTGAACATGTGTTTGATTGTCACAACTACTTGGAGGAGAAAAAGGTAAAATTAGCAGTTGCTAAATTTACTAACTATGCTAGTATTTGGTGGGATCAATTTGTGATTAACATGCATAGAAATTGAGAAAGGCTTATTCGTACACGGGAAGACATGAAGTCTATCATGAGAAGAAGATTTGTATCAAGCCATTACCATAGGGAATTGCATAGAAAATTGTAAAGTTTGACATAAGGTTCTATGAGTGTGGAGGATTACTATAAGGAGATGGAAGAGCCAATATGAAAGAAAACCATGAGGTAACTATGACTAGATTCATTGGAGGCTTAAAGAAAGAGATTTTTGATGTGATGAAGTTGCAACATTATATGGAGATAGAGGACTTGTTGCACAAAGCAATTCAAGTGGAGAGGCAATTAAAGTCTAAAAGCTCTTCCAAATTTGCTTCATCTTCTAGCTCTTCATGGAGATCAAATTGGAAGAATAGTACAATTGTTGCAAATCCTAAAGAAGATGTGATTTCCAAATATTCAAATGCTCTTCCTAAAGGTAAAATTGACATTGATACAACCTATAGATCACATGATATCAAGTGTTTCAGATGTCATGGAATTGAACATATTGCTTCTCAATGTTCAAATAAAAGAGCAACGATTATGATGGATAATGAAGAAGTAGAGAGTGAGAGCTCAAGTGATGATGAAATGCCACCATTGGAGGATTGTAGTGACATGGAAGTTGTTGAACCTGTAGATGGAGTTGTACTTGTTACTAGGCAAGCTCTTAGCATACAGCCTAAGGAAGATGGTGATGAGGAGCAACATGAGCATATTTTTCATACTAGGTGCCTTGTTTAAGGAAAAATGTGCAACATGATTCTAGATGGAGGGAGTTGCACCAATGTGGCTAGTACTATCCTAGTGGAGAAAATAAATTTGCAAACTACCAAACATCCTAGGCCTTATAAGTTGCAATGGCTTAGTAATATTGGAGAAGTAAAGGTTGACAAGCAAGTTTCAATGCTTTTTGCTATTGAGAATTACAAAGATGAAGTATTGTGTGATGTGGTTCTTATGGAGGCAGGGTATATACTTTTGGGTCGCCCATGGCAGCTCGATCGCAAGGTGACCCACAAGGGATATACCAATTGTTTGTATTTTATTTACAATGAGCTGAAAATTACTCTTACTCCATTGTCTCCAAAGAAAGTATGTGAAGACCAAATAAAAATGAGGGAAGTAAGAGAGTGTAAGTTGAGAGAAGAGCAATTGAGCATTCAAGAAAAAGAAAGAAAAGAAAATATGAATGAAAATAAGCAGAAGAAAGAAAAACATAAAATTGAGTGCAGTGAAGAGAAAATTAAGAAAATGAGTGCATTTGCAAAGAAAAAAGGTTGAAAGTGTGTTATTAGCAAAAGAGAAACTACTTGTACTCCTGTACAAGGATGTTTATTTCACTAATGAATTTCATCATTCTTTTCCTTGTGAAGTTGATTTTTTGTTATAGGAATTTACTGATGTTTTTCTAGATGAAGTATCTCATGGATTACCTCCTTTAAGAGGTATTGAGCATCAAATTAACCTCATTCCTGGTTGTCCAATCCCAAATAGACCAGCCCATAGAACAAATCTTGAGGAAACAAAGGAAATTCAAAAGCAATTGAATGAGCTGCTGCAAAAGGGGTTTGTGAAGGAAAGTCTTAGTCCATGTTCTGTTCCTATTATCTTGGTTCCAAAGAAAGATGGAACATGGCACATGTGCATTGACAATCGGGTCATTAATAAAATCATTATAAAGTATAGATATCCTATTCCTAGGTTAGATGATATGCTTGATGAATTGTTTGGTTCTTATGTATTTACTAAAATTGATTTGAAGAGTGGATACAATTAAACTCGTATGAAGGAAGGTGGTGAATGAAAAATAGCTTTCAAAACAAAATATGATTTATATGAGTGGTTAGTGATGCCATTTAGCTTAACTAATGCTCCCAGCACCTTCATGAGGTTAATGAATCATGTTTTGTGTTCTTTAATTGGGAAATTTGTAGTAGTCTATTTTGATGATATTTTGATTTATAGAAAGACTTTAGATGAATATGTTGAACATTTGCATGTTGTTCTTAATGTCTTGAGAGAAAATAAATTGTATGAAAATTTCATAAAGTGTTCATTTTGTCTTGAGTCTGTTGTGTTTTTGGGTTTTGTTGTAAGCTCAAAAGGAATAAATGTGGATAGATTTAGTAAAATGGAACATTTCATTGCAACACATGTGATTTGTTCTTTAAAGAAGTTGTGCGCTTGCATGGGCTGCCAACAACAATAATAAGTGATAGAGATGTGAGGTTCCTAGGTCATTTTTGGAGGACTTTATGGAACAAGTTAGGAACTAAGCTCTTGTTTTCCAATGTTGCACATCCACAAACAAATGGGCAAACTAAAGTTGTGAATAGAATATTTGCTATCTTGTTACATGCAATCATTCAAAAGAGTTTAAAAAATTGAGAAAAATGTTTACCACATGTTGAGTTTGCATATAATAGAACTGTCAATTCTATTTCTTCTTATTCTCCTTTTGAAGTTGTATATGGTTTTAATCCACTAACTCCTTTGGATATCTTAACTTTTTCAACTAATGAGCATACTAATTTGGATGGAAAGCAAAAGGTAAAATTTGTTAAAGAACTCCATGCCAAAGTTCGAGTTAACATTGAGAAGAGGAATGAACAATATGCAAGACAAGCAAATAAATGGCATGTTATGACTTTTGAGCCTAGAGATCGTGTTTGGGTTCATAGGCAAAAAGAAAGGTTTCCTACTAAAAAAATACAAGTTGTAGCCAAGAGGAGATGAAACTTTTCAAGTGTTAGAAAGGATCAATGATAATGCCTACAAGCTGGATTTATCAACTGCATATGGTAATGTAAGTTCTAATTTAAATATTGCTTATTTATCTTTATTTGTTGTAGGTGAGAAATTTGATTCGAGGACGGATCCTTTTGAAGAGGGAGGGAATGATAGAAACCCAACCAACAAAGACAAAGACCCTTTGCATGACACTGGAGGTCTCCTAACTAGGTCTAAAACCAAAATGAGGAAGCAATCTTTGCAAGGCCTGAGTTTGGGAATTAAGGAAAGTTTAAAGTAAAGTGAACCAAAGGCTGCACTAAAATGCGTCACTTTATTACAAGTTGATGAAGATTGGAGCCCATATTGAAGAATACATATAAAGCCCAAAGTCATTGTCATGTAATTTGGGTTGAGTAATTAATTAGGATTTATTTACATATATTTTCACATAAATCATTTTTGATAGTTGGTAGAAAAAGGAAAAGTTGGATAGTTGGTGGAAAAATAGGAAGGTCATTTATGGTGGAAATAAAAGGTTAGTGGGGGAGATATTGAGATTTTATGCCAATTAAAATATTAATGGATATTAACTCCAAGAGATTTTATTTCAATTAAAATATTAATAGACAATAACTTCAGGGCTGCCCAGCTAAGCCTATAAATAAACTCTTGTAAGCAACTAGAAGAATAGAATTTTAATGTATAATAAAATTTGTGTTTTCTCTATTGTGAGAACTTTTCCTTTGTTCTTAAGTTAAAGAACTTTTATAGTATTGAGTTTACTGGCAGGTCGCAGTTATGGTCATGCTTTTGATAACTTTGGTTCTACTGATAGATTGCGATTAAGGTCAATTTCCCTCTTCACCTATTTTCAAGACGGTTCATTTTAAGATCGTGTTAGATGATAATATTTTTTTTATGTGATGCTTGGGAAGTATGACTTATGGTTATTCTTTTTTCCAAGTTATTAAAATGATGTGAAAGTTAACTTTTGGGTGTCACATCTTTTATTTCCTTCAAATATTTTGATTACTGATTTTCATATTTCTTTTCTCTTTTTTCCTTCATTTCCTTCCGATGAAACATTAAAATAAGAAAGATGATAGTTAAGATATAAAGACTTTACATAAAATTAGTATTGTATCAAAGTTAATTGCTGGGTGTCTCATCTTTTACATCCTTCAAACATTTTGATCATATTTTTTTATTAATAATAATAATCATTATACTATTTATATTTTTTATTTTTTTATTTCAGTATTATAGTTTAAAATATTTTAACTATTACACTAATTAATATAACAAAAGTATGATGTCTACTTAAGTGTAAGTTATTTTTACTTTATTTTAAACTTGATTGAAAATATTTAAGAATATTTTATGGTTAGTGTGGATAAATTTTTCTATAAGTACTTATAAGAAGAGAAAATAGGAAGGAAAAAAGAAATAAGCTTCTTCATAAGCTAAAATTAACTTATGCATAAGTTAAAAAATTTGTTGTTGGAGAAGCTAATATGAGAGAACTTCTACAAATTAGCTTATGCATAAGCTAATTTTAGTTTATGCAAAAGTTTATTTCATTTTTCCTTTATGTTTTTCCCTCCTATAAGTTCTTATAGAGAAGTCAACAAACTCTCAACATGTTTATGGGATAGCTATCTACCAATTGTAAAATTTATTTGTACATGGTACTCATCAACCCATTTGGGTGCTAGTAGTTTATTAACATGTATCAGGAAAATCCAAATGATCAGATGGTAGCCGAACATTCCCAAGCCCTAGAGTGTGTTTGGTAAGCCACTCTAATAGTGTATAAACTACTTTAATTAGCTTATAAGTTAGTTTGACTAAAATAAGCTTGTGAGCTTGTTTAGAACACAAGCTTATTTTAGTAGCTTCTATCTTATTTTCATAAGTTACTTCAACTAAATTATGGAAATAAGCTAGCTTTTAAGTTACTAGTTTTTTATTGTTTTTTTTTTTAATTTTTACCCTCATTAATATTTTAAAATCTCTTTTTACTTTTTTTAATTTATAAATCAAATATCTAAGTATGTGATTTTATATTTACTGACTAACTTATTAACTAATTTTATCAAACATTCTTTAGTTAGTTTATAAGTCTTTAATTGGCTTATAAATTAATTTTATCAAACACACTCCTAGTCAGTGTAAAGGTGAATTAGGAAGACATCAGCCATATAAAGGGACATTGCTTAATTTAGGGAGAGATACGGGGAGAAGAGGAGGCGAGAATCATGAATTAATAAAAGGGGTACATAAATGCTCATTAAGTCGAGGGAAAATAAAAGGAAGGGAAGAAGTTATGAGGTAAGTAATACTTCATGTAGAAAAATTATGGAGATGAAATTTATGTGACTTTGTTGGAGTGTGATTACATGTGTCCTCTCCCTCGTCTTAACCGAAGAGGAGGAGAAAACCTAACTAGAATACGGCGAAAAGGAAATGAGACGTACAACCAGACAGTGATCCCGACAAAGAGGAGACTTTCCAGGTTCGTGTAAGAACATAACATAAATCAATCAATGTGTTGAGCAACTAGAGCAATAGAAATACACGCTGAAGAAATAAAATATGAAAACAATTTTCAAGAGAAATTGAAAAAACTTAATATATAATTTGAAACCGAGAACCAACAGGAATCGGGAATATTTAAACCTCAAATAAAAGCTCTCAATATATAATTTATTGAATTAGTAAATATAAGCAAAAACACCCAATATAAATTCTCCTCGGATGTTTTTTTTTTTTTTTTTTTTTTTGTAAAATACCCTAATATTAAATGACAATTATCTTCCCTAAACTATCCAAATATTGAATGACATAATTATATTATTCCTAAATAAACTTTTTTTTTTTTTTTTTATAATTCTCTGCAGATTCTCTTCATTCGCCTGAGTTAGAAGGATAGTTAAGATCAAAAGGCTGTGGCACGTTAAGATCGAAAGGCCTAACATTAGGAAGACTGTTTGGAATATTTGGAGGAGGCACATTAGGAGGATTGCTTGGAATATTTGGCGGAGGCACATTAGGACGAATTATTGGCACATTTGGAGGATTGCTTGGCACTTTTGCAGATCGAGCTTTTGGTGGTTGAGGTTCAACATACTGGCGCACATCCATGGAATTCAATACAAAATTTGGATTATGTTCAATAGTGTGTACTGCTAAATCTTCCCGAGTTGGCAACAGGTTGCCACACAGATTACAACGAAATGGAGGCATGGTGAATGAGTTTAGGATAATAAGGAAAAAAAGACTTACCAAAAAAGGTTTTGGAAGGTAAAAATATATGATATTAATTGACGTAACAGGGTTTAGGACAAAAGAAAGAAAGAGAACAATCATATATATAGTTGGGTATAGGAGAAAGTCGTAATTTTAAATTTTAAATTCCATATGTAAACATGCGCAAAAAACAATAATAATAAGAGCCTGAATGAAAAAACGTGTTATTATAACATTAACCAAGAAATAAAGCAGCAAACAAGGAGACAATTTACTATATATATAGAGTAAGATTTTACCTTCACACTTTTTTTTTTTTTTAAGTTTACATCGAATTTAATTACCGCATGACGATAAATATCACATATTTACTTCAATCAAATCACTTTTCGTTATTATTAAAATTTTAAATTTAATAATTTTAACTTAACTAATATTTTGGAATTCAAATATTAAGTATGTAATTATATTAAATATTAAAAAAAAATTGTTATCACATGTAATAGTCATATTCAACATGAGGAGGATTATTTTTATAATAAATAATCTCATACACAAAAATGCTAATACCATAGTACACAATTACCAATTAAAAAATTATAATAATAACAAAATATTTTAATTATTCGAAATTGTATCGACTAGCTATCATTATAATTGAAAACATGCTACAAACTCAAAGTGTATGGGTTCATTTATTTAGAAAACTTTTAAATAGTTTGTGTTATAAAAATGTAAGTAATTTTTTTGTGATTGATCATAATAGTATACACAACGATATAGATACACTTTCGAAATACTAAATAACATCACATGGAATTGACTAAAAAAATTTCAAGTAACAAGTGTAATAGTTTGTGCCTCATGACACTTACAACCTAGAATAAAAGTAAAACAACATTAGTTCTTCAAAATACAAATAGTACATCCAAAGGAACGGGGATACATGACTCACACATCCCAAGCTGGTCAATACACTAAAACTACCAAGGAGGAGGAGCATGATGAGATGTTTGCCCTTGATAAACGTCTTCAAGGTTGATTCAGAGATGATGGGGTCGAGGTCCCATATGAGATGGATGATGGCGATTAACTCTAGACAACTAATCCCTTGTCAAATGTGTACGTTGATTCCACATGGCTTGTATCAACAACCACAAGTCTGGGGAGGTGTAGAACGTAGAAAGACCATAGTAGTGACAAACGAAGCAAAGTTTATCATCATATTGTAGTAGTACCCGACCCTCTAAAGGTTTGAATCAATCAATCAGACCCTTCCTTGGCCTATTGTTGTCTCCATGAAGTGAAGAGTGAAGATGCCTAGATAAATTTGATTAAGTGGCATGCATGAAGGGTTTTATCTTCATGGATGTCTCAACATCTGCTCCTAATGAACAAGTTGTTTGAGATCATTACAGTCGTACATATGCAATAAGGACATAAGTATAAGCTCATGAAATAAAACATATTTAAATTACTCATAGAAGATAAATAAACAATCATATTCTCATGAATTCAAACATTCAAATAGATATACAAATCAGACTTTCAATTAACAGACCAAACTACTCCATGAAGACTCTAACTTTCAAGCGATTAGTCAAACACTTTTCTTTAACATAGTATACATGACTACTAAGTCATCACAACATGGCATGTGCCCAAAATCATTGGGGTAAATGCCAAAACTTGATCTACATATGAGATAAGTGGTTTATTGATATAGGTATATGTGGGTAGTGGCTAACCACGACTCAAGGTTTGCAATAACCTTGGACCTTGTGGAATTGTCTGCCTCCCTATCCCCAAGACCCAATTGTCACCACTTCTTATCCAACACTAGGCTTGGAGACCTAATCTAGACAATCAACAAAGCTTACATGCCTACTCACAACATAGTATGTAATTGTTGACCCTCATACTTAATATACCTCATCTAACCAAATCATAGCATCATCAAGCAATAACATATATCATGTTTAAAGGAGATTTTAGTGCACTTACTTCCATTTGTCATTCGTTGTTGTGGCGAATGATTGTGTTTCTTAAGTCTTATGAATTTGTGGGTTCTTAAATTTTTGCTTGAAGTTTTCTATCTTGATGTAGTTTCATTCTCTTAATCTATAATGTTGATTGGAAAGAGCTAATTAACTATAGCTCTAAGAAAATATGTAAATAAAGATAGTTCCTATGCTTCGCTTTCACCCAACAAGTCACTTAGTTCACCCAATGAATCACTCATGACCTTTCCTTGTTCCTCATGCATTCACTTAATGGGTGGGTATTCTCACTCAAAAATCTACCTATAGGGAGGATGTAACTCTTTAGTGTTGACTTACTCGCTTAGCAAGTCACAAGACTCATTGAGGGAATCTCTCGTTGTAGTCGCCCAACCAAGGGTATCCTTCACTCAACAAGAAGAACTATAAAGAGTCATCCACTAGCATTCACTCAACGAATGGAGTCATATAGGATTTACTCCCAAATTGTCATTTTAGTTGCGTAGCAAGTCAAGAGCCTCATCTAGCGAATCAAGGTAGGAAAAAATTGAGCACTTCAAAATGTTTGGTTCCCGCTTACTGAGTAGATGACACACTTAGCAAAACAAGGTGATTTTGGATTTCTCAAGCTTTCGCTCAATGAGCATACAACTTGCTTGATGAATATATGAGTTTTTGGGTTTCATATGAATCCTTGCCAAACAAGTACGTAGCTCACCCAGTGAGTGTTCATCATTTTCCAGATTTCAAGTTGAAAGGGGTGGTTCACTTTGTGAGATGCATCTCTCGCTTAATGAGCATTCATACATATTTATTTATACAAATTTATAGGATTATGATCCTTGCTCAACAAGTGCGTGACTCACTGAAAAAAACAATAAGTTTTATGGGTTTTTCTTTCATGTTCTTTTGAGGCACTCAACGAGATCTAGGGTTCACACACCAAGCATTCATAATTTTTCAAAAAAAAAGTCTCGTTGGGCGAGTAGAGCTTCTCATTCAGTGAGAGCTCGTAACAACTTTATAACTCAGTATGAATTTTTAGATATAATGTAATAATTCAATCCATAACCTAGAACATCATAATATAACTTCATAATATAACTTCATAAACATAACTCATTCACCAAAAAACAACATGTCCACAACAGATCATGAAATCATAGTTCATCATGCATACATTCTTGTTTTCAAGAAATTTTCATAACATATTACAAAAAAATATTGATGTCTCATATTATCATGCATTGAACTTCATTTTTTGCTATCAAACATCACTACTCAGTCACTAGGACACAGAGAGACAAGTTTCCTTTACTTGGAATGAAGCTAGGATATGAAATATTTAGTGAAGGAGCTTAAACTTGCAACAATGGAGTGGCTCAAGGTTAGGGAAGAGAACTCAGACTTAAGGGGGATGAAGAACTCTGAATCTCAACTAGGGTTGGGGCTTTGAAGATGGTTTGACGCAACCAATTGTCCAAGGGTCAAGGAGAGTGATTTTAACTGAAAGATCAAGGAAAGCATAGCAAAAATGATATTTGCCATTTAAGGTAAAAAGTGGCTTGATATCTTTTTCCCCAAATGGTTAATTTCGATTTTGGATTTTATACTATAAATGGTAAGGTAAAACTATAAATAGTATAATCACTTTTTGTCAAAAATAAAAATTCAACTAGTGATTTTCCTCAAAGTAAATGCTAATGACATTGGAAAATGTATTAATGATATTGTGTTAATAATTAGATACTACCAAACTAAGTTATTCAATCTTTCAAGGAAGAATGATCCCTCAATAAACTTGCGTCAAACCATTCAAGTCTTATTCGAGCCTTTTCTTGAAAAGTGTGCAAACACTGTTTATTAAGATTTTCTACTAAAATTAAATTTTATCTTGAAATTATTTCATTCACTTAATTAACTACATAAGGAATACAATGTTACATAAATCACATAAACCATAGAAAGACCACCATGCGCATGGATCAACTGGTGCAAGATTGTTCCAGTTTAACCAATGATATCGAGTTTGAGTTCTGAGTATACAACTGTTTTAAATATTCAGAAGAAGAGTTTTGTCACCCATAGTTGTTATACCTGATTCGAGAAAGATTGTCTCCTATGTAAGATATATGTGGTTTATACAATAAAAAAACCTAAATCATATAACTTAAAAGGCAATTCTCTCAATTTAATAAAATAAAATAATAAAATATAATAACTATCTTGTATAGATATAATTCATTAAATATTATAATTATGACTAAATTATTACTTTCGTCCTTTATCTTTTTAAGTAAATTTTTTTTTTATCTTTTATCTTTTAAAAATTCGTTTTGATCCTTTATCTTTTGAAAAAAATTCATTTTGATCCTTTAATTTTAAAATTGAGTCAATATGATTCTTTTGTCGATATAAAATTAACATCGCTAGTGTTAAAATTAAGATAATGATAAATTTTAATATAGTGGCAGTAAAAAACTAACATTATAATATATGGTTATCTCACTCATACTTTCTTCTCTTACTCTTTTCTTTTTTCTTCCCCACTCACATAGTGGCGATTAAAAACCACAACTATAATATTTAAAAATTATAAGAAAAAATATGACGTACGCACAAGAGTGTTTAGAAGGATCTCTTTCTTGATTCATCAATTCATCAAATTGTTTGAGGAGTTTTATTAGTATATATGTTTCAATTGATATAGTCGAAAATCAAATGATTGTGTTGAAGCATGTGTGAGAATCAACCATTTTCATGTTGCAAGTTTTACAAAATATAGTTTGTTTCGATATTCTTTTTCATGCTTTGAGTCCACACTTTTTGCAATTAATTGAGGGATCCCAATCGCCTCTCCCACTTGAATAACATTTTCAAAAATCATTTCATTCTAGTCAAGAACGAAAGAGAAATATTTGGGTCAAGTTTTTAGGTTGAAAAAACCCATTTTTCCAACTAATTGGATGAGGAAGATGATCTATTTTAAATATTATAGTGGCGGTTTTCAATCGCCACTATGCTAAAAAAAATTTATCCTTTTCCAACCCCATGAATTTGCGATGAACTTCGGTGATGCAGTTTTGGAGAATTATTATAGTATTAATTTTTTACCACCACTATGTTAATATACTTTTTATGTTTTTATTTACATTTTTATAGATTAATATATTTTTTCAATTTTTTTGTAAATGAGAAATATTGAAAAATAAAAAAGTAGGTGAGGAGTAGAATGAAAAAAAGATGAAGGTTTATGACACGATCTTAAAATTTGACCGTCTTAAAAGAAGGCAAAAGGAGGAACTTGATCCTAACTACGACCTGCCGGTAGAACCAACACTATAAAAGTTCTTTAACCTAAGAACAAAGGAAAGTGTTCACAAAAAAACACAAATTTTATTCAAATTATAAATTTTGTCCTGTTGGATGGTTACAAGAGTTTATTATTTATAGGCTTAACTAGACAACCCTAAAATCAATGCCCATTAATATTTTAATTGGCATAAAATCTCATGGATTTAATGTCCATTAATACTTTAATTGGCATAAAATCTCATCTGCTAGATCTCTCCACTAACCTTTTATTTCCATCATTAATGACCTTCCTATTTTTTCACCAACTATCCAACTTTCCCTTTTCTACCAACTATCAAAAAGTGATTTATGTGAAAAATACATGTAAATAAATCCTAATTAACTACTTAGCCCAAATTACATGACAATGACTTTGGGCTTTATATGTGTTCTTCAAGATGGGCTCCAATCTTCATCAACTTGTAATAAAGTGACCCATTTTGGTGCAGCCTCTGATTCGCTTTGCTCTAAACTTTTCGTAATTTCCAAACTTAGGTCTAGCAAAGATTGTTTCATTATTTTGGTTTTGGGCCTAGTCATGACCTCCAACATCACGCAAATTATCTTTGACTTTGTTGGTTGGGTCTCTATCATTCCCTCCCTCTTCAAAAGGATTCGTCCTTGAATCAAAGTCCTCACCTACAACAAATAAAGATAAATCAGCAACATTAAAGGTAGAACTTATATTACCATATGTGGTTGGTAAATCCAGCTTGTAGGCTTTGTCATTAATCCTTGCTAAAACTTGAAAGGGTCCATCTCCTCTTGGTTTCAACTTGGAATATCTTTGAATGAGAAACCTTTCTTTTCGCATATGAACCCAAACCCAATCTCCAGGTTCAAAGGTAACTTTAACACACCCTTTATTTGCTTGCCTTGAATATTGTTCATTCATCTTCTCAATGTTAGCTCAAACTTTGGCATGAAATTCTTTAACAAATTCTGCCTTCTGCTTCCCATCCAAGTTAGTATGCTCATTATTTGGAAAAGTTAAGATATCCAAAGGAGTTAATGGATTAAAACCATACACAACTTCAAAAGGGGAATAAGAAGAAGTAGAATGGACAGCTCTATTATATGCAAACTCAGCATGGGGTAAACATTTTTCCCAATTTTTCAAATTCTTTTGAATGATTGCACGTAACAAGGTAGCAAGAGTTATATTCACAACTTCAGTTTGCCCACCGGTTTGTGGGTGTGCAACGGTGGAAAACAAGAGCTTAGTTCCTAACTTATTTCACAAAGTCCTCCAAAAATGACTTAGGAACCTAATATCTCTATCACTTACTATTGTTCTTGGCAACCCATGCAAGCGCACAACTTCTTTAAAGAACAAATCAGCAACATGTGTCACATCACATGCAATGAAATGTGCCATTTTACTAAATCTATCCACAACAACAAATATACAATCTTTTCCACTATGAAATCTTGGCAACCCTAATATAAAATCCATTGAAGCATCAGTCCAAGGTTGACTAAGCACACGTAAAGGTGTATAGAAACCATGGGGCATGGCTTTAGATTTGGCTTGCTTACATGTAATGCATTTATTACAAATAGATTGCACATCATGTTTCATATTAGGCCAATAAAAATGTTCACTCAGAATTTCTAGAGTCTTCTTTACTCCAAAATGTCCTATTAATCCCCCACCATGAGTTTCTCTAACTAGCATTTCACGCAAGGAGCAAGTAGGCACACACAATTTATTTTTCTTAAACAAGAACTCATCATACCTATAATAGTCTCCAAAAGCATGTTTAATACAAGAATTCCAAACCTGATGAAAATCAGAATCATTGATATACAAGTCCTTTATAATCTCAAAACCAAGTAACTTAGTTTGCAAGGAAGTAAGCAACGTATACCTTCTAGACAATGCATTAGCCACAGTATTCTCCTTACCTTTCTTGTACTTGATCACATAAGGAAACATCTCTATGAACTCCAGCCACTTGGCATGTCTCTTTTGAAGCTTACCTTGAGATTTTAAAAACTTCAAACTTTGATGGTTAGAGTGGATTATGAACTCCTTTGGCCACAAATAATGCTGCCAACTTTGCAATGTCCTCACCAAAGCATATAACTCTTTATTATAGGTAGAATAGTTCAATGCAGCCCCACTTAGCTTCTCACTAAAATATGCAATTGGTTTAGATTCTTGCATCAATACAGCTCCTATTCCAACACTAGAAGCATCACATTCAACTTTAAAAGCATTATCAAAATTAGGCAAACAAAGCACAGGTGCATTGGTCAACTTATCTTTCAACAAATTAAAATCTTTCTCATGCACATCATCCCACTTGAACACAACATCCTTTTCAACAAGCTCATTTAAAGGTGCAGCAATAGAACTAAAGTTCTTCACAAACCTCCTATAAAAACTTGCTAAACCATAAAAACTTCTTACCTCGTTTGCATTCTTAGGTGTAGGCCATTCTCTAATTTCCTTTACCTTTTCTTCATCCACACTTATCCCCTTTGAGCTTACAACAAAACCCAAAAATACAACAGAGTCAAGGCAAAATGAACATTTTTTAAGATTTCCATATAATTTATTTTCTCTTAAGACATTAAGAACAACATGCAAATGTTTAACATGTTCATCTAAAGTCTTGCTATAAATCAAAATATCATCAAAATAGACTACTACAAATTTTCCAATGAAAGAATGCAAAACATGATTCATTAGCCTCATGAAGGTGCTAGGAGCATTAGTTAAGCCAAATGGCATCACTAACCACTCATATAAACCATATTTTGTTTTGAATGCAGTTTTCCATTCATCACCTTCTTTCATACGAATTTGATTATATCCACTCTTCAAATCAATTTTAGTAAACACACAAGAACCAAACAATTTATCAAGCATATCATCTAATCTAGGAATAGGATATCTATACTTTACAGTGATTTTATTGATGACCTGACTGTCAATACACATGCACCATGTTCCATCTTTCTTTGGAACCAAGATAACAAGAACAGAACATGGACTAAGACTTTCCCTTACAAAGCCCTTTTGTAGCAACTCATTCACTTGCTTTTGAATTTCCTTTGTTTCCTCGGGATTTGTTCTATAGGCGGGTCTATTTGGAAGTGGACAACCAGGAATGAGGTATGACAAAATTGCAAGAAGAAAAGGAGGTTAGGTAGAATGGAGATGAGACAAGTATGTTGAAATGGTGATCTAGATGTGTTGGTGAAAGCTATGATTATAGAGGTTTGGAGGTAGGGAGAAAAAGAAAAGAAAGAATGAAGGGAAGAGATATACAAGTTTAATAAATAAAATTATAGTGATAGTTTAAAACTGTCACTATTTTAAAAATAATTATATTTAAAATATTAACTATGTTAATTTTATGCTGATCAAAGGACCATCTTAAATCAATTTTCAAAGTTAAAATGAATTTTTAGAAAAATAAAGAATCAAAATGAATTTTACTTAAAATATAAAAGATAAAAGTTAGAATGATAGCTTATAATTATTTCAAATGAATTTCTAATTTAGATGCACACCAAAAAAAATTTAAATACACTACAAAACAATGCTATTTAGCAACTAACATTTATTTTTTGTTGTAAAATGAATAAATCTAGTTGCTAATCACCTTAGGAACTGAAATAGAAATGAAAGCAAGTTAATCTCCTACTTAGCAACCAAAATTTGTCTTTATCTATTCGAATTAGTGATAGAGTGCTAATATAAATGTATCTATCGCTAACATGTTGGTCACTTATGATATTAGAGAACAAAGTAGTGACCGATTGGATTTGTCGTAAGGTAAATAATTGAGTAAAAAATAACTTAAAAAATAAAATACTTCAAAAATGAGAAAATAGTCTCATGTTTAGTTTTTTTATTGGATACCAAATTTGTCTCGTTGCTAAATTTATCTCTAAAACAAAAAAAATTAAATTTAAAAAATTAGCATGCAATATATTGATCTCTAATTTGGTAGTTGGTTAATTTTTCTATATAATAATTTGAAAATATTTAAATTTTAATGATTGCATTTTCAATCTCTATTTTAGTCTTTAAATGTATTTTACTAAAAAATTTATTGTTATTATTTATTATTATTATCATTATTAGTTGATAATTTATATTTTTGACTTTTTAATTATTATCAATAATAATAATAATAGTGTTCAGGCTCAAACTAAAATTAATGTACTATACAACAAAAATCGAAAAAAGGTATCTCAATATATACAATGTTACATAAACCATGAGTGATAAAATAAAAATAAAAGTCGAAATGCGTACCACCCTTAGTATTAAAGATTGTGCAGTAATGACATCTGTCCTATCCTTAAAAAATTTCAAAATGATTTTTGTCACAATACATAACGAGAAGAATATACATAAAGATATAAAGTAAAATAATAAATTTTCTATAACTGGCTAAATCTAGTAAGAATACAGTTTTATTGTATAGGAGTAAAGTAGTAGATAATTGCCATAGGAACATGAATAGATCTCGCCAAGCTTATGCTATGCCACGCTGATCACGATCATTGCCAAAAAAAAATGAATCTTTGTTTTGTTGAGCGTGAACAGTTGTTGCTAACAACTTCTGCAAGAATCATGCTAGAGAAAAAAAAAGAAAGGAAAACAAAAACACCTAGGAGGTAACAATCTTACCGATAGGAATAAGCAAATGATTATAGAATTTACACTAAAAACAATTAGTTTTCATGTAAAACAATATAATAACAACAGTAAAATACGATAAAATAATATATGTGCAACATGTAAAGCAATATAATAATAATAAAATACGGTAAAATAATATATGACTAATCAACCTATTATATAATGAAATGCATAAGATGCGTGCGATATGAACGAGACACCAACATAGAAATTCTAACAACAAAATAATAAGATTAGAAATTCATACTTCATTGATCTTTGCATGTAAATCAATATTCATAAGATTTATTGACCATTTTTAATTGATCTCATGTGCTGACATAAAATATACTAACCATTTATTAGTGATATCAAGTACATATATAAGATTCATCAATCATTTCATGTATGTACGTGCTAGTACACTATACTAATCATGGATAAAATTGTATTGATTCTTTGAGAATATTAGTTCACAATATGTCTTGACCACAACATAGGGTCATGATCCTCCAATGACATGTGAGATGACATGCACTAAGACATTCTCAAGATATTCTTAGTCTCCACTATAAGATTCACACCTTATCACAAGATGTAACTACTATGGGATCCTAAGTCCAATAGATATGATTGATAATCATAATCAGATCTAACTAGAGTTGATATCAATCAAGAAATTTACTAAAAATATTAAATTCTCGATACCAATTTCTTGATTCACTATCATCAATAAGCATCATTACTATTTCAATTGACAAATATCAACAATTCCATATTTTATAATATAAACGACCAACCATCATGTTTATGATAGACTCAATAAGACTTATTCAATAAAATTCATTCAATAACATCAATCAATTCAATCATCATACAATCAATAAATAATAAAACAATTCAATTCAATATCAACAGAGAATTCATAACAATGCACATAAATAAACATTTTAATAATATTATGGAAGAGTATAATTTTACTTTCTGAAACTGTTTTACTAAGTCTATGGATTAACCTGAATAATTCACCCAATCATAGACTTTCCTTGGCCTTTGAGATGTGCCTAACATTTAAGAATATGTAAATCCTACTTATCATATTTTCCGGAGATTTTTTCCCCCGCCTAATTTTGGGAGTTGATGAACGAGGTTTAAGTATTGATCAGCTTCAAATCCAAATCCATGGCGGTGTCTCTACCACATATTTACTTCTTCCAAAGGGGAAAGATTCCACAATATCCCATGCACTACAAAATCATAAGGTTCAAAATTTATCTCTCACTGTATCCTTACCCATGTTAAATTATTCGACATAATTTATTATAAAATTTACATTTATTTTATCTTGTTAAATTTTATGATAAGAAAATAAACACAAAGTATTAATGTTTTCTCACTTTGATTATTAATATTCATTATTTACTATTTAACCCGTATATATTTAAATTTTATATTCCACTTCTAGAAATTAGATATTAAATTTTATTATGGCTCATTAGATATAAGTCTAGATTCCAAAAAGAAATATACATTTAACCCGTATATATTTAAGTATTTTCATTTTTTTATATGTTCCACTTCTAGAAATTAGGTATTATATTTTATTATGGCTCACTAGATATAAGTCTCGATTCCAAAAAGAAATATACATTTAACCTGTATATATTTAAGTATTTTCATTTTTTTCTATATTCCACTTCTAGAAATTAGGTATTTATTTTATTATGGCTCACTAGATATAAGTCTGGATTCCAAAAATAAAAATTATTCCAAAAAAAATTATTGGGCTGCACACTATATATATATATATTTATTTATTTATTATTTACTTAAGTACTTAACTATTTCAGTTGGGCCTTTTTCCGGTTACAGTGAATAAAATTTCCTTGGGTACAATTAAATTTTATCTATTTATTTCAGTATCTATACTTCTATCTCCCGTGGGTCGGTTTTTCATTAATTTGAGGTGTGGATTTATTTCCCTGGGCCTTGTGTCAAACTCAAATAAATCTTGTTGATACAAGCCTTAAATTGTATGGCCCAGCTGGAGAAGGATTTTAATTTGCTTGGCCCAACCACCCAAGGTTCATTTCTTCCTTCACCCGTTCCAGCGTCTCTGCACTTCTCTTCCATGTTCGTTTGCAAATTCTAAACCCAAACAGTACTAGTGAAACGCCCTCACCCACACTAATCAATCCGTAATTTAAAGCCAAATTATAATGCAGTCCCAGTAATAAAAATGCAGTGAAAATAACCGGGTTTCGGATGTAGAACATAACAAAGCCAATCTCAAGCAAGAACGAACCACAATTTCAAGTAATAGGAAAATTAAATCAAACAACTCAGACATGCAACACGACTTCAATTAAACGTTACCAACGGATTAGAAATTAAATGAGGAGAATCAAGCTCCTTCTACACCAAAGCCAACTGCATCAGCACGTAATCAATTCCACGATCACAGTGGCAGATGGCAGTTGGAAAGATTCATTTTGGGATCGAAATTGAGAGAGTAAGAGGAGAGGAATTTTGAGAAGAAACATAGAGAGCCAGAGAGAAAAAGGAACGGGTGTTTTCCTTCCCTTTGCGGAAAATAAGGAGAGAGTAATTAAATAAGGGATGAAATTTTAAAAAATTTATAATTTTTTTAATAAATTTTAATTAATAATAAAAAATGTGTTAGAAAATATTACTAGCCTTTCTCATTTAAAAATTTCTGGGTTTGAGCTAACGAAGGTGAGGAAAGAAATTAGGTGCAGCTGTTAATGGTTCTTAAAGTAAATCCTAATGGGCCAATTGAATGAGATTCTTAAATTAAATACTTAATGAGCTAATGGTTTAAAGAGATATATATTTAGAAATGTTCAAGTATGTATCTTTCGAATATTATAGACCGTATATGATTTTTTATTTTGTTTGATTGGGTGGTCTTTTATAGTCATTGTTGTGGATTGTCTTTTTTTGGATCATGTTGTATAAGTCCTCTGATCGCTGTCAAATTTAGGGGGAGCTGCCTACTTTGATGCCGTACTATCTGACTTCGGTCCCCATGTTAGATGGTGCCTCCTGCTAGCATTAAATGTGATTTGTACAGTCGCGATTAGAATTGGTCAGGCACTATCGTGGCCTAGGAGACCAATTGATCGACTATCAACAATCCTACAAGCATTAAGTGAGATGAAATTACTTTAAATTGTCAGGTCGTTTAGTGACCATCTTGGTGTTTTTTTTACCTAGTTGGTCTACAACCCTACAAGTGTCGAGCGAAGACAAAAAATGTTTTATAGTTGAAGTTGACTTTTCTGGTTAGTCGCTTGGCAGTCGGCCAACACTTGGGGGTCACTAGTCGATTGCCTCTCAAAGGTTCTAAGGCTGCCTAGGGGTCACTCGTCGACCACCGCTCACAGGTTTTTAAGTTTGCTTAGGAGCCACTTGTCGACCGCCTGTCGCAGGTCTTTAAGTTTGTTTAGGAGAATCACTGGTCAATCACCTCTCACAGGTCTTTAAGTTTACCTGGGAGATCATTGGTCAATCGTTTCATACAGGCCTTTAAGTTTGTCTGGGATATCACTCGTAGACCGCCTCTCACAGGTCTTTAAGTTTGCTTAGGAGATCACTAGTCGGTTGCCTCTCATAGGTTTTTAAGTTTGCTTGGGAGCCATTGGTTGATCGCCTCTCACAAGTCTTTAAGCTAGGGATTACTGGTTGACCGCCTCTCACAGGTCTTTAAGTTTTCTTGGGGGATCACTGGTCAACCGTCTCTCACAAGTCTTTAAGTTTTCCTGGGGCCATTGGTCGACTGCCTCTCACAAGTCTTTAAGTTTTCTTGGGAGGATCAATCGTTGACGGCCTGTCACTGGTCTTTAAGTTTGCTTGGGGGACCACTGTTAGACTGTCTCTCACAAGTCTTTAAGTTTTCTTGGGGATCAGTAGTCGACCGTTTCTCATAAGTCTTTAAGTTTGTTTGGGGATCACTAATCGACTATTTCTCATAGGTCTTTCAGTTTGTCTAGAGGGGCCGCTAGTTGATTGCCTCTCACGAGTCTTTAAGTTTGTCTAAAGGGGCCACTAGTTGACCGCTTCTCATAGGTCTTTAAGTTTGCCTGGGGCACCAATAGTTGACCATCTCTCACAAGTCTTTAAGTATGCTTAGGGGATCACTGGTCGATCGCCTCTCATAGGTCTTTAAGTTTGCTTGCGGAGGCCACTGGTCGATTGCCTCTCACAGGTTTTAAGTTTGGTGGGGTAGAGTAGGGAGCTGAAATCCTTTTGATATGTGTACAAAATGCAAACTATGACCCTATGTATTTTAAGGTATGAAGCTTAGTTGTAATATATACATGTTCACCTCTATAGTCCATGATAGATGCAACACCCAATTATAGCTCAACCTTTTATTTCTTTAGTTTTTTAGAACGACAACTTCATTATAAAGCAATGGAGCCCCCTTCTTTTGTACCTTTGAAGCCTCCATTTCCTTGAAACATCTTTCCATACTATCTATCATAAATATATATCTAAACAAGTGTGAAAGCACCTATATTCCATTAAATATTGTTTAACTTTCAATAACAAGTTTCAAAAGGAAAACAAGTCAGGGGAAAAGTTTTAGAATCTTTCTTCTTCTTGTTAAATTTGGTGATCAAGAACTTGAACATCTTGGGATCAAGGGCTCTAAAAAGACCCTTTAGAAGAGGTGGTAGATAATTTTTGTTAGTTCCATCAACAAAGAAGCATCAAAAAAGGAAATTGAAGAAAATATTTTCTTCTTATGGGAATGAGGAAGATATTATCATTGTGCATAGTCGTGAATATGCTTTAGTCAAATTTTCTAATAGAGAAAATGGCATTGGTTGCGATCAAAGGGCTGAATAGAATCTTCACGATGAGAGGTTGTGATCATCTGCTAATTGTTCGTTTTGTAGATCCTAAGAAACCTAAAACTGGAGAATCAAGGGGCAACTATTTATCTATGAATGCAAACTTTGTTCCTTGTTCTCAAGAACCAACAGCCACTGCCAAATTTTGGTGATTCCAATAGTGGAGGAAATATTTTGCCTATTTCCCATATCATTATACAATTGCACACCTATAAGTTACTTCTCATATGCAAAACTGGGAACCTAGTGCTACTATGGCACAATAGTCATTTCCTCCACATCAAGTGGATTCACAGTTGGCTTTAATGCCTTTGGGGATTCAAGCTCCAAAGTTGTCCTCTTGGCCATTTATTACCGAGGTGCAAAGGCAATCACATCAACAGATTCATCAGTTCAAAATATAGAGCAGCAACTTAGTTCATAGATTTCAATAGTTTTCCTAGTTTAATGTTCTTCCCAACTACCTACTCAGACAGGAAACAATCTTAGTACAGTTACTAGCACTACCCCGTCTGATATGCTTAAGTCCCAAAGATGAAGATCCTCTAGAGTGTGACTAGATTGAACACTACTGCCCTGATGGTTATAAGTACTGTTACAATTGTGTCACTTGTGAAAGCAGATGGGAGAAGCCTGAGGAGTATGCCTTGTACGAAAAAGAATCTCAGAAGTCGTAAGAGCAGGAGGATAATAGTTGTAGTATCTCACAATTGTCCTTATCTTCCCCTCAACAAGTTTCTCAAAGATTACAAGAAATAAATTATGACCATAGGAAGTCAGTAACAAGTTCTGTTGGATGGTGTGATGTTATTTATCTTGGGCAATTTTGTGAGAGGCAGTCGGAGAGGAGGCATAGGATGGTAGCGACGTTATTAGAGACCTCGTGTGTCTATGCAATAGCGTCGTTGTAGAGGGAGAAGAGGAGCGTGAAGACATTGCAGTGCGAGATGAGGTAGGACTATACCTATGACCGAATTTACAGGTGACAACGACGGATCTACGCACAGAGAGGAGGCATAGGATGAGGGCGACGTTGTCGTTGTCAACGACCTGGTGTATCTGCACAACAACATCGTTGTAGAGAGCAAAGAGGTATGTCAAGCCATCGCGGTGTGAGACGAGGTAGGACTACATCTACGATCAGATTTTCAGGTGATGGAGACGAATTTACACACAATGGGGAGCTTCACACAGCATGAGCAGATATGCGCACGACGAATCTTCAGCTCCACAACCACTGTGTTCCTCCAACACCTTGATAGAGCATTTTTTAGACACTATGACTTATGCTGGACATAATTGACATTATTTTATGCTTAACATTGACACATTCGTTGAGTCTTGGGTTATTGGACTTAATTGAGTTTAGTTGCTATTCTTTTCTTATTTTCAGACTTAATTTTTATTACGATGTTGCTATCTTGTGCAGGCCATATCTGAAGTTACAGACCTCCAAATTGGACAGTCTTGGTGGCTCTGGAAAACTAAGATAAAGATCTACAACTTCTTGCTTTGGA
The DNA here is from genome assembly GCA_025330945.1 of Mucuna pruriens. NCBI lineage: Eukaryota > Viridiplantae > Streptophyta > Magnoliopsida > Fabales > Fabaceae > Mucuna > Mucuna pruriens. Next base: position 633,099 of record JAENHJ010000170.1, on the reverse strand, counting down.
TGCAACTCAGTTTGACCATCTTTAGTGTCAAAAGTCTGCATGAAGTTGTAGCTTCTACACCCACTTTATTGGGTCTTTCTTTATATATTCTGGTTCAATGATTATCTAATGAATCTTGGGTTGATATGAATTTGCTTCTTTATTAGAATCATGATAACAAACTACATGATTGAATCCTTGGATTGATATTACATAATTCTGTTTTATTTTTTGCATAATTCTATTTTACATACAACCCCCCTTTTAGCATTTAATTTGATTTATGTTCAACAAGATTAGGCATTGCATGATTGTGTCCTTGAGATATTCAACATAGATAGTCTAGATACTACAAAATTAAGGAAAATCTAGTGATTTTGATAGTGTTTCAACAACATTATCAAATTGACGTCGTTGTTGGGGACACAAGTTGTTGTGTCTTAATCCTGTGATATTTTGAGTTTGATTTTCATTTTGACTTTATTTATTTATTTTTATTTTTTTCATATTTTAAAATCACCCAAAAATTCCATAAAATCATAAATGCATCATATAATGACACGATAGTGTTAGAATTTAAAAAAAGATTGTTTGGTATCATTACACCCCTTAAACCTTTCCTCACAAGTATAGTCGGGGAATTTTTGTCATTTTACTGTTTTCTGTCAATTCTGTTGTTTTCTACTATTTTCTATCATTGTTTTTGTTAATCTGTTCTTATGGTATATGACTAGGAGTAATCATGCTAAATTGAATGCTTATGATCCAAAAATATATAGGACATTCCATATGTTAATAAGAAGTCCTAGGAGTAGTGAAGTAGCTAATAATAGTCATAGTGGTAGTGCTTTTGCATTTGATTCTATTGTTCTCTAATATGATAATATTGATTTTGATCCTGATCTTGCTAATTCTGATTCTGATTTTAGTTTTGATACATCCAAATTTAGTCTAGATAATATGATTGGCAATAACAGAACCTAGAAGGAGTTGGCTACACTTGATATTATGTGTCAACCTTGGTGTATTCAATATACTGAATTGGAACAAACTCAATCAGATGACCTTATGTATGGACTAATCCATTTGTTGCCTAAGTTTCATGGTTTTGTAGGTTAAGATCCTTACAAACATCTTAAGGAGTTCTATGGTGAATGAAATTTAATTACGAATATGGTAGGTAACACTCAGCAATTTGGTGTTAGGGAGTCTGCTACATCTAGAATAGTAAATGAGGTAGTTGCTATTGGCAATTAGAGATTGAAAAATAAGATAATTGAACTGATCTCTCTTATTAGACAACTAGTCATTGGACAACACCACATTAGTCCACAATGAGAGTATGTGACATTTGTGCTTCTGTAGAACATCCAATAGATGTGTGTCCCACTTTGCAAGAAACTGAATCGAACATTGTTGAACTACAATGATGGGTGGTCAACACTATAGGTAGCCCCATGATCAGTACTCAAACTGGAGATATGGTTTGCACCCTACGCCACATGTACCTCAAAGATACCAACCACCACCTCCATTTAGACAACAACAACCTATGCAACTTGTACAACAGAGTTCCTTGGAGGATTTGGTCAAGTAGATGGCAATGAATAACATTCAATTCCAAGAGAATGTGTTTGTCACAAGTTAGGACTTCCAAACACAGATTGGATAATTGACCACCATTGTGAATCAACTACAGTTCAAAGGTTTTGAACAAACTCACTCTCAAACCATTCTTAGTCCACAAGCAAATATGAGTGATATAACCTTGAGGAGTGGCAAGGAGATACCACAATAGTAAATAGTAAATATGTATTCTAAACTCCTTGATTTTGATGATTTTACTAATTGTGATTGCACCTGAGACTGGATTAACTTAGACCTCGATTCACGCAAAAATTAGTAATGCTATTAATGCAGGTGTAGGAGTTGTAGATATTGCATGGGTTGTGGAGGTTGTAGTAGTTCAACCTCCATTCCTATCCATTGTGCATCCATTATAGCCCCTAGTAATCACAACCAACAAACTCCAAGCTGAGCAAAAGGAGAGGTTGTTGCAAGACTTGAAGAAACTGAGAGATTTTTATGAGCACCTTGTCAAGCATTCCACTTTGAGATTCTTGTTGAAGATGCCATCAGAAGATATGGCATTGAAATTGTTAAAATGGATGAGGAGGAGACTCCCCCAAGTAACTACAAATAGGAGCAAAGCAAAGATTTTGGATGCAAAATTTTGTACATAGATTCCACCTTGAGATAGGAGTTTTTTTTTATTTCACCCCTTCCTTTGTTGTTATTGCTTCATCTATTCTCTTTGTGTTGTGTTTCTATATGCTTACATTGTGGACAATGCTCATTTTAAGTGTGGGAGGTGTTTTGCTATTTTTGTTTTACTGTTTGCTATTTTTTGTTTTTTGTTTTTACTAGTTTTACTATTTTTTGCATTTACTATTTTTTGTTGTCAAATTCGTTTTTGCTTTAAAAAAAAGAAAAATATATATTTTGTAGTTTTGAGCACTTTTAGTGGATTTCTAAGTTGCATAAATTGTGAATAGTTGCATCATTCTTGATTAAGAGGTTTCACAACTTGATATGAAACCACTTTCGCATCTTTAGTGTAATGAGTGGCTTGAAAATTAAAGTTTGAATCATTAATGATAAAGCATTTATCCTTGTGAGATTTTGAGCCTAGTATGTTGGTGGCTTGCAACTTGCCATTATCTTTCTTCATGTGTTGCTAGTTACTCTAGGTTTTGCCTTGACTCTCTTTTATGCCTCTTGTGTCATATGAATTGGTGATATGATTTAGGTCTTCTTTCTAGCCAAATGGACTTGTTTTGGATTAAAGCCCTTGCTTACCCCTTTTGAGCATATCTAACTCTTTCTTTGATATCATAGCTCATTCAAGCCTAAAAAGTGAAAAACCAAAATCACCCTAACCTTAGGGGTTAAAGGAGCATTGGAATTGTTTTAGAAATAGGAAGTGAAATTAAAATAGAAAGAAAGAATATAAAAAAAATAAGAGGAAAGGAGGCAAAGTGGACCTTACTTGTCTTATATTGTTTTGCATTGTTTTTGGTGACTTGTATTGTTTTAGGGATGAACTTCATGCTTATTGACTTATTCACCATTGCTCCTCTTCCCTCTTTGGTTGTGTAACCTTAAATTATTTCTCAATCCTACCTTGTCCTTGACTACTTTACAACATTAGTAAAAGTCCTTTTGATTATTTGTGCATGTGTTTCAAGTTGTAGAAATTAGTGGCTAGTCAAGACTTGGTAGTGCTAGTAAGCATAGGGTGCTTGAGTGTAAACACAAACCTAAACACTTGACAGATTGAGAGTATATATCTTGAGAGAGTTCTATCATTTGTGGATCATTTTTTAAGTTTTATTGTTCTCTTGTTTACTTTAGATGTTATAAGTAAATTCATAAATTATTGGGTACGTTAATTCTAGGATGTTTGTACTCTTATTCCTTTTATTAACTTAAAGATTCATTGCAAAGTGTTGCACTTTATTTGTACTTAGTTTATTTGCTTCATTTGCTTTTACTTTAGATTTTTTTATTTGATTTTGTTCGAAATGCAAAAGTTCAAGTGTGGAGGAATTTGATAGAGCATTTTTTAGGCACTTAATAATGAATTATGATGAACATAATTGACATCATTTTATGCTTAATATTGACACATTGATTTAGTCTTAGGTTATTGAACTTAATTAAGTTTAGTCGCTAATCTTTACTTTATTTTTTGACTTAATTGGGCGCCAATATTCACGTTTGTATATGTCGAATATTATAAAGTCTATGTGATTTTTTCTTCTGTCTTTCCGTCCTCCTAGTGGCCTTCTATAACCATTGTTGTGGATTGTCTCTCCTTGGGTCATGTTGTCTAAGTCCTCTGATTGCTACCAGGTTTAAGGGGTGCTGCTTACTCTAGAGTTATCTAACTTTTGTCTCTATGTTAGAAAATGTCTCTTATCAACATTAAATGCGAATTGTACAATTGTAACTAGGAACCGGGAGGTGCCGTGGTTGGATTACCATTATTGACGTTTTGGTATCATGCTAGTCCAAGAAAGAATTTAGATTTAAAAATATACAGATCGTCGAGTGGACCAAGTTCTAGTAGAGTCCATCCTGGATTTTTTTTTTTTTTTTACTTATTATAATAAATTGGGTCAGTAATGTATTTTTTATTTTAAATTTGAATTGACACTATCTAAGTCATCGACCACCACATGATTTCTGAGACGGCCTCATTGCTCACATCCCCAACATCAACCCTGTCGACTATTAGATCATCTTCGATCCAAATCGTACGACGACGGAAGGATGTAGACTGAGAGCTATTCCGGAACCAACATGCAAGATCTTCGCCGAGAAGGATGGTGGCAAGTCCGCAGAGGAGGATGATGGTAGATCCACGGAGGAGGATCCGCAGGAAAAGGAGGAAAGTCCGCAGAAGACGGGACAAGTCGCCAAAGGACGGTAATGACTTCTTTTTACTCTCAGCACAAATGTGTAAAAGAATAATTAATGCAAAAAATAATTTAAATTTCTTAAAACAGCTATAAACTGTTATATTTACTTAATCTGTGTCGTTATTTTTTTATTATTAAATTGGATGATAAATAAATTGTAGTTCCCAAACATGAAGCGGTCCACCGAAGCCTCCATTTCTAAAATAAGTGAAATAAAATAGGTTATAATAATTGGTACATGCTCAAAATAATGTATAATAAATTTCAATCATTGACTAGTATGAGTTAAATTAGGATTTTCTTGTATAAATAAATAATACATTTTTTTCTTAAAGATTTTAGGAATCACACTATTAATATTTAATTTTTTAGCAAAAATGATTTTTCTAATAGTTATATCACTATAATAAAATTTACTTTATGTCCAAGATAAAATTACTTAATTTTTTTTCTCTAGATTAGACAGGTCGAAAATCTTCTTTTAAATTTTGTTTTATTGGAAGTAAAAATCCAATTATAATTGCAAGAGTAAATAATATCATATATATATATATATATTTTATTGTCGTGCAAAAATTAAGTAAAGAACATGATGTTAAAACACAAATAAAGTGATAAGAAAGCATATAAATATAATTATTTTTTGTTAATTATAATTAAGTCTTTGTTAGAAATCTAACACCATTGATTAAAATAATTCTATTTTAATCCGATTGTTAATACATAATTTAAGGAAGTTTTTCGAGGTTGAAAAAGTTCATAAGACCCATGGAGCTATTTCTAATTGTCTCAATTAATTCTAATGTGTCGTTGACTCACTAAGTAAGGTTATTAGCACAAAGATTCATGATAATTAAGTTTAATTACCCCAAATCCACCTAATTATATTTATTATTTATTTAAAAATCCCATAAGCCATTCATGGTTAAGATATTTTTTTAAAAAAATTTTCAACTTTTGATACCCCATGGTTGTCCAACATGTAAGACCTTTAACTATAAGGAATTAAAACTGTTCGAAAGGCCATTACCCAAGGTCTTTAACCGATCCTACCTTTATCCATTTAACACAAAAACTTGTATCCATTTGGCCCCACTTTATCTCCATTGGGTCGTGATATCCAACTCTTCTCCCATATCTATTGCTTCTTCTTCTTTCTCCCAAAAGGATCCAAAGCAACCAAGGCTAGTGTGGTTGAGTTTAGTACTTCCATCCACACTACCAATTATGTAAACGCAAGAAGGCTTAGAACCCTTGAACCCATAAACAATTGAAATAAGCTCACCCAAAGAAAATTAAATTTAAGTTTAGTGATGTACTTGAACTCTTTGAGTATAGGAAATAAAGACCCAAAGTGATTAAGACCTCACAAGAATGATTAAACCTTGATAGATAAGAAAATTTCTATTAAGAATAAAAGAGAAAATTCTCAAAATTTTAAATTAAAAAAAAACTTTTATTAAAATTAAATTTCCTTTGATACAATGAGTCTTGTATATTATAGTGGAAGTGTTGACCTAAGGAATTAATTGAACATTAAATCATCTATGTAACAACACATTAAAAATGTACATTAATTCACTAATATAACTATGTACAACTGTCAACACAAATGAAAGGACATTGAATTTAAAGCCTAAAATTCCTCCAAATACATAATCTAACTATAAAATTAAGCATTCTAATATCTCAAAACAACATAATTGAACTTAAATACAATCAACCTATGTATAGTTGTTGGCCTAAGCTTCTTAATTTGACTATTTTGGCCCATAACACTTTCCAACATTTTGAGCCTAAATACAATTGAGGATGTGATTAATGTCAACTTCAAACTTGGAAAAACTTTGCATGGCCCAAATATCTTGAATAAGTCTATTTAATGCTTTGCTAAATCTCTTAGCCTTTGCTCTTATAATAGTTCCACTTGGAATTTGCAAAAGATCCTTTAAGGCACTCAAGTGTGTTTTTTTAGCTCTTGATTCATAACACCCCTTCCTCCTTAAAATGATTCATTCTCAAATCTTCACCTGGATAAAAAAAAAAAGAGATAAATCAACAACATTAAATGTACGACTAATATTGTACTCTCTAATAATGTCTATCTTGTATAAATTATCATTTATCCTCTTAAGTGCTTGAAATGGTCCTTCTCTCCTTGGAGCCAATTTGAATTTTCTTTTACATGGAAATCTTTCCTTTCTTATATGCACCCATACCTAGTCACTTGGTTCAAAGATGACATATGTTCTTCTTTTGTTAGCATTGAATACATATTGATCACTTTTCTTTTCAATTTTGTTGCCTAACAAGTTCATAAAGCTTCTTTCCCATTTCAACTTTCTTTTTTCCATTAAGGCTAACTCTTTCATCTATAACCAATGGTATTAAATCTATAGGAGTTAAAGGATTAAAATCATAAACTATTTTAAAAGGAAAATAAGTAGTAGATGAATAAACACTCCTATTACATGCAAACTCAATAAATGGAAAAAATTCGTTCCAATTCTTCAAATTCTTTTAAACAATAACTCTAAGCAATTGAGTTAAAGTTTTATTGACTACTTTAGTGTGACCATCTATTTCTTGGCACACTATGAAGTCTCAAAATTTATTTAAAGTATAAATTTGCAATATGAACAACACCATCAGTTTTATGAAAGGATGAATACAAATTGAAGAAAGAGAATTTAAATTAGAACAGTTCATTTTTAATAGGATTGCAAAAACAAAAAATTCAAACCTAAATTTTAAGGAGCTGAAACTTTGATACCAAATAGTACAAACATAAAAGTTGGATGATTGCTTTGAAGAATTCAGATTTAGGAAATTATTTTAGTTTTGTTTTAAAGAAAGATATTGATGCCACACTCAAGAAATAAATGAGAAGGAGAGTAATAAGTCATAGGTTTGCTCACTACAAGTTTCGTTGATAAGATCAGATTTAGTTCTTTGACTAAGAATAAAAGGAAGCTCTGACAAAGGGGGGAATTTCATATTTCATTCAAATTCAACTTCCTTATGAATTACAAAGTCCTGCTTATTTATAAGCTAAAATTTCCTCTAAATTTTCCACTAAGCATTTAATTCCCACTAGGAAATAAATTCTCACTAAGCTCTACTTCCCACTAGGGAATCAATTACTACTAAGCCTAAAGACAAACACAAAAAAATTGACCTGGGGAATATCAGAAGAACTCTAAAATAATTACATAAGTATGAAAATTCATGAAAAAAAATAAAAAATGGGCTTTATTTATATTTCAGCCCTAAAAGCCAGGTAATAACCAAATAACCTCCAACCCATAGATGCATCTTGGGCATTAAGTGTTGGGTTCATTTTTCTCTCCAAATAGTTATCTTTAATTTGATTGAAATTATCTTCAAAATTGTAGAGATAGAAAATTCTTTGATTGAGTTTTAATTTAGTTGAAACTTCTTTAGGTTGTACCTCCATGACTAAGCTTTGAAAAGCCGTTTTTCTTCTTTTAGCTCATGCTCTTTCAATGGGTCTTCCATCCGTTGAAATGATATTTGAAATTATTGAACCTTTATAGATTCCTATCAACAAACCTTCCATTCCAAAGCTTATCTTGGTAAGAATTTTTATATATCTTTATCATTTCTTATTTTCTTCTATTTTCATATATGAGCTTAAGCTTCATTTCTTAACTTCTTAACCTATAATTTGTTTAATAAAAAAACCTACATTCTTGATTCTAAGGATTGATATGAACATGAAAAAAAGATAAATCACCTTGAAGAATTCAAATTTAGGAAGTGGTTTTTATTCTTTTAAAGGATATTGATGTTGTAAAACCCTAATTTTCACTGCATGTATTATATAATATCCTTGTAATTATTTATTTAAATATATGAGTGTTTAAATAATATTTTATCACTTAATTAAATAATTACACTTTGGGTAAATAGATTTTGGGCTTTGTAAGTAAAATTGAAGAAAAAAGGCCTTTGAGCCCATGTTTTAAGCGAAGCTGCACTTAGCTTGTTGAGCACAACCATGCTCAAGAACGCGCTCATGCTAAGTAAGTAGCAAATAAGCATGCCTATGCTCAACTCAGCATGCCCGTGTTGATTTGTAGGCGTGTTAGAGAACAATGAAGCCTGCTTTGTTTCTTTATAAAGAAGCAACCTGTAGAACCCTTTATGTCATAAATCATTTTCTCTAAAGTCACCGGTTTCCTCTATAGAAGGTTAATAAAGAGAACCCCTAAAAAGGATGTCAAAGTAACATAAAGAATGATCTTGGGGAGCGAGGATCTTGCTTAGGAGTTGACATTCTAAGTATGGGGGAAGTGAGAAATCTCACTCAAGGGTAGGAGTATGATTGTGGGTAGAGGGATTGTCCCTAGGACCTCTAATTTTGTATGTTTTGAGTTATCTAAAGAGAAGATTAAACTTAATGGATTAGTTTACAAATTGTATGCTTTAATACTCTAAAGGGGAGATTAAACTCCCTAAATTAGGTTGATTGGTTATATGCTTGTTGTGAAATTGATTGATGATTTGGTTGATTAATTGGTTGTATGTATGTGAGAGGTAGAGACCCTTAGGTTCTCGTTGTAGTTCACAAGCTACAACAATCCATTTATGGATTAAAGCAAGACACTAGAAGTTGGAATCTTTGTTCGCATGAAGCTCTAAGATAATTGGGATTCATAAAAAATGAAGATAAAACTTGTGCATACAAGAAGGTTAGTGAGAGCACAATTGTCCATTTGGTGTTGTATGTAGATGACATACTTCAGAAATAACATCCTTACCCTACAAAATGTCAAGGCATGGTTAGGAAATTGCTTATCTAAGAAGGACTTAGGCATACCGACCTATGTATTAAGTATTAGGATGATAGATCACTAAAATTTCTTGACCTTAGTTAAGGTACATACATAGATAAAGTTTTAAGATGTTTTAACATGCATGAGTACAAGAAGGGACTCTTACCTGTCACATGGTATATGTTTGTTTAAGGCACAATCCCTTTCTACCCAATAGGAGAAGGACTACATGAGTAAGATTCCATAAACATTTGCTATTAATTTTATCATGTATCTCGTGTTGTGTACTCAACCAGATGTCTTGTATACTTTGAGCATGACGAGCATGTACTAATTTGATCCTGATGAAAGTCATTGGGCTGTTGTGAAGAACATCTTTAAGTACTTGATAAGTGATAAGGATCTGGTTAGCACTCTAGAAGACATTCAAGAGGAGCAAGAGGCAAAAGGTAGTCAAGCTCTTAAAGGTCTAATGACTAGAGGAAGATTAAGAAGATTGCAAGAAGAAGTGCTTCAAAAGCAAGGAGTACTCAGGAGCTTGGAGGACTCAAGCCCAAGCCTAAGCCTAAACCCTACCATATACTATGTATAAGCTTGCTCCTTCACCCCTTAAAAGCATGTGTATCTCATTTGAATTTCATTTAGAGATCATTTTTATATCTTAGCTTAAGACTCAAAGTACATTAAAGCTTAAGGCTTGCTTGTTTGACTATGTAAATGATAGAGACCCAACCAACAAAGCCAGTAATAATTTGCATGACATTGGAGGTCTCATGACTCGATCCAAAACCAAAATGATCCTTGTCGAGCCTGAGTTTGGGAATTAAGGAAAATATAGAGCCAAGTGAGTCAGAGGTTGCACCAAAATGGGTCACTTTATTGCAAGTTGATGAAGAATGAAGCCTATCTTGAAGAACACAAATAAAGCCCAAAGTCATTGTCATGTAATTTGAGCTAAGTAGTTAATTAGGATCCATTTACATGTATTTTCGCATAATAAATTTGGTAGTTGGTAGGTGATAGAAAAAAAAAGGAAAGTCAATTATAGCGGTTGCGATTTTTGGGGAGTTATAGTTATTGCGATTTTATATTGGGGAGTTATAACTATTGCGATTTTATATTAGGGAGTTATAGCGGTTATAATTTTATTGTGGAGAGTAATAGCAGTTGAGATTTAATACCAATTCAAATACTAATGGCCTTTAACTTTCGGGCTGCCTAGCTAAGACTATAAATAAGCTCTTGTAAGCAATTAGAATGCAGAATTTGGAATTTAATAAAATTTGTGTTTTCTCTTTGTGATAACTTTTCCTTTGTTCTTAGGATTAAGAACTTTTTTTATAGTGTTGGTTCTACCGGTAGGTCGTGGTTAGGGTCACGCTTTGATAACTTTGGTTCTACCGGTAGGTCATGGTTAGGGTTAAGTTCCTCCTTCACCTATTTTCAAGATGGTCCCTTATTAAGATCGTGTCATTTGGTATCAGAGCCCGATTCTTGAAATCAGGTGTTCTCTTCCTTTGCATTTCTATTTTTTTTGTCAATTTTCTATAAAAGAAAAATTGGCTAGTAGTCAACCTGTTATTTTGCATTACGTACTGGCAATCCAAAAAAAGAGGCAAATCTTGCTTCTTGCTAATTCTTGTTGTTTATAGTTATTACATTACCCCAAATCTTTATTGTTTCTTGCTGCTTAGCATCATTCTTAAAAGTTCTTACTTAAAAGCTCATAAGGAAAAGTTGAGTGGTAAAAGACGAGAGTAGTGAAAAAAAAACAAAAACAAAAAAACAAAAAAGCCAAATTGAGTGACACACTAGTGACTACAACATAATTTGAGCATAAACACGTGAGAGAGTGTTTGCGTGAGGATTTTTTTTCTTTCTAACTTGATTTTGTGCAATATTTTAATCATGAGTAGAGAAGAAGGAGAACAGGATGTTGATATCAAATTATTCATCAAGGTTGTTCATGAACAATTCCAGGTGATAAATGCAATACTAGATGATCTACAACCTATACCCAGGTATAGGATTCGTACTAATCGACACAATGATGAGGAAGAAGAATAGGAGTATTCAGATGGACGATATAATGAAAATGAAAGGAGAAGAAGAGGTGAACCACGTGACAATTACTCGAGTAATATTAAGATGACAATCCTTGCATTCCAAGGGAAGAGTGATCCTAAATTGTACTTGGAGTGGGAGAGAAAAGTTGAACATTTGTTTGATTGTTACAACTACTCAGAGGAAAAAAAGGAAAACTTAGTAGTTATTAAATTTATTGACTATGCTAGTATTTGGTGGGATCAATTTGTGATTAACAAACGTAGAAATGGTGAAAGGCCCATTCGTACGTGGGAAGATATGAAGTCTATCATGAGAAGGAGATTTGTACCAAGTCTATCATGAGAAGGAGATTTGTACCAAGTCATTACCATATAGACTTGCACAGAAAATTTCAAAGTTTGACACAAGGTTCTATGAGTGTGGAGGATTATTGTAAGGAGATGGAAATAACCATGACTAGAGCCAATGTGAAAGAAGACCGTGAGGCAACTATGGCTAGATTCATTGGAGGCTTAAAGAAGGAGATCGCTGATGTGGTGGAGTTGCAACATTATATGGAGATAGAGGATTTACTGCACAAATCAATTCAAGTGGAGAGGCAATTGAAGTCTAAAAGCTCTTCCAAATTTTCTTCATCTTCTAGCTCTTTGTGAAGATCAAAATGGAAGAACAGTACAACTACAAATCCTAAAGAAGATGTGGTTGCCAAATATTCAAATGCTCCTCCTAAAGGTAAAATTAACACTGATACATCCTATAGATCACATGATATCAAGTGTTTCAGGTGTCAAGGAGTTGAACATATTGCTTCTCAATGTCCAAATAAAAAAGTAATGATTATGATGGATAATGGAGAAGTAGAGAGTGAGAGATCAAGTGATGATGAAATGCCACCATTGGAGGATTGTAGTGACATGGAAGTTGCTAAACTTGTAGATGGAGTTGTACTTGATACTAGGCGTGCTCTTAGCATACAACCTAAGGAAGATTGTGATGTGGAGCCACATGAGCATATTTCTCATACTAGGTGTCTTGTTCAAGGAAAGTGTGAAGCATGATTCTAGATGGAGGGAGTTGCACCAATGTCGCTAGTACTATCTTAGTGGAGAAAATAAATTTGAAAATTGCCAAACACCTTAGGCCTTATAAACTGCAATGGCTTAGTAATATTGGAGAAGTAAAGGTTGACAAGCAAGTTTCAATACCTTTTGCTATTGAGAATTACAAAGATGAAGTACTGTATGATGTGGTTCTTATGGAGGCAGGGCATATACTTTTGGGCTGCCCATGGCAGCTCGACTGTAAGGTGACCCACAAGGGGTGTACCAATTGTTTGTCTTGTATTTACAACGAGTTGAAAATTACTCTTACTCCATTATCTCCAAACAAAGTATGTAAATACTAAATAAAAATGAGGAAAGTAAGAGAGTGTAAGTTGAGAGAAGAGCAATTGAGGATTCAAGAAAAAGAGAGAAAAGAAAATATGAGTGAAAATAAGTAAAAGAAAGAAAAACATGAAATTGAGTGCAGTGAAGAAAAAAGTAAGAAAATGGGTGTATTTGCAAAGAAAAAAAAAGGTTAAGAGTGCGTTATTAGCAAAAGAGAAACTACTTGTACTCCTATACAAGAATGTTTATTTCACTAATAAATTTCATCTTTTTTTTCCTTGTGAAGTTGACTCTTTGTTATAGGAATTCACTACTATTTTTCCAGATGAAGTGCCCCATAGATTACCTCCTTTAAGAGGTATTAAGCATCAAATTGACCTCATTCCTGGTTGTCCAATTCCAAATAGACCATCCTAAAGAACAAATCCCGAGGAAATAAAGGAAATTCAAAAGCAAGTGAATGATTTGCTGCAAAAGGGCTTTGTAAGGGAAAGTCTTAGTCCATGTTCTATTCTCGTTATCTTGGTTCCAAAGAAAGATGGAACATGGCGTATGTGCGTTGACAGTTGGGCCATCAATAAAATCACTATAAAGTATAGATATTCTATTTCTAGGTTAGATGATATGCTTGATGAATTGCTTGGTTCTTGTTTGGTTACTAAAATTGATTTGAAGAGTGGATACAACCAAATTCATATGTAAGAAGGTGATGAATGGAAAACAGTCTTTAAAACAAAATATGGTTTATATGAGTGGTTAGTGATGCCATTTGGCTTAACTAATGCCTCTAGCACCTTCATGAGGTTACTGAATCATGTTTTACATTCTTTCATTGGGAAATTTGTAGAGTCTATTTTGATGATATTTTGATTTATAGCAAGACGTTAGATGAACATGTTGAACATTTGTATGTTGTTCTTAATGTCTTGAGAAAAAATAAATTGTATGGAAATCTCAAAAAAATGTTCATTTTCCCTTGAATCTGTTGTGTTTTTGGCTTTTGTCGTAAGCTCGAAAGGGATAAGTGTGGATGAAGAAAAGGTAAAGGAAATTAGAGAATGGCCTACACCTAAGAATGCAAATGAGGTAAGAAGCTTTCATGGTCTAGCAAGTTTTTATAGGAGGTTTGTGAAAAACTTTAGATCTATTGTTGCACCTTTAGATGAGCTTGTTAAAAAGGATGTTGTGTTCAAGCGAGATGATGATGTGCATGAGAAAGCTTTTAATTTGTTGAAAGATAAGTTAACCAATGCATTTGTGCTTTGTTTGCATAATTTTTATAAAGCTTTTGAAATTGAATGTGATGCTTTTGGTGTTGGAATAGGAGCTGTATTGATGTAGGAATCCAAACCAATTCCATATTTTAGTGAGAAGCTGAATGGGGCTACGTTGAACTACTCTTACCTATGACAAGGAGTTGTATGCTTTGGTAAGGACATTGCAAAGTTGGTAGCATTATCTATGGCCAAGGGAGTTCATAATCCATTCTGATAATCAAAGTTTAAAGTTTCTAAAATCTCAAGGTAAGCTTCAAAAGAGACATGCCAAGTGGTTGGAGTTCATAGAGATGTTTCCTTATGTGATCAAGTACAAGAAAGGTAAGGAGAATACTATGGCTAATGCATTGTCTAGAAGGTATGTGTTGCTTACTTCGTTGCAAACTAAGTTACTTGGTTTCGAGATTATAAAGGACTTGTATGTCAATGATTTTGATTTTGATTAGGTTTGGAATTCTTGTATTAAAAATGCTTTTGGAAATTATTATAGGTATGATGGGTTCTTGTTTAAGAAAAATAAATTGTGTGTGCCTACTTGCTCCTTGCGTGAAATGCTAGTTAGAGAAACTCATGGTGGGGGATTGATGGGACATTTCGGAGTAAAGAAGATACTAGAAATTCTGAGTGAGCATTTTTATTGGCCTAATATGAAACATGATGTGCAATCTATTTGTAATCAATGCATTACATGTAAGCAAGACAAATCTAAAGTCATGCCCCATGGTTTCTATACACCTTTGCCTGTACCTAATCAACCTTGGACTGATGTTTCAATGGATTTTATGTTAGGGTTACCAAGATCTCAAAGTGGAAAATATTGTATATTTGTTGTTGTGGATAGATTTAGTAAAATGGAACATTTCATTGCATGTTCTAAAACCAATGATGCAACACATGTTGCTAATTTGTTCTTTAAAGAAGTTATGTGCTTGCATGGATTGCCAAGAACAATAGTAAGTGATAGAGATGTGAGGTTCCTAGGTCATTTTTGGAGGACTTTGTGGAATAAGTTAGGAACTAAGCTCTTGTTTTCCAATGTTGCACATCCTCAAACAGATGGGCAAACTAAACTTGTGAATAGAATATTTGCTATCTTGTTACGTGCAATCATTCAAAAGATTTTAAAAAATTGGGAAAAATGTTTACCCCATGTTGAGTTTGCATATAATAGAACTGTCAATTCTACTTCTTCTTATTCTCCTTTTGAAGTTGTATATGGTTTTAATCCACTGACTCCTTTGGATATCTTAACTTTGCCAACTAATGAGCATACAAATTTGGATGGAAAGCAGAAGGCAGAATTTGTTAAGGAATTGCATGCCAAAGTTCGAGCTAACATTGAGAAGAGGAATGAACAATATTCAAAGCAAGCAAATAAATGGCGTGTTAAAGTCACCTTTGAACCTAAAGATTAGGTTTTGGTTCATTTGCGAAAAGAAAGGTTTCCCATTCAAAGAAATTCCAAGTTGAAACCAAGAGGAGATGAACCCTTTCAAGTTTTAGAAAAAATTAATGACAACGCCTACAAGCTGGATCTACCAACCACATATGATCATATAAGCTCTATCTTTAATGTTGTTGATTTATCTTTATTTGATGTAGGTGAGGAATTTGATTCGAGAATGAATCCTTTTGAAGAGGGAGGTAATGATAGAGACCTAACCAACAAAGCCAGCGATAATTTGCGTGACACTAGAGGTCCTATGACTAGATCCAAAACCAAAATGATGAAGCAATCCTTGTCGAGCCTGAGTTTGGGAATTAAGGAAAATATAGATCCAAGTGAGTCAGAGGTTGCACCAAAATGGGTCACTTTATTACAAGTTGATGAAGAATGAAGCCCATCTTGAAGAACACGAATGAAGCCCATCTTGAAGAACACAAATAAAGCCCAAAGTTATTGTCATGTAATTTGAGCTAAGTAGTTAATTAGGATCCATTTACATGTATTTTCGTATAATAATTTTGGTAGCTGGTAGGTGGCAGAAAAAAAGGAAAGTCAGTTATAGCGGTTGCGATTTTTGGGGAGTTATAGCTGTTGCGATTTTATATTGGGGAGTTATAGTGGTTACAATTTTATTGTATGGAGTTATATACTAATGGACTTTAACTTCTGGGCTGCCTTGCTAAGCCTATAAATAAGCTCTTATAAGCAATTAGAATGTAGAATTTGGAATTTAATAAAATTTGTGTTTTCACTTTGTGAGAATTTTTCCATTGTTCTTAGGATTAAGAACTTTTTTATAGTGTTGGTTCTACCGGTAGGTTATGGTTAGGGTCACGCTTTGATAACTTTGGTTCTACCGGCAGGTCGCGGTTAGGGTCAAGTTCCCCCTTCATCTATTTTCAAGATGGTCCCTTATTAAGATCGTGTTAGTAAATAGTGTAGTCTTAGTTTATTTTGATTTGTAGATATGCTAGTTTAGGATAGCCATTTAGCTTGTTTGGATAGCATGATAGGATAACCTTGTATCCAAACAAAGCTACACGTGAGGGAAGCTATATAAGGCACTTTCATCCTTTGTAAATCATAACTTTGATAAATAAGATAGTTTGTTGCTTTGTAACTTTGAGAGTTAATCTCTATCTTGTTTTGTACAAGAGTTTTTAATTCTTATCAACCTTTCAAGAGGCTTGTGGCAAATCTCATAATGCTCTTATCTTCCTCAAGCTTTTAGTAAGTTGTGAGTTCTTCAATCCATTCATTTCTTACTTATATTTTCTTGTTTCTTCTCCTTTGCTCTTCATTCCTTTCTTGGTTGTATTGACTGGATATGTTGAATATTAAATGCTAAAACCACTGCATATTCTTGTGTCTAAATTTTTTTTTAGAGTCTTCATCTTGTCCATTAATTCCATTTTGAGTTTAGTTTTTTGTTCTATACCTTTTTTTGGTTGTCAATTCCTTGGCCTCTTTAAGTTTTGTCATTGAGTTTATTGCTTTGTAATTCTTAAGAATCCTATGAGATTTTATTTATTTCGCTTGCATCTAAAAGCTTCATTAAAGAATTAAGTCTTTCTTTACAAACCAAAGATGGAGAAGAATGGTAAAAGGCTAGATAGTACATTAGAGTAAAAGCCTTAAAAGTGTGTAAACATGAGTGTGAGTTTAAACACCATGAATGGTGAGGTTTGTCTTTCTTTTTTCGTATCTTTCTTTGCAAGTGCAGGTTGTTGGAGGTTTGTGGAGGCTTTGGTAGTGTTGAAGTGAGGGATAAAAAAGTAAAACAAAAGGATGGCAAGTTCAAGTTTCAACATGGAATATCTTTCTCCTAAATCCAAATTGACGATGGAGTACATGAAGAAACTTGAGGAGAAGATTGAAAAGTTTAGAAATGATTTAGAACCTATGAGGATTGATTCTCATAGTGTAAATGTAAAAATAAGATCTTGGAGTAAAAAGCAAGAAAAAGAAGCTAAAATAAAAAAGAAATAGTAGTAGTAGTAGTGATGATAATGGTGAAAGTTGTAATAGCAAATCAAGTAGATCTCATATAAGTGAAAAAGTTGAAAAGAGACATGAAAGGACTCATAATAAATCCAAAAAAAGACCATGGGAACTCATTAAAGATAAAATCCCACCATTTTCTGGTAATGGTAATGCTAATGACTACTATGATTGGGAGTTGAAAGTTGAACAAAATCTTGATTGCATTAATTGTGAAGATTTAACAAAGGTCAAGTTAATAATATTTAGAAGGGTATGTCTTGATTTGGTGGAATGAAATTTTCTTGTAGATTAGAGGCATGAAGAAAGCATCCATTGAATCATGGAAAGAGTTGAAGAAAGAGATGAGGAAAAGATTTGTTCCTTTGTATTATAAAATAGACTTGTTTGTAAAGTTACAAAAAATGTATCGAGGTTCTAAATATGTAGAAGAATACTTTAAAGAGATAGAAGTGACTACAGTTAAAGCTAAAATTGTTGAGTCTCAAGAAGCCACAATGACAAGGTTTTTCAATGGCTTGAATAGGGACATTTAGGACATTGTGGAGTTACATGATTACACTTCAATTTCTACAATTATTCATCAAGCCTCTAAGGTTGAATCTCAATTTAAGAGGCAAGGAAAGAAGTCATACCTTACCACAAGCTCCAATTGGAAGGGAAAGGAAAGGAGAGACGAGAAACTCCTTAGAAGGGACAAAAGTCCTAAGAAGGGGAGTGCACCCTTGAAAGGCCATAGAGAAGAGGTAAGCAAGGAAAATGCTCCTAACTCTAACACTCATAAATCAAGTAACATTAAATGCTTCAAGTGTTTAGGGAAGGGACACA
The DNA here is from genome assembly GCA_025330945.1 of Mucuna pruriens. Lineage (NCBI taxonomy): Eukaryota > Viridiplantae > Streptophyta > Magnoliopsida > Fabales > Fabaceae > Mucuna > Mucuna pruriens. The sequence continues at coordinate 614,829 of JAENHJ010000170.1, read as the reverse complement.
TTTCTTCTTAGTGTCCGAATAAAAGAAATATTATTCTTAGAGATGATGGAGACATTGATAGTGAAAGTTCTCAAGAAGAAGCTTCAACTTCAAGAAGTGAAGGGTACTCAAGTGAAGAAGTGTCATATGAAGGAGACCTTGTAATGGTAAGAAGACTAATGAGTGCATTCATAGAATATGACCAATATTAGAGGGAGAATATCTTTCACTTCAGATGTATGGTAAATGGGAAATGTTGTTCTCTAATAATAGATGGTGGTAGTAGTGCAAACGTGGCTAGTCTAAGACTAGTGGAAAAATTTGTTTGCCTACTATTCTTTATCCTAAGCCACATGCACTTTAATGGCTAAGTGAAAAAGGAGAGATCATTATTGATAAACAAGTAAACGTTTAACTTACCTTGGGTAAGTCAAGGATGAAATCCTTTGTGACTTTGTACCTATGGAAGCTACCCAAATTTTGTTGGGAAAGCCTTGGTAGTTTGATAGAAAAGTTACACATGATGGTGTTACCAACAAATTATCCTTTGCCTATACGGGTCATAAGGTAATTGATAAGTCATATTTTAGACACCTTACAAGATCTTAAGATGGGCACAATTAAATATGTTTTGTAACTAAGGAACTCATATTAGCTAAGATTCAGATTATTGGCCTAGAAATAGGAAAAATATAAATCTATGTTAATATGAGGATATTAGCTAATAAAATGTTCATCATAATTGTGCAGGTATAGGAGTCTCGGACTAGCCGAGACCGACTCTAAACCGAAGCCCGAACCTGACTCCTAACCGGCCCCGACTCTGAACCAAATGAATCGGATCTGCTTTGGACATTAAGACCAGCTCCAGCAAAAGTCGACACGGTGCATCAAGGAAACCAAGAGTCTAAAGGAAGACTAACAATAGCTGTAGGTGGTTATTAGTTAAAAGTTTCTAGAAAGATAGGTAGTTAGTAGTTAGAAACTTCTGGAAATTTCTCTATAGCTTCTCTTAGAAGATTGTAAGAAACTTCAACTAGAAGCTAGGTCCTTGTATAAAATAGAAATGCATGTCATAGTTAAGGGAGTTGATACACACTCCATTTTACGATTCTACAATTCCTCTTCCTCGTTCTCACTCCATTGTTTGGTGATGCACGGTGCCTCAAAGATGCTTGGTCGATCGAGCGAGCATAGGTCAAGGTTTGAGCTGAGTTGCCAGAGATGATTGACCATGAAGGATGAATTTGTTCGTCTTCATGGCACACTCTGGAGGGTACTGCCTCTTATGTTCCTTGGTCTTCTTCGATTGAACCACCAAAATTTCATCCATGGCGATCGTCATGGGGAACTGAGTTTGTGTTTTCATCCATTTCATGTATCAACCCCTGTATCGATAATTTGTTTCATTAATAAATATTGATGTTTCTATATTCTCTCTGTGTGCAATTCTTATCATATTGAACTGCTTTGTACTCCATGCTTGCAAGAGGAACAATAGTAGATAACATTAGATTAGGCCAATTGGAATTGATGTAACAGCAAGTTAGGTAATCATTAAGAGAACCTTAAATTAGCCAAGAGTGTAATCCCTGCTTCCTCGAGGCAGCAATCGTGTAAGCCCTTAGTAAGCAATAGATGAATGTTCGTCGATCGTCGTAAGACTTAGGTTGGTTTGGAATTGTATACAAATCATTAGGAATTGGAATCGGTTGTTGATGAACCTGTGAATTGATATAGTAATTGTCCATAGTTTAGATTGTCATTGTTTTCATAGAATAGTTTACTTTTTGCCTTGAATTTATGCACAAACCCCCTTGTTTATGTTTCTATAAGCCTGTGTCCGAGTTCGAGTCTGTTTGACTCCGTCTCTAGTCGAGACCAGATGTGTCCGAATCTATCTGACTCCATCTATCTCTGGGCGGGACTGTTTTCGTCCTTTTCCCTTTAAGTCCACTCTTAGCCGAGACAGTATCAACATGCTTGTGCCGAGACTGTGTCGGACATACCTTTGCCGAGAGTGAATCAACATTCTACACACTTAGTGTTTTCCGTATGAATTTCTAATTTCGTATTAGTTACAACTAAATACACTACGTCCTTAAGAGATTCGAACTAGGGTTAGCTATGATATAGTTAGTTTTAGTTTTTATTTGATAAAAGCCACCACGACAAAAAGCGTTATCAATATTCCTAAAGCCCTTAACTCCTAAAGAAGTTATAGAGGACAAACCTAAAATGAAAAAAAAAAGAAGAGAAAAAAGAAATTGATAGAGAAAAAAAATCAAAAAGTGAGAAAACCAAAGAAAAAAAGGATAAAAGTAAAAATGAAAGTGTATTAGTCAATAGAAAATCTATCAAAAAAGTTCTTTTGGATAGAGATGAAACTCCTTTTCTCTTTCCTATTAACATGTGTTATGTTGTGAATACTTATTTAGCTAACTTGCCAATAGAATTTGAGAAGATACTTGAAGGATCTAAGGATATTTTCTCCAAGGAAGTTCCACATGGATTGCTTGGACACCAAATATACTTCACTCCAAAAGTGCCCATGACTCTTGCAAAAGATCTTGCACTTGTTTCAAGAGATCTTATACCTTATGTAAATGGCTTGTTGCCTAAAGCTTGTGTTAGTTACATGCATGTTACTTTTGGAATTTTTGGACTATGTGGTGTTTTTATGCATACTCATGGACATTACAAACTAGTTCTTAGTATTGCATCTAAGTTGCATAGACTATCCTTTACTTGTTTGTTTGAAAGGAGATAAGGATCTTGTTAGCACTCATGAAGACATAGAAGAGGAGTAAGAGGCAAAAGGTAGTCAAGCTCTTAAAGGCCCTATGACTAGAGGAAAGCTAAGAAGATTGCAAGAGGAAGTGCTTCAAAGGCTAAGAATGCTCAAAGGCTCAAAGGACTCAAGCCTAGGCTCAAGCGCAATCATATACTCTATATGAAGCATGAGAATGTCATTTGTATTTCATTTGGATAGCATTTGGATAGCATTTGTAAATGTTAGCTTAAGTTTCAATGTACATAAATACTTGCTTGTTTGGCTATGTAAATAATGTAGTCTTAGCTTGTTTGGCTTTGTCGCTAAGCTAGCCTAGGATAGACTTCTAGCTTGTTTGGATAGCAAGATAGGATAACCTCCTATCCAAACTAAGCTAGACGTGACGAGAAGCTATATAAGGCACCTCCACCCTTTTGTAATGATGAACCTTTTGATAAATGAAAGAATAGTATGTTGCTATGCAACATTGGGAATTAATCTCTATCTTGTTTTGTACAAGAGTCTTTAATTCTTATCAAGTTTTCAAGAGGCTTGCGACGAATCTCATAATGCTCTTATTTTTCTTAATCTTTGGGTGAGTAGTGATTTCACTAATACCATTTCTTCCTTACTTACATTTTCTTATTTCTTTCCATTTGTTATTCATTCCTTTTTGTGAGGCTCCTACACCTAAAAGACTTGTGAGATCCAAGACTTCAAGGAGATTCTAGGGACTTCATCAAGTGGTATCAAGAGCACCTTGAAGTCTTCATTCTATCTTGTTCTTGGAAGGAAAACTACAAGGAAACAAGCTCATCCATGGCTACACCTTCATGCCATGTAAGTTGCAAATTTGGTAGCTTGTAGTTCTATTTTCCTTGGTCCTTTTCTTATTTTCTTTCATGGGTTTTGTTTTCCTAGTTGAACCTTGTATAACTGTGATGTTTCCTTGATGATTTGAGTCAAATTCGTGGTTCTTTCATGAGGGTTTGCCATAGATAACCAAAAACCTCCATTGATAAAGCTTGTTGAGTTCTTGAACCAATGCATGATGAATCTTGTTGTGTAATTAGGTTTCTTGTTTTAGTTGATGATAAAACTGTGTGGGGATCTTGTTCTTGAGTATATGAAGATACTACAATGTTTTGAAATGAGTTTGTGATAGAGAACTTTTGAGGAACTTAATAGTAACTTATAGGGTACATATTTGACATCTTTTTATGATTGATACTAACACATTTGTTGAGTCTTGGGTTATTGGATCTAATTGGGCTTAGTTGCTAATCTTTTCTTATTTTCAGATTTAATTCTCATTATGATGTTGTTGACTTATGCAGGCCATAACTGGAGCTATAGACACACACATTGGAAAATCTTGGTGGATATGGAAAGCTAAGACAAAGGTATATAACTTTTCCCTTTGGGGCTCAACCTAGTTTGACCTTCTTTAGTGTCAAAATTTCATGTGAAGTTGTGGCCTCTACATCCACTCTATTAGGCCTTTTTTTATATTTTCTGGCCTAATTTTTGGACTTTTGTTGGTGGTCCTTTGGGTTGCAATTTCCTCTGGCCTAGAGCACCTTTCCTAGCATTCAAAGCATGTAATAGTTAGTTGAAATTAGTTAGAGTTGAGTTAGATACTTTTGAGAGACCTTTCATACTTGGTTTAAGTGATTTCTTGGATCATAAGTTTCCTTTTTATTCTCTCTTCTTTTTTTTTTCAGTTTCCTTTGGTTTTTGCTGTGTTTTTCTGTGATGATTACCATGGAAGGCTAGGCACTTTTATCAATTCAAGGTTACATGATTGTGGTGAGGTTTGAGTTCTTGAATTTTCCTTATGCAAATTATATTGTGCTATTCTTTTCTTTCCAATTCTTGACTCATTTTCATGATTACGATTTCGCTTGAAGTTTTGAATTATGCTATATTAGGTAATTAATTGATCACATAAATCAACCAATTAAGTTCTTGAATCCATGCTAATTAAGGGTTGCAATTGTGATATCAATTTGTTTGGATGAATGTTAGATGATCATATAATGAATATTAGGTTGATATGAATTTGTACCCTTATTAGAACCGTGATAATAAACTCCATGATTGGATTCTTGAATTGGTGTTCTACAATTCAATTATATTTTATTTTGTTCTGTATTTTGCAACCTTATAATTCTAGATTTTATGTTTATGTCACATGCATACAACCCCTCATTTTTGCATTTCAATTTGATTTCGGTTCATCAATATTAGCCATTACAAGATTGTGTTGTTGAGATATTTGACCTAAGTCCCTACATTGCAAATATAAAGGAGATCTAATGGTTTTGATAATGTTTCAACAACACTATCAAATTGGCACAGTTGCTGGGTGATAATGATGTCGGCACACCATCAAATAACTAGATTTCTCTTAATTTTTGTAGTGTAGGGACTAACCTAGGTCAATTCTCACAAGGACACAATCATATCATGACTAATCTTGTTTATCAAAAGCCAAAACGGATATGAAAAATGGGGGTTTAGTATAGAACATGAAATTGTAGAACAAGAATTATGTAGAACAAATTTGTACAAAACAAAATTGATTCTAAATGAATTGTAGAACATCAATTCCAGAATTCAATCATGCAATCAATTATCATAGTCCTAAAGAAGGATGCAATTTCATATCAACCTAAGTTTCTTTAGATAATCATATAACATTCGTCCATACATATTGAGATCATAATTGTAGTCCCTAATTAGCATGGATTCAGGATCCATATTGGTTGAGTTTAGGTTACTAATCGATTACCTAATAGAACATAATCCAAAACTCAAGTGAGATCACAATCATGAAAGCAGATTAATAATTGGAAAGACAAATGGTAGAAATTGCACAAGGAAAATAGAGAATCAAGAACTCAAACTGAATTGCATTCCTAAATCTTGAATTGACAATGAAGCTTAGCCTTCCATAGCCATCATCATAGAAAACTTAGCAGCATTCAAAGAAGGAAAAACGCAACAAAAATTCAGAGAAATTATAGAAGAAAAATGTAGCAAAAAACTATGGAGAAGAATAAGAAACTTCTAATGTAAGCAACCCCTTCAACTCCTCAAAACTCAAGAGTCTCAAAAGAAGTTTCTAACTCCTTAACTAACTAACTAACTCCTCAACTTCCTAACTAAACTTTCTGATGATTACATGCTCGAAAATGTCAAGGAAAATGGGCTTGGACAGAACTTTGGCAGCCAAACAAACCCACCAATCTTCAAGGAAAAGTCCAATTAGAGTGGTGTAGGGGAAGTAACTTCTCGTCCATATTTGACATTACAATTGGTCGAACTGGGTTGAATTGTAAAGAGAGAAGTTGTAGATCTTCATCTTATCTTTCTAAGGCTATCAAGATTATCCAATTTGAAGGTTTGTAGCTCCAGATATGGCCTGCACAAGATAATAACCTCAAAGTGAAAAATTAAGTTCGAAAATAAGAAAAGATTAACAACTATCTTCAATGACTCAAGACTCAATCAATGTGTGATTATTAACCAGAAAATAATGTCAAATGTATCCACCATAAGCCACTATTAGGTGCCTAAAAAATGCTCTATCATTGGGAACACAAGTTGTTGTGTCCTAATCTTGTGATATTGACTTTTTTTGGTATATAGATTGTTTGCCTGAGTAGTTTCCACTTCTTATTGTGTTGCAATATTTTTAGGAGGCATAGTAGTAATAGAAATCCTTAGGGAGTTATACTAGAGATCGTAGAATAATGAGTAGTAGTAGGTAGAAAAAGTGAGTAACTTGAAATTGGCTGAAACTTGGCCAAGTGATAGGAAAAAATTCATAGATTTGAGGAAATTGTGTAAGGAACAAAAACAAATAATTGGAGGGGCTGTTTTTGCCAAGTTCGACCATTTACACCACTTTTTGAATTTTTTATTTTCTTCATTTTTAAAAGTCACAAAAAAAATTCCAAAAAATCATAAATACATCATATAATCTCATTGTGGTGTTAAAAAATTTTAAAAATTGTTTGGTATCATTTTACCCCTTGACAAGTGTTTACTATATAGTAGGGGCGTTTTGTTATTTTACTATTTTTTTGTCAATTCTGTTGTTCTCTATTATTTTCTATCATTGTTTTTGTCAATTTGTTTCTATTGTATATGACTAGTAGTAATCCTAGTAAATTTTATGCTTATGATCTAGAATAGATAAGACATTCCATAGGTTGATAAGAAGTTCTAGGAGTAGTGAAGTAGCTAATAGTAGTCATAAGAGTAGTGTTTTTGCATTTGATTTTGTTGTTCTCAAATCTAATAGTGGTAATTTTGATTTTGATTATGATATTTCTTATTCTGATCTTGCTAATTCTGATTTTGATCTTGGTGTTTGTATATCCAAATTTAGTATGGATAATATGGTTGACAATAACAAGACCTTGAAGAAGTTGGCTACACCTAATGTTATATACCAGCCTTGGTGTATTTGATATCCTAAGTAGGAACAAGCTCAATCATATGAGCTTACGTCTAGACTAATCCATTTGTTGCCTAAGCTTCATGGTCTTCCAGGTCAAGATCCTTACAAGCATCTTAAGGAGTTTCATGTCATATGTGCCACCATGAGGCCACATGAAATTCTTGAGGACTACCCTTCTCCCTAGATGAAGCAGCCAAGAACTGGTTGTACATGAAATTGGTATTGTTTAAATACATGGGGAGACTTGAAGAGGATGTTCTTAGAATGATTCTTCCCTGCCTCTAGAACAACATCAATAAGGAAGGAGATATGTGGTATCAGATAACATAGTGGAGAAACATTATATAAGTACTAGGAGATGTTCAATAAGTTGTGTGCAACTTGTCCTCATCACCAAATCAAGAGCAACTTCTGATCCAATACTTCTATGAGGGGATTATGTTAATAAACAGGAGTATGATAGATACTACTAGTGGTGGAGCTTTAATGGACAAGACCCTAGCTGCTGCAAGAAATTTAATTTCCAATATGGCAAGTAATACTCAGCAATTTGGTGTTAGTGGGCCTGCTACATCCAAAGTAGTGAATAAGGTAACTGTTACTAACAATCATAAATTGGAAAATAAGATAACTGAACTGACCTCTCTTGTTAAATAGCTAGCCATTGGACAATACCACACTAGTCCACTAGCTAAAATGTGTGGTATTTGTGCTTTTGTAGAACATCCAATTGATGCATGCCCCCACATTGTAAGAAATTGAACTGAGTAGTGCTCAAGTTGTTGTCATGGTTAGTGTTCAGTAATATGATGGTCAACTGTATAAGCAACCCCATGATTAGTACTTAAACCTAAGATATGGTTCTTACCCTATGCAAAATGTATCTCAAAACCACCGAAGGTACCAACCACCACCTCCATTCAAACAATAACAACTTGTGCAGCTTGTACAGCCAATTCCTTCAAAGATTTGTTCAAGTAGATGGCCATGAGTAACATTCAATTCCAACAAAATGTGTCTGCCACAATTCAGGATTTGCAAACACAAATTGGTCAATTGGTCACCACTATGAATCAACTACAGTCCAAAGGTTCTAGACAGATTCCTTCTTAAACAATTATTAGTCCACAAGCGAATGTAAGTGCCATAACCTTGAGGAGTGGTAAGGAGCTACCACAGTAGCAGGAAACATCCAAAATTTCCAAAAGAAAGGTTGCGTAAATAGTTATGAATAATCTTGATATAGATGTAGTTGTGCAGCAGCAAAATTCAACCAAAACCGTTCCATTACCTTTTCTAAGTAAAGCAGACCAAGCAAGAAAATATGAGATAGATGATGAGTTGTTGCAAACATTCAGCAAGGTAGAAATTAATATCCCTCTCCTTGATTTCATTAAATAGATTCCAAAATTTGCTAAGTTACTTAAGGAGTTATGCACAAATAAGAGGAAGAAGCTGAAGGGTGGTGTGGAGGTGGGAAGAAATGCTTTTGCATTGATAAAGAGCAAGCAATTTTCTGCTCTGATTCAACCTGTTATGCCAAAGAAGTGCAGTGATCCTGGTACTTTTTTTGTTCCATGCACTATAGGCAAGTGTAATTTTGATGCTATGCTAGATTTACGTGCATCGATTAATGCCATTCCTTTATTAATATATAGATCTTTGAGACTTATTACTTTGAAATTGACTATATAGTGATCCAACTAGCAAATAAGAACACTGTATATCCACTTGGCATTTTGGAAGACATGTTGCTGCAAGTTAGTGATATGTATTTCCAACAGATTTCTAAGTGTTAGATATGAAGGATGAGTTGTCTAGCAAAGGACCCACACTAATCCTAGCATATGATAATCCATATTTTAGCCACCTTACAAGGTCTTAAAAGGGGTACAATTGAGACTATCATATAATTAAGAGACGCAAATTAGCTAAAATTCAGATTATTAGCCTAAAAATAGTGAAAATATAAATAAGTGTTAATTGAATGATTTTAGCTAACAAATTGATCAGCTCAATTGTGTAGGTCAGGATTGGGATCCAGAACCTTCCAAGTACCAAGATAAAGCTAGCTCTAGAAGACCAACTCTAGGCAAGAAGGTACGCAATCCAACATGACAATCCAGTGTGGCAATCCAGCACGTGGCCAATAAAGGAAACCAACACGTGACTCATGAGGAAGCCAGGCGGTTAATTCTATTAGCCAATTAGTTAAGACAAAACTCACAGGGCAAATGTTTAACACATGATTAATGTGTAAACCGTGAGTTAGGAGTTAGTCTGTTATTCTCAACCAAGACTTGTATATAAGAGGCTGCATAGATCATTCTTAGGTTAGCTAATTCACGGAATTACATATACATGATGCATTGCACACACATACATTTAGCTCAAAGTTCTTCCACGATGGTGCACGGTGCTTTAATTTAGCATCCATCTTAGTCGAATGGATGCAGAGCTAGAGACTGGGTAGTTGGAGGTCGCCAAAGAGGACTATTAGTTTAGCTAATACACTACTGGTGGACTGAATGCTCAATGGTCTAGTCATCTCCGGTGGACCACCACTGTTCGACCATAGCGGTCGCCGTGGGAAGCGGATTCCATCACTTCATGTAATTTTATATCAATATCTTGTTTGTCAATAAAATTGGTTGCATATTTCTATACCTTTTCTGCTTGTGATTCCTGCATATTTCGCTGCTTAGTACTTCATGCTTGCATGAGGAATAGTAGTTGATAACGTTAGATTAGGCCGGTCGGAACCAATCTAACAAATAGTTAGGTAATCGCTAAGAAAACCTAAAATCAATCGGGTGCATAATCCCTATCCCCTCGAGGCTGCGGTTGTGTAAGTCCTCCGAAGGCAAGGGACGAATGTGTGACAATTGTCGTAGGTCTTTGGGGTTAGCTTGGAGTCACAGTCAGCCATTAAAGAACTAAAACCATTTCATTGTTCAGACATGTGTATTGGTATGATAGGTATTGTAGCGTAAGGTAGCTCAATTGCAATTACTTTTAGTACTTAGTTTACTTTTTGTCTTACTTTGCCTTTCTGCAACAAAACCCCCCGTTTCCAATTCCAGCCGAGTTCGAGTGAGTCTAACTTTGTTCGAGTCTGACTCTATCCGAGTCGTCTCTGGCCGAGAAAAATTCGTCTCTGTCCGAGACCGAGTCTAAGCTGAATTTATCCGAGACTGGCTCTATCCGAGTCAGAGTCGGCATTCTACACGATTCTTTTACTTCAACATAAATTCTGATTTCCACAATAAGCTATAGTGAGAGAATTGACCTAGGGTCAAGCTATACTATAGTTAGTTCTAGTTTTATTTGATAAGCCACCACGACAAAACGCTTTATCAACATACCATTCTTAAAGAAAGCTAGGACAAAGATTGATGTGCATGCTGGAACACTTTCCATGAAGTTTGGTGATAATAGGGTGGAGTATAACATCTTTGAGGCCATGAAACATCCCACAAAGAACCATTTAGTTTTGTATTTGGATGTGATTAACCAAATGGGTGATGATTACATAAATCTACATTTTGAAATTCCTTGATTTTGATGATTTTACCGACTGTGATTATACTTGTACTAGATTAAATAAGTGTCCTATTTGTGAAAAAATTAGTGCTATTAATGCAGGTGTAGGAGTTATAGATATTGCAGATGTGAATATTGCAGGAGTTGTAGAGGTTGTAGCAGTTCAACTTCCATTGTAGCAGTTCTATGACCACCTTATTAAGCATTCCACTTTGAGGTTCTTATTGAAGAATCAACTAGAGGATATGGCATTGGAATTATTAAAATGGATGGGCCCTCCAAGAAACTACAAATAGGAGCAGAGCAAAGATGTAGGATGCAAAATTTTACACATTTTTTCCACCTTGAGAAAGGAGTTTTTATTTCACCCCCTTCCTTTGTGGTTATTGCTTTTTGTGTTCTCTTACCCTACCACGAGCTTCAACTTGAAGGGTAAGGAAAGGAGAGAAGAGAAACTCCTTAGAAAAGACAAAATTCCTAAGAAGGAGAGTGCACCCTTCAAAGTTCATAAAGAAGAGGTAAGCAAGGTAAACACCCCTAATTCTAACACTCACAAGTCAAGTAACATTAAATGCTTCAAGTGTTTAGGGAAGGGACACATTACTTCTTAATGTCAAAATAAAAAGACAATGATTCTTAAAGATTATGAAGACATTGATAGTGAAAGTTCCCAAGAAACAGTATCAACTTTAGGAAGTGAAGGGTACTCAAGTGAAGAAGTTTCATATAAAGGAGACATTCTAATAGTAAAAATACTAATGAGTGCATTCATAGAGAATAATCTATCTCAAAGGGAGAATATCTTTCATTAGAGATGTATGGTTAAAGGGAAATAATGTTCTCTCATAATAGATGGTGGTAGTAGTGTAAATACTAGAGGATCCTTTCAACTGCCTAAAGGTGCCTTTCCCTAGGATCATGCATAAATTGGCTGACCACACTAATAGCATAGGGAATATCTAGCCTAGTGCAAGATAAGTAGATCATTTTCCCTATCAATCTTTGATATTGGGACTTCTCTATGATTGGACTTTCCTCACACCCAATCCTATGGTTCTGCCCAATAGGTACCCCTAAGGTCTTGCATCCTAATTTTCTTGTTTCTTTGAAGAGATCGGGTGCATACTTCCTTTGGGAGATAAAGATACCTTGTTTGGGATAGGCAACCTCAATCCCAACGAAGTATTTCAGCTTTCCTAACTCCTTCATTTCAAATTGTCTTGCCAACTTTTCTTTTAGAGTTAGTCTTTCAATCTCGTTATTACTTGTAACAATCATATCATCTACATAGATTGGGAAAAGGGTGAGTTTACCATCAAGAGAATATTTTATAAAGAGAGTATGATTACCTTAACTATGCTTGTATCCTAGGGATATCATGACTTGAGCAAATCTTCCAAACCATGCTCAGGGAGACTATTTAAGTCCATACAATGTCTTTTTGAGTCTGCATACCTTGTTCTTTTCATTATGAGAATAGAATCCTAGTGGAATCTCCATGTAGACTTCTTCTTCTAAATCTCCATGAAGGAAGACAATTTTAACATCAAACTGTTGCAAGTTCTAGCCAAAGCAGGCGGCTAAGGAAATAATAATTCTTACCGTGTTCATCTTTGCTATAGGGGCAAATGTTTCCTCATAATCTATTCCATAAGTCTTGTATACCCTTTAGCAACCAATCTTGCTTTGTATTGCTCAAGGGTCCCCATCAGATTTACACTTCATAGTGTATATCCATCTATAGCCTATAACTCTTTTGTCTTTGAGTTTATCAACAATCTCTCAGGTTGTGTTTTTCTCTAATGCTTTCATCTCTTCTTTCATTGCTTGAACTCAATTCTCATCTTTCAAAGCTTCCTATATTGATGTAGGTGTTTTGATTGCATCAATGACAACGATAAAACTTTGATGTTGTACAGAGAGATGGTCAGTACACACAAATTGAGAAATAGGATACTTGATACATGATCGTTTCCCTTTCCTCAAAGCAATAGGCATGTCATCAGAAACATCCTTAATGGAGTTACCATAAATACTTACCTCTGGCTCAGACAATTGGACTTGCTCCTCAATAGAGTTATCAGGAATACTTACATCCGGCTCACACATTTGGACTTGCTCTAGGACTAGAGTGGGTCTCGTGACTTCTTGAACTTGAACTTGAACATCCTGAATAGGAAAAGGTAATGACTCGATGACAGACTCGACTTCTACATAACTCTCCCCGAAGTGGAGGAAAAAAACAAAGAATGACTGTGTTTCATGAAAAGTAACATCCATTGAGACAAATAACCGACTTGGAGGATGATAACATTTAAAACCCTTTTTATTTGAGGGATAACCAATGAAAACACATTTGACAACTCTAGGATCTAACTTCCTACAATATGGATTATGAGAGTGGACAAAGGAAACACACATAAAGACATGACTTGGTAAGCTTAAAATTAGGGAGAAGAAGGAAAGAATGATAGCATATGTTTAATTGGACTAATACCGTTTAAAAAGACCTGAGTGGGTAACCTGTTAATGAGATAGGTGGCAGTTAAGACAACTTCCCCCCAATATGCATTAAGAATAGACATTTGGAAGAGGAGGACTCTAGCAACCTCAAGAAGATGACAATTTTTCCTTTCTACAACCCCATTTTGTTGGGGAGTATTCACACACATTAGTTCATGAACCACACCATTATCTTTAAGAAACTTGGAGGACTCAAGATTTACAAATTTGGTATCATTGTCTAACCGTAGTCTTTTAATAGATTTATTAAATTGATTTTTGACAAGACGAAAAAAATTGACAAATATTTGACAAACCTCATATTTATGTTTCATAAGAAATATCCATGTCTGATAAGCTCATTTTTAGTCGTCTCAACGCGCATCAAGTAAACTAAAGCTAACTATAGTATAGTTAACCCTAGGTCGAATTCTCTCAAGGACATAGTGCGCTCAATTATGACTTTGTGTGAAAACTAAGTATTGCAGAACTCAAGTGTGGAATGCAGACTCGCTCTTAGCTAGGTGTCGAGTTGCTCTCGATAGAGACTGGTCTGATATGGTCTCGGTAGAGCCTTATCCGACACGGTCTCGGCTAAGTGCTGACAAACACAACAGAGTTAGACTAACTCTGTTTCGGACTAAAATGCAGGAAATAGGGGGTTTGGTTACAGATTAAGTAAAACAACAATTAAACTAAGAATGTAAATGCAACTAAACTAGCTACTCCTACTGCTACTACTGTGTTCATGCCAAATCTTAACAATCAAGTCGGTTCTGGTTCGTTCACTCAAGTCCACATTCCATATCAACCTTAGGTTTACTTGTGACGATTGCCAAACATTCGTCCATTGTCATACCGAGGATTTACACAATCGCTACCTTATTAGTTGGTAGGGATTAAGTTCAGAGTTGATTTTAGGTTCTCTATTAGGTTCTCTAATTGATTACCTATTGTAGTTGTCAAACCGTTTCCAATCGGCCTGGTTCAACGTTTGTCCACATTAATATATGCAATCGTGACACAACAAGCAGATTAAAGTGTAGGAATCGCAAACAAGAGATGGGAAGCAAAAACTACTCATATTATTAAAAACGAAATACAAACACAAGGTGTAAATTCAGTGGATCTGTCTTCGACGACGATTGCCACAGTCGAATAGTGATGGTTCACCTCTATTAGCCAAGGCGCTGAGGATCAGGTCCACCAGAGTGCAATGGCAAGCCAAGCAGTCCCCTCTAACAACCTTCGACCTCTTAGTCCACGACCTACACTTCCTCAATCGAGAGAAATGCCATTAGAGAATCGTGCGCCACCGAGAAAATGAAAGATGTACGTGAGAATGTATATTGAGTCAAGTCTGAATTCAACAACCATTAATCATGCCCAGCTCTTCCTATATATACATGAGCTGGACCTTGCTACACACGCTAACTAACAACTCCTAATAGAATTACAAACTGAACTCCCTAATCTATCCTTGCGTAACTTGTGCTACAAGCATCTCCAAAGTGACATGGCAGTTGAGCTGGCTTGGAGTTGTGTTGGCACGTGAGCTGGG